>WBMY01004803.1:474457-535518 GCA_013397315.1 Donacobius atricapilla | reverse complement strand
AAAAGTGGCTATTGTAATAGCATTAAATTGCTTTTCTAAATAAGGAGTGAAGAGGTCTGGACTCTGGAAGGAAGTGGCAGGGTGTTTTTCTGCCCAGACCGTTTAGCAGGCACCATGGTCTGGGGAGTTTTTCTGGAAGAACTCATGTGGTGGAAACTGTAGTTGTCAGTGGTGGTGGAGGATGGTAGGATCTTGTCTACTGAATTCCCAGGAGTATGAGGTGCCCTAATTATATATAATTACTAGTTACTGATAGCACATTGGAATAAAAATGAGTTCCAGAGTTTTGAAGTATCTTGAGAAACTGAGGAATTGAATAGTTAAGCAAGCTGAAGTGTAGATGGTTGTTCAGTGATGCCCATGAGGCATCCTTCAGGGAGAAGAGTATTAAACTTTGTGTATGAATAGTTATAAATATATAATATTTGTATAGTTGTAAAGAAGGCCTTGAGTATGTGATGGTCAGTTCTGTGAGCTTTGCCAGAGGTCTGGTTTGAAGGAGCTGCCTTACAAGGTCTGAATCAGGCAGTGCACTGTTGGAAAGCATGTCCTCTGTCTCAATGCTGTATTGACATCCTCTTTGAACTTGAAGTGTAGTAAAGCCAGCTTTGAAATTTCCTAGCTCTGAATTCAATACTAGAATTGAAACCTTTTAAGAATAAATTGATGTCCAGGAAGTGTCAATTTTTGTGTAGTGGGTGACATGGTCTCTATCATGAGAGGCATATACATATATAAATCAGAAAAGCTGAAGCACTAGCTGACTAAAACTACATGATTAGGTGTTCCTGTATATCTCCTGAATGGAATTTCTTTCATCACTTTGAACTCACAGCCCTGGAAATAAATTGAGAGATTGAGCTTTTAAAATAAATTTTAAGCAAGCAACATTAGAGTTATGTCTAAGCTTAAGGTTATAACTCAACTTATTATTGAGCGTGCTCAGAATGAGTTACTTTTCTCGACGCTGAAGCCTGTCATTTCTCCCAAATCTTACTTGTTGCTGAGAATAAGACTTGTTTGTAAGGAGTGATTTGAGGATGCCCCAGTGACTCAGCTGAGGACAAACTAAGACTAGCAGAGATTTCATGTGGAGTTGTATATACAGCTTCGAAGAGTTAAAAGGTTTTTACAAAACATGTGACAAAAGATGAATATCTGCTTGTGGATCAGATTGAAAAAAAGTAAGGTGTAGAGGAGACTGGTTACCTGCTGTGAGCTGGCTGTCCCTCAAATGAAGAGGAGACCCTTTACTGAAAAAAAGTAACTAAAGGATACAAATAGAAGGAAATGAGAAATATATTCAATAAGAAAGTAGCTATTTATTTTAACTAGTTGTGATACTCAAGTTAAACCAAATGCAAGCTGACCTGAAGGTGAAAAAAGTATCTGATAGTGCTCTAAGTGAGTATGTGTTAGCTGAAAGCACTGATGCTCAAGTTACTGAGCATTAAAAATGAAATGGATTTGTCGTCAGTGTTAATTTCTATTTTGTGTTTTCCTTATTTCGTTCATGTATAACTGGGTTGGTTTCTTGATTTGCAAAGCAGGTGGAGGATAGTCTTTAACACAGTTGAAGAAATAGTAGGTTTCTAGGAAGAGGATTGGGAATGAGACTTGTAAAAGCAGTGTGTTCTGAAGTCCTCTCGCAGCAGCGAGATCTGGGTGAGCCCAATAGTCCTGCTACAGCAAGTGGGTGTAAGTGTACGGGATGGAATGTTGCAAGTTCCTGAAATGAGAACTTGTCTTCAAGTCCTTCAGTATCTGTGTCATATTGACTAACAAGACTTTTAAGGAGGACTGGATTATTACTTCACTAAAAATGTCTGTTAATCTTACAATAAAGAAGCCAATAAAATCCTTGATCATGGGCAGGATCAGCTTACATTAGTTTGGGATTTTTTTTTATTTTTAATTACTGAATATCAAACTGTTCTAAAGGGTGTGGAGGTTTGTTATTTTGGCCAGGGTGTTCATTTGAGGAATTCCTGTTCTATAGCATCAAAGATTTTCTTTATTTCAGTGGGCTTGGTTGCTTGTTTTTTGTGCTTCTGTTTTTGTTGTTTTGTTTTGTTTTTACTGGTTTGTCTCCTTCCTGATCTTTGCAGGCATTCTCTTTTTGCAGTGTAAGTGCTTTTGGACCTTTTTTGGGTTACCTTTTATGAGAATAATGAGTTCTTACAGTCCTTTCTTGTAGGTCATGTTTTCTAGGCCTTTGAGCACACTTCTCTTTCAGACTCTCTAGATGGCTAATATGCGATGTGTGCTGTTCCAGCTGAACAACTCCAGATGGAGCCTCACTGATGTTGGCTAGAGCATATACTTTTATATTAGCATATTCTATAGCGTCACTTTCAATTCTTGAAGTGTAATTACCATACACTTGCTGTAGCTTTCAGAACACTCTTTGCTCTCTAACCAGTTATTTAGCATCCTCAGTGTGTTACTTAGACCTGTTCCTGCTTGGCTGCTAGTCTAATTTGGACCCACTGCAGCTTGAAGGTATTTTTCTGCCTGACTAGGAAAGGTTTATTAAGTGTAACTTCCCTTGTTTCTCTGTGTATAATGCATTAGTCATCAGCCCCACCAAGATTCAGATGTACAACTCGCCTTTTGGTGTCCAGTTTTCTGTTAAATATTTTGGTTATGTGTTTAAACTGGATGCCACATAAGAGGACTTCAACCTTTCTCACCAGATCGGTTTGTCAGAATTATTGACTCATCTTTTGTGCCTCAAAAGATTTCTGAGGTTATCTGGAACTCTTTTAACAAACTTTCCAGTAAGGGGCTTGAGTTACATTAAGGACTGCTTGTTTCAATCTCTTCTGCATATTTATGCCTATTGCTCTGATACTTAGGGATTTGAATTTATTTAAATGGGAGTGTGAAGCATTTTGTGGTGGTTAGGCAGTAGTGGTGTGCATATGGATAATTTTTGAACTACTTGTTTACTCTTACTACTAGTTTTTTGAGGGAGTGGGACTTGAGATGTTCTCCTCCAGTCCTGCTTTTGAGCCTGGCCCATTTATTGGAAAAAGAGTGCCTCATTGTCCTGCTTATTTCCTTTTAAAGGAGGTGGGATTGGAAGATTTGGTGAAACAGAGTTGGAAATATTCATTACAGAAGAACTTCCAGCTGCCTCATAGCATGCCTTACTTATTAGTTCAACATGTTTTATCTGAAAGTTTAGTGTAAAGATAAACATGTATGTCTTAATTTGCTGTGTGTTAATATGTATAAAAGATTATAATGTAAGAACGTGTAAAATGGACATTGATGTTAATATGGTCTAAGTTGAAATTCCACATGAAGTTTTAAAGTTCATGGAACTTTGTAAACATTCTCAGTGAGTAGTTTGATTTAAAGTTTCAGCCTTATAAAACTGGCTTTCTAAGAGTGTCCTTCCCAACTCCATTTGAATCACAAGCCTAACGTTTTTTTAACTTCCTGTCGTGTCTTAGATTGTCCTGCTGCTTGATCCTGAAGGTCTGTGCAGCATGGTGGGAAGCAGAGTATGCAGGGGCACAGGTGCTGTCTTAATGGAGTTAAACTAGAGCAGAAGCACCAGTTCACCTGAGAAAATGGCATTCTAAAAATAAGAATGGTGGGTAACAGCCATGTGTGACTTCAAGGGCGGAGCTTTTCTGAAGCTCCAACTCCTGACTCTATGACTTGAGCTCAAGCTAATGTTAAACTCTGAGTTGTAACTACTACTTCTTTGATTTTGTGATGCATTGGAGTAAAATGTCTCTTGGAAATCTGTTTCTTTGCTTTCTATGTTGCAAATGTCAGTCTTTTGCATATTTGTTTATGGTGGAGCTGAAGAGTTTTGTGTACTTAGTCATCTTTGACTCCTTCGTGCTAGGATGACAGTTCTTCGTCCAGTATTGCATCACCTGGCGTTTTATCAGCAGTGTGAGTCCTCTCTCTGGGCTCTGGATACGATCTTATGAATGGTAGCTGTAGCCTTCCCAACAATTATTTCTATTCCTTGCTCCCTCTATGTAGATACACATGTTGATTCAGCAGCTAGAGGGAGATAACTGGCAGTCTCTTCCATCAGCTGTGGGGAATGAAGGAGCAGAGCAACACAAGCCTTCTGGCTGAATGGTGTGATATCTTGTCAGCTGTACGCTTAGGAGCAGCCAGATGGAGGTTCAGAGTGTTTCAGAATTCTGCAGAACGCCCTGTGATGGCACTTCACTGAGAATCCATCTGTCTGGAGCTTGATGTTAGTAAAACCCTTCAGCAACAGCTAACTTTTGAGGCAGCACTGAAATTGAGTCTGACCTCTTCATGCAGTTCTCGTTGCCAGTCTCCTTGATTTTTAGGTTGCTTGGAAAGTATACAACTTCATGCAACTTTATTTTATAATGTCAACTAGAAATTATGTTCCTCTTTCCATGGTTTTTGTAAGAAGTCAGGCTAGTCACTTAGAGGAGAGCTGCTCATGCAATAAACCAAGTCAAGACAGGAACCTCATTTTGGGCCATTTGCAGGTGTAGAAAGTTAACATTCAGGAGTTAGTAGAACCATTTCCAACTGGTGGATTTGCATGAGCTACGTCATAATGTTTTTAGTTTCCGTGATATTAGGTGAAGTTGACCTGTGATTTAAGATAGAGTCCCCTGAACTTCAGTAAAATGAAAAAGCAACCTGAGAGAACCTGAGAATTTCAGTAGTCTTGGGTTCAGACTATGGAATTGCTATACCTCGTTTCACTGAAACTTTTTACTTTCTGGTAGGCTTTTGTATACCTGTTATATTGTGTGCTAAACACTGAACAAGGTTTTAAGTTTTGCTTTCTGAGATGGAAGTAACACATCCCTAGTTTTCTTCTTGAAAAAAATAAGGCAAGTACTGTACAAAAAAAAAAAAAAAGAAAGAAAGAGGGAACTGGCACTGACTCCTATGAATGCAATGCTTATAGAAGCTAATATTGTGCTGTTCCTGGTCCCAGCTCACTTGCCCCAAAAAACTGATTGACACTCCCTTCAAACAAGGATTGTGACAAAGCAGATCCTTAGGTGAGAGTAACACTAGGTTATAATACTCTCTCTTTGATGTAAGTGCAGTTTTTTCCTAAGTTCTTGCTTAGCACTTCTAATTGGAAGCTAGTGTTGAGGCATTTTGTACCACTTAATCTTGAATCTCTTCCATTCTTTGCTTCTGATCTTTTTTTGACTCAGTAATTTGATTGTGCCCTGGTGCTCAAAAGACACACTGAGTTCTTCCCAGTCATTTAAGCATATATTTTTATAAAGCCTCAAGTTGAGGTTTCAGCTTGTTTCCTGGAGTGTCTTAAAGTGATTTGCTTTTCCAGCTAAACAAATCATAAAATGCCACTAGATTTGTGGAGCTGTGCGCATTGCCTATTGTGGTTAGCACTTGTGATTGACTGAGCTAATTCAGAAGGTTAAATCAGGAGGGGAACAAGTGAGTTTTTGTAGGTAGGGGTCTTTTAGGTACCTGATAAGTCCTGACACAGGAGGAAGACTGCAAGAATAAGCCTTCTGATGTCAGCTGAAATTAAAATGACCAAACAATAATGCTTAGCCTGACCTTAAGAGTGTTCCATGGGAAGTTCTGCTGACATAGCAACTTGCTCTCAGTGAAATGGGATGTTCTTGTTGTGTTGCTCCATTCTTGATTGGAACTCTCGAGTTCCCTGCCACTAGTGTGTACTAAGGCCACATATACCAATGAGCTGAAAAACTTGCTGATAGAGGGGAAAAAAGTCAATGTTATGCTTTTCAGTAGTTTGGCTTTGTCTTGTGGAAATAGTTGGCAGGCTGTGGGAAATCAATGGCTAGAAAGTGTCAGTATGGTCACCCTGTCTTGCCAGAAGTGTGTTGTTGAGTGGGTAACAAAATGCATTTAATAATTAGACTTGTGCATAGCTGCTTCATATCGAAAATCTAAATCTGCTATTAATTGCAACAAACAACAAGCCTGTGAATGTGTAAATTTACAGGGGAAAGTATACTGTCGTTCCATAGCACGAATACTTTGTTGTGTTTAGAGGGTTGTCATATAATTCCTCAGTATCTTTTTTCAGTTTGTGGTAGAAGCTTAATTCAGAATTGATATTGAACAGATTGTTACCATGGTCAGTATTTGATAGCACCTAGTTCTGTGGCTTTTAATGCTGCAAGTGAGCCTTAGGGATCTTTTTGGTTTGTTTACTCTTTAAACTTTCTGTCAAGTTACATGGGTAGAGTCAGTTCCTTGCTGTTTCAGGTAAGAATCTTGACTTCATTGCCAAGGCATTGGATCACTGTGATCAAAAACCAGTTCGTGCATAGGGACTTAGCTGAAATTGAATCGTGTTAAAGTGCTTGAGATGGCAGTCTCATCAGGCTGCGTGTGAAACAGTACAGGACAATCTTACATATTCCAAGGGAGCAAAAAGGAAAGGGAAGGCAGATCTATAAGAACTTGAACAAATATAAAGGAAAAATAAGAAAATCTCATGACACTGCATCTACCTTGAAGTTACAAAACATCTTGATTACTGAATAAATACAAAGTGTACCCATGAGGTTTGTTGAGAATGACAGACTTCAATATTGTGAATGTGAAGCAGAGAAGGTCAGATTTCAAGAGGAGGAGGGCTGGACCTCATTAAGACAATAAATGTATGTCCTGTGTGCCAGTACTTTGGCTCAGTTAAGGACCTGAATAGTGTGAAGTGTCTTGTTCTTCAGAACCTTGTGCGTTGTAAGGCTTGAAATGTGTTCTTTTGGAGGAGACGTGTAGCTGGTTATTCAACTACAATCTGTGAGCAGAATGCCGGCTCTGGAATGGAAATCTTTGTGTCAGAAGGAAATACCTTACCTTAAGCGTCCTGAGCCTTGGAGAGCCCTGAATATCTGCATGGTCATTAGCTTGCTAGTTTGAACTATTAGCTTGATTGCTCTGCAACTACAGCTAGTTAAATAATAACTGGATGGAGATTAAAACAAGAGCTACTGTTCCAAATTAAATATGTGGCATTGGCACTTCTGATTTAAACTATTTCTAGCACTTTAAACACTTTGGAATCTATATACGGTGGTGTGAGTGGAAAGTTGAAGTTAAATGATTCTTGTAGCTAAGTTGATTTTTTTTGTTTGTTTGGGTTTTTTGGTGGTTTTTGTTTTTTGTTGGAGTCTGAACATGTGTCAAAAGATGAGATAAATGTAAAAATGTATAATTTGGAGTAGTGATCTGTTAGTTCTACCTCCCCTGCTGGAGGAGGTGAAGGAAAAAAATCTAGCTGATCAACATTCTATAGCTGTAAGTATGCTTGTCTATAAATACATAGTATATTTATATAATATAAAACGTATTTATACAGTATAAATATATGGTCTATTTATATATTATATAAATACTGCTCGGTTCAGTCTGTAAATCTTAAAAATAGCAGCAATGAAAAAGTTTGACTTCTGAAAATATTCATGTAAGAACACAATGTTCTCACGGACAAATGAGCTGTTAGAAGTATTCCTTGGTGGGAAACTTATTGAGTATTGACTCTTTAAATGTACAATGGTCATCTTTATGTAGCTAAAGCCACCAATGACTGGGAGCAGAGTTGTCAAAAAAAAAGTAAAAAGAAACAAAAGAACTCATGTGTCATTCAGTTAAGTGGGATAATCTTTCAGTTCAGTTTGTTACCTTCCCCAGAAGTCTGAGCAGTTTTTGTAAGTTCACTTGTGGGGCATTTATATACTAAGTTTTTTGGAGTTATATACAGCTAATCACTATGTTAAAGTTTAATATAGGTTAAGATTCAGTAGATTTAACTGTTGCAAAAATCTGATTCATGAATGAAATTGTGTTTTTCTTTGCTTAAATTACATTACAGAATATGTATATCCTGTACATTCTGAAATACATTTCACAATTGTAACTTGCGAGTCTTACTTGTAAGGTAGAAGGCAATAGTCAAATACTTTTATAGGAACATTCCACCTTTTGTTTAAATGTAGCAATGGCAAGTGGAGACCAAGTTTGGGCAGAACTCTGTGCATGCCAGTTTGCAAATAGTTGCCCTCTTTCCAGTGTCTGTCACAATAATGTGTTAGATAAGAGGCATGAGGTGAATAGACAGAATGATCTTGCACTACTTGTCATGGCAGATATGCTCTATATGAAACATGTTATGGGGGTTTTTTTACTTCTTATTTTTTGTCTCCTCACCAGCCCCACATAGTGACTGATGTATCAACAATATTGGTCTAAATTTCTGGCTTAGTTGACTTATTTGCGTAACTGAAGGTGTTCATACTATTGATGTTAGTCAGTAGTTTTATACTGAAGAAATCCATGGCCAAATCACTTTTTTGGGTGACTTAATTGACTCAGAAATGGTTTGGACAATGAAAAAATCAATTGATGGGAAGCAGAAAGCTTTTAACAATGGGCTTGTAGATAAAGGCATATAAAGACTTATTTTCTGAGCACGTGGCTTGTCTTTTGTGTGAACTTGGTGAGTGAAAAGGCAGCTCATGCCTCAAGTTGAATGACTTCTTCATGCTTATGAGAATGTGGCTAATAAAATTTGTACTTGATTTCTGTTTCATCGGTGAACCTCCTCAGTAACAGCTTGAGTACTGATTCAGTATCTGAAGAAAGAATCAGAGCATTTGAAATAGCTGTGTTAAAATCTGAGCACAGGAAAAAGAAATACGTTGTGGACTAAGACTTTGGTTCTTTTTGATCAGGTTAGCTTGCTCTGAGAGAACTAATGAGTGAAGTTGCTGGAGCATCAATTTGGCAAAAGAAATTGTGAACCTGTGGTATATCGAACTTCTTTGTCCTAGGGGATTTCCTTTTTTTGAAAGTAGGGTGTTGTAAAATGCTGAGCTCAGAATGTAGTTGCTACTGTGGAAGGCATTTTAGGTATTACACAGAAATATGTTGAATCCTAAGCAAGCACTTGACTATGCCTACTCTTGCATATTTATTGTCTGAGATAAGACCTTGAGTGAAGACTCCCCACCACACTGAAGCAGACAGATTGCATATGTATGATGATAAATGTCTTCATTAGGAAGTAGGGTAGGAAACTTCAAGTTGAGGCCTTTGAGTGACTGTCACTGTAAACATGGAGTGGTTTGTGGGACTTTGATAGGGGCTTTTTAATTCGTTTTTTAAATTATTGCTTTGCTTTTTTAAGTATTTACTGGTATGGTAAGTGTTAGAAGTTTCACTTATTTCTACATATAGAAGATAGGACTTATCTTCTAATAAAAGATTATTTAAGGAGAGACACGTAAGTGCAGTAGTTTAACTTAAGTTTTTGCTTGGTGCTTTATATCAGTAATCAGACTGCTAAGAAGTACCATGTCTTGTTTTTTTGGTAAACCCGAATTCACTGAATGTTCATATCTAGTTAAATTCCCAAACGACTGTTACACCAATTACACAATTGTCAGGTCATTTTTATGTGAAGTTGTGTATCAGCGGTAGTATTCTCTGATAAATTTATTCATCTGTGCCAGCTTTGCTGTTTTTGCTTGAAATACGTTCCTGTAGTATTTCCACACTGTTGTGAATGAGTTATTCAGACAAAACCAGGAATTCTCTTCCAAAAAAGTAAGCCAATTATGGAAGAAGGCTTACTGTGAAAACCAAGCGATGGAACTTTCTTGTGTAGCAACTAACAATTGCTTTGTTTGTAGGTGCCTTAGCTGGACCAGTTGTTGATCCACATGTGACAGCAGTTTGGGGGAAGAAGGTTGCACTGAAATGCATAATTGATGTAAATGAAACAATAACACAGGTTTCTTGGGAGAAGATATCTGGTAAAAGTTCACAGACTATAGCTGTTCATCACCCTGAATATGGAATATCTGTTCAAGAAGAATACCAAGGAAGAGTGGCATTTAAAAACTACTCACTTACTGATGCAACAATCATCTTAAAAAATGTAAGCTTTACTGATGCAGGAGAATATGTTTGCAAGGCAGTCACATTCCCACTTGGAAATACACAGTCATCAACAACTGTAACAGTATTAGGTAAGTCAGCTTCTTTTTGAAAGGAAAATTCTGCGAACTTACTAATAAGTTGTATTTTACCATTTAACCCAAAGAAAATGCAAAATATGTGTTTGCTGATCTTTCATTACAGCTGTGTTTTTTTACTAATGTCATAGAGGAGACTTCTTTTGGGTTTTGCTTCTTTAGAACTTGTTATTTGACTGTCTAGTTATTAAAAATAAATAACCAGTTCCTATTTAGGCATTATGCTAAAGCAAACATTGTTTGTATTCGCACAGTGTTTTAGAGCTTTGACAGACAATGCTGATACCAGGGACTTGTGTGTATGTACTGGGAAGCTGCTGAACTTGGTTTTAGCTACTGCCTTGGCTAAATTCCCTCAGTTAGTACTGAGTAATCACTGGTCTTCAGAAAAAGCAGGTGTTTCTAAATAAACCCTGTTGATAACTGATGGTCTCAGTGAAATAGTCCATCATCTCTAAGGAGGTTGGAGAGTTCCCAGTGAGGGTCGATGCCCCATGCCTGGAAACATTCAGATGGGACTCTGAGCAGCCTGGTCTGGTTGAAGACGGCCCTGCTTATTGCAAGGGGATTGAACTGGATGACCTTCAAAAAGCCCCTTCCACTGCATTTCTGTGATTTTATAAATGTGCTACTAACATGATAATTTAATATAGCTGCCTGGGTCTGGTGATGCAAACTGTTCTTTGCACAGTGTAAATGTAGAGCAAAACTATCTAGATGACTGCTAGGAGTTGTGGGAAGAGTCAATTTAAGCTCTTGACTGTTTGTGGATAGTCATAATGTGAAGCTTCTATAGACTTTGCAGTTTGTTTACACTAATTTTGTCTCTCTTGTTGAGGGCTGAGTACTGCTGTCATTAGGAATTAGTGCTGAAGTGCAAGTAACTCAGGTGTTACTGCAGCATAAGGTAAAATGATTACCCTGAAACTTGAAAGCCTGTTATTAACTTGCACTCTCCTTACAATAGTATTCCTCTTGTACTAGTGTAAGGTACTTCTGTATCTCCTGCCAGGAGTCAAATGATACTTTCTGTAGCTGAGGTGGTCATCAATGACTATTTCTGTAAGCAGATGTACTTTTTAAGGATCATCTCTTGGTCTTTGATACCAGCTTTTCATTGTAGAGTACTCAATGAGATTAATCACATGACTGTAGCAGAGTATGAGAACTGGTTTTCACCACAAGGGGGAGCAAAATAAATGCATCCAAGCAACTGGCTTAATTCAATTTGAAACCAGTAACTTGACCAAAAATTCGGTGTGATGCACAAAGCATGAGGTCTTATAGCCCTCTTTTTCACCTGACTTCCCTCTGTCCAGCAAGTGGTTATGTCTGTGGTTATTGTAGCAGTCATTTGACTTCAGGTTTCAGCTATTGTGCTTTACCAATAGGTATTGGGAAGTTCTTACTACTTCCCTTCACCTTTTCTGATC
Organism: Donacobius atricapilla; assembly: GCA_013397315.1. Classification (NCBI taxonomy): domain Eukaryota; kingdom Metazoa; phylum Chordata; class Aves; order Passeriformes; family Mimidae; genus Donacobius; species Donacobius atricapilla. The sequence goes on along the minus strand of WBMY01004803.1, from coordinate 524,069 downwards.
AAATCCTCTTTCTAAGATTTTTTTTTTTTCAGCTAACATTAGTAATTCTGTTTATTCTGCACTCATCAGGTTTCTGGAGGAACTTGGAAAGCACATATATGTCCCCTGTGCTTATTATTCTACACTTGAAAGAGTAGAAGGACCACGACTTGTTTCATTAGATATACGTTACGAAAAATTGCACTTGAAATAGGCAAAGAAGTATTGGTCAGGCATACAGTGGTTCTGATCATGGCTTTTTTCACCATTGATGTAGATGGTTGCCAATTGCTGTGGGTCTCTCAGGACTTGGTATCAACCTCTAAATGGCAAAACCCATTATTTGCAATGATGCTTTTGCATCCTAGTTAGCAGCAGCTTCACTTGAATGTACCACTAGGTAGCCAACCCTCTCTTGGACAGGAGTCCTTTGGCCTTAGCTGTGTATTTTCTGTCCTTCTAAAAACTTTTTGCTACACTGACTTGTAGGCTTAAACAGTCAAAATACTGGAGAAGTAATGATTTTCAGCATATGCTTGTGAATTAATAAATTGTGAACTTTGCTGGCCTGAACTCAGCAATTCCAAGCTCATCAGAATATTAAGGCATGCAATAGCTATAATCTAAATCTTGATGTATCTTAAAATCATCTTTAGTGATGCATTGACTACATTCTCCCACTGGTCTAAAAAACTCTCCCTGGAGTAAGGAAAAAGTGCCTGTCCTAAGTCTGAGGCTGTTTCTAGTTGAAGCAGGATTGCCTTTTTTCCTATTCTCTGTCCTCATTTAGCAAAGAATTAGTTTCCTCTCCGTGTGTAGTGGACATACTTAGTCATGTACTAGATGCTTGTACACTGTGAAGTGGAGGCACTGAAGACAAATGAAAGAAAAAAATAACTACAAGATAAAATGCCCTGTGTTTTGCCACTTAAGACCATATTTGAAAACTCTTATGTGCCCCAAGTTTAACTAGCCACGTTTGATGACTTTGCCCACTCCTAGTTTGGTTTGTTTAGTGCTTCATACTTTCTTAAGGAAGTGCACTGTAAAAGAAGAGGTTAAGACAGTGGAAATATGAAAATGCTTTTAGGATCAAACAGATTTGTTGAATTTTTCTAAAACTTTGGTTTGTCAAACTTACGTTGTTAAACTTGTGCAAAAAATGACAAATAATATTTGTGTCAAGCTATTGGTTTCCCCAAGATGCTGACCAAATGAGGCAGGCGTCTCAGGGCAGAAGAAATGGCTTGTTGCAGGGTAGCTTGCAGAGCTGACATAATTTTTATGTTACTAGCTTGAGTGCTGTCTATGACTGTTTTAAATACTAAGTTGGATTTCTCATCATGGGTATTGATAAAGTAGGTCTTGTTCCTCTGCGGCCTCGCTCTTACCAATGCTGCGAAAGAGGAATGAGTTGTACAGATGAGTGTCAAAGGTGTAGGTCTGTCACCATGAATTAGATCCCAGACACACTAATGCAGAAAGTCTTCCAATTAGGAATTAAAAAATTATGTATGTCAGGCAGTATAGACACTGGATCCTCTCAGACAATTCAGGTGAAATAATGGTAGTTGAGAAGTGCTGGTTGATGATTAAAGTACTACAGAATACTCTGAGCCAAGAAAAACTATTAAGTAGATGGCAAATTAGTGAACTGACTGGCCTTAAAACAAACAAGCAACACCTGCCCCCAAACTACTAAAACAAGAAAACCTTAATAAGTTAATTATTAAGTATTAATTAGCAAACGGGATAAAGTACACAGAAAGTTAAAGCTTCTGGTTTTAAGGTGAGAGAAAGTTAAAACTTGAAATACTGTTTTGGAAAGAAGTTAATCAAGTACATGTCAGTTGTGATAAAGGGGATGACAATTCCCAGTGTAATATGATTGCCAAGGAATTAGTGAATTTAATGTCAGGGGGAAATAATCTTGTTTGTGTTGTAATCACGCCAACTTCATCCAGACCTCCTGTGCCCCGTGTGCATAGAAAAATAGTTTTAAACCAACAAAAGCAATTGAAAATGGGTTATGAAGTACATGAAAACCAAGAAGCAGCTTTTTGGCCTCAAAACTTAATGCAGTAGGATTTAAGGCTCTTGAGTGGATGCTGTATTATGCTCTTTTTCAGTAAAGAAGTATAAGGACTTGAGCAGCGAGAGATTTCTGATATGTCCATGTTGAATGTAAGGTGAAGGTAGAATAAGATGGGTTAAATTAGGCAGTGATCATGAGTCAGTAAAAGGGCGAGCACAGACTGGCAAATTAGTTGAGACCTTTTGAACAACTGCACATCTAGCTTCCATGCTTCAGCCATCCTGTCTTGAATATTCAAGTATAATTCGTGCCGTAAGGTTGCTTTAGATGGAACTCTTACCCTGTGGGAGTAGGTCCTGCTTTTGTATCTTAGGGGATTGGTGGCTTCCTTTTCCACACAAAGCATTGTCCTCACCATCTATTTCATTTGGCCTAAATAGCCCATAACATTTCCACTGAGTGGGTGTAGCAGCTTCCGTAATGCTCTCCCAGCTGCCTCTTGTGTCCTCCTCCCCCTCCACCACCACCGTGGGCAGAAAAAGTCAGAGAAAATCCCATTCATGTGGCACACTGAATGGTCCTGGGATTAAGAGGACTTAATATAGAAATTACACTTTTAAAAACCAAAAAATTCCCACAAAAAAAACAAAAGGCCAAGGCCTATACTTCACGTAACCTCTTTGCCAAACTGAAAATGGTAAAACTGTTAGGCACTGTAAGAGATGAGATGCCAATGGCCCCTTGTAATTTTGGATTCATTCACCAGATAGTTCTTAATCCATGACTGAAATCCATGACTGAAACATCTGGAAAGACCACAGAATACATGCTGGTTTTGTTTGGGTTGCTGGGACAAAGTAGTCCTGAATGATAAACTATAGAAATAAGTAAACTAATGGAGTTGTTTTCCATTTCCCAGGATGTGGCTATTTAGTTATCTTGCAGTTGGAGTTATAGTACAAGAGCCACAATTTATGGGAAAATGTGACCGTAGAAGCCTAAACATTTACAATGTATAAAAAACCTAAAGCATGGAAACACATAGGACTGGAAATAAGTATATTTTATGATGCTGAGTAGTTTTGAATAAGTTCACCTTTGTGTCTAGTTGAGAAGGGTAAAATCAACTATTACACAATGAATTCAAACTAAAATCTCTGGTATCACTTGAAAAAGTAGGTTTCTTAAATTAGTCTATTGTACCCTCTGGCTACTTGAAGACTTTTTTCTAAAAGTACAGTACTGAGTAGTCTGCTTCGGGTCGGGACAGCTCTGCAACTTAGTTAAGAGTTTCTGTTTACTTCATGTATCACTTCACAAAGAGGTGGAGGGAAAATTACACAGTTGCATACTTTTTTTAAAAGAAAAAATCAAAGGAATAGAACACATCAAGCTTTTATTTCCAGCTGAAATTATTGGAGTCTACGGTTTTGGCATGAAATGCTAACAACAGCTGCTAATTTAATTGATTTTACTGTTACGGAGATCTTGGGGAGGGAGGAATACAGCAAAAATAGAATTTTCGTGCATGTAAAATTCTAAATATAAGTTTTGATGTTTACTTCTGCATTTTAGTAATAGTACACAAGCTATTGACGTAGTCTCTAGGAGTGATCTGGGGAGAACAAGACAGTAGTGTTCATGTTAAATCAGGAAAACAAATTGTGGGTCAAATAACAAAGCTATGTAACATCAAATTCTCTTTATTAGGTTTTAACCCACTTTTTTGCAGATGAGACAATGCTTCATATGTACATCAGTTCAGATAGCCAAGCTTCCTGCAGAGAGCTCTAGCTGTTGCTGGTGTTGGAGAGTAGGGAATCAGATTTTGAAAGCTGTATTAGAAATGCTTCAGACCTAAAAGAGTGAGTGTGCAGCTTGGCAGAAAGAAACTACTATTGGCTTATTTGCAGTAGGTTACAAATCTCAGAGAGTAGTCATTCAGAGAAACAAAGTAGAAAATAATTTGCTCTCACTATCTGCCCAAACAATCTTCAATTTCATAACAATTTATATTCTTCAAGCGCTTCTAAGCACAGAACAGAAAACACACATTTTTATGAGGTTATCCATTTAATAGTTGCCTTTTCCTTTAGTGTAATTGAGCAAATAATAAACCAACTTGTTCAGACATGAACAATTAGACTGAGCAGAAAACAGTCAAAAACTGATCCTGGCTCTGAATGGGCTGAAGCTGAAAATACTTGTTACCCAGTTATCTTTGGAAGGTGTGTAGGTAGTTGGAGAACTGGCCAGGTACGGTGAACTTTGCTCTGTTCTGTTACAAGGTATGCCTCTGGGTCAGCTTCAATTTATTGGAAAGAAGTTCCATGAACTAACTTTTTTCCTTCTGATACTGAAAGGCACAGAATTTGCAAGACTTGTCTCTGCTTTGTGAGTAGTGAGGGCTGATCCACTGAGGTGGATTCTGAAGCATTATGGTGAGTAGCAATGACCTTCCTTCATAGGACTCCCGTAGCCAGATTAGAGCGAAAGACCAGGATGGTGGAATAGGCCGGGATGCTACTGCAGACCTGTCCCTTACAGAACTGGTGACACACGTGGGCCGTTCTAAGACAGCCCCACCACGGTTTGTATCTGAAGCACCAGGCGGTTTTTCTGACTTGGGCTGCAACTGTTGCGTGGCTTGTACAGGGTCAAAACAGATTTGCTAAACCAGAAGGAAATTTTTTCAAAGTTTTTTAGTCTATGGCCTTCAGCAGTAGACTTGTACAAGAGGAACTCAACTTCCTTTTGGAAAGAAATGTGTTCCCCAAGTTTTTAAAATCTTGGAGTGAGCAGTGGCTTTACAAAGAGGTCATATCCTTCCACATGCAGATTTCTTTAGTCTTAGACTTAGTATTGGGTTCCATTTTTTTAACTTTTATAGGGATTCATACATAAGAATGTGTGTGCGTATATATATAGGCAAATTTTTATTTATGTATAAAACAATGAGTTTTATATTTATTTTGTTATTGAAATTTTATTTATATATGGATTGCTTTGTATGTTGAAAAGTTAAATAAATTTTATATACAGTTGCATATTCCTGTGTACCTATTAGCTCCTTTATTCAATGTGCGGTACGTATATATAATATCAATGTAGCATGAAAGTCATTTGTATTGTAGTGATCAACAAAAGCTTAAACTCTTAATGTTGGGTATTAGAACACTGAAGTAGCTTTCAAGAGACACAAACTGACTATATAGGTTTATTCTTGAACACTTGAAAATGCAGCAGAATCTAAGCTTTTTTGAAAAAAAAAAACAAACCAGCAGTGTAGTTTCAGCCTCATACCTTAAGCTCTCTGTTGTCAGACACTGCAACTGTAGCACTGCAATCTGCGTTTTGGACCGAACCATTCTGGAATTCCTTGTCAGTGCATTAAATGTAGTGAATGAACAACACTGAACTGGAGTGAGTGGACAAAGGGGGATAGTGTCAGCAGGCCAAAGCCTTGCAGAGCTATCATCCCTTGAGATATGCGTGGTCTTATATGTAGGATGTCTGATTAACATGAGCATTTGCAAATGGATTAGATCTTGTCGAACTTTTAAGTAGTGACACTTTCAAAGCTGTGTAGTTCTTGTTTAAATCTCCTTTTTTCCCCCTTCCTTAGTTGAACCTGTTGTGAGCTTAACAAAAGGACCAAACCCTCTAATAGATGGTGCAAACAGGACAATAGCAGCCACTTGTACAGCAGCCACTGGAAAACCTGCTGCACAGATTGACTGGGAAGGAGGCCTTGGTGAAATGGAATCCACCTCTACTCTGTTTCCAAATGAAACAGTGACAGTTGTAAGCCACTATGTGATTGTCCCTACACGATTCGCAAGAGGAAGACACATAACCTGTGTGGTGAGGCACCCTGCCTTTGAAAAGGAGATACGGTACCCTTACGTGTTGGACATACAGTGTAAGTATTCTCTGAGGTGATTACTGCTGGTGTATACCTTGCAACCTCCCCCTTAGTGTATGCCTTCCACAGGAAGGAGATGAGCACTTTCTGCCTCAGGAAAATAAAGGAAAGGGAAACTATAGAAAAGCTGTGATAAGAGGCAGGTCAGGCAAGAGTAAAAGCCTAGGATCTCTGTATTGCAAATAAAGTCATAAAGCTAGAATACTGTTACATTTCTACTGTTTTGGGTATTGAGGCTTGGTTAAACATGATGGTTGATCCATTAGCTGTTTATAGTGTTACAATTTTCAGCAGTGTTAAAACGAATGCTGATGAAGATTCATGTTTGAGATGCTAAGTTGAAAATAGGTCTTGTGGTGGGTCAAGAAGTTATTTTCAGATTATTCACCAAACTTTGTCCACTCTAGCTAGTGTAACGAATCAAGAATATAATACATACATGCCTAGCGTTTGTTACTCAGCTTCAGATTGCTCGTATAATTCAAACCTGTGGCAGGTTTCTTTTAAAAATGTACGGCTTTTAAAGGACATGAATACAAAGCAAGGTGGCTTACAATGTTGCTTAGTTAATACTAGTTAAAGCAAATAAGCTTTAGCCGTGTGGTCACTTTTTGTTAGACAGTGCATATATAAGCAAAATCAACTATTTTTGTGTTGTTCCTTTGGTGTCCTGTCTTGGCTGTGTGCTGCTGTAAAGTTTCTAAATCACAGAAGTCTGTCAGTTCAAGTAGAACAAATGTAGTGGCTGGAAAAAGTAGACTTAGCTGTTTTGATTTGACAAGAATTTGATTTTGGCTTGGTTTTGTTCTCTTTGTAAAGAATCACTAAATTTGGCATAAAAGAGAGATTAGCACTGCTTTATTTTATTGATCTTGAAATGAAGTTTTAGGTTGGAGGGCCATTGACACAGAAATAAAACTAAAGAGGATTTGTATTGTCTCAAGCAGTGAACAAAAGAATTGTTTTCTATTGAAAATGAAGTGAGGATGCAAGTTGGTTTTAATATTTTCATCTGAGATTAGTGTTAATGCATGTTTCAGAATTTCTAACCAAGTTGTATAGTGAGGCACACAGCAGCAAGTGAGAAGCAATGTGTGCACCTCAGTCTTCCCTGACACTTATTAGCTTTTGCAACTGCTTCTCCATCTCAGCTCCAGAGCTTATCCCAAATCACAGTGGTTCGTCTGTTCCTTGGCTTTTGCTTATTTTTGAGGCCTCTCTAAAATCACCTCGTGGCTTTTTAGAGTCATAACATAATTCTACATTTTGATGCCAATGGATAATTTAATCTTTATAGTGGGCATGTGTGAACTTTTTGGTGATTTCCTAATTACCTGGTTTCTCTCAGGGTTGTTTCTGATCCTTTGCTGTATCTTTTTAGTGAGGAGTAGTTCTAAGTTACCATTCCTCACTTCCCAAAAACATGAAACTTTTCTTTTTTTCTGAAGTCCTCTCACTTCCTCAAGGTGCTGTGTGGTTGCTGAAAGCACCCTGGGAAAGTAGCACCAATTAAAACAATTTTTTTCACTGCTGCATATTAATGTTGTAGCTTGGAACTGCATCATTCTGTATCATATTTTGGTCGTGGTCTTAAAAGTAGAAACAAAAAGGCAACCAACAATTAAAGCACACATTCCCCTCAAAAAAGAAAAAAAACCCAGAATAAAAAGTATGTTTCTGTTGTATTGATCTTACAATTTGCTTTTAATGTAAAAATTGTGGTTGTTCATAGATGAAATCTTTTTTTGTCAGATGCCCCAGAGGTTTCAGTAACTGGCTATGATGGAAACTGGTTTATTGGAAGAGGAAATGTTCAGCTCAAATGTAATGCTGATGCAAATCCATTACCTATGGAATTTATGTGGACCAGGTAAATATTTATGAAAAGGGACTTGCCATATGATTCAAGTGGTATAACCACTTTGCTTACAGTAAATGCATGTTTTGAAAACAAAGAGTGTATGACTTGCATTGGTTGTAATGGTTTTATCCAGCTTTTTAAGAGGAGAATACAAGATGTGTGTTTGTATGAATACAGGTGAGTGGCTGTCTTGTAAATTGATGTGCCTTAACAGTTTGGCTTTACTCTCAGGGTAAAGTCTCTTTAGTTACTCAAGGTAGACTAAGCTCTTTCTGTTGCAGCATGTAGAGCAAAGACCAATAAATCTAGTAAGGATCCAACTTATTTACATAGGCTTCTAATGATAAAATTGAAAAGCTTACATAGTATCCACATTTCATGAATCTGTGGACTGCCATTGCCATCCCAGGCTTAGCTCAAAATCACCGTGATAAGAAATTTCAGCACATAAAAATTCCTATTTTACAAAAAGTCCCTAACAGCAATACAATTTGCTTCTTCAGATGCACTGAGTTCTCAGTTCTCTCATTCAATTTTGAAACATATGTACGAACTAATCAACACTGCTACTGTTCACAATTCTAGAATAAATAAACCTATTTAAGTACATTTAAAGTCATTCAACCTTCAGAGATCACTGTTAGATTTCCTAAACTTTAAATGGAACAAACTTTTACAGGGAATCTAGATTTTCTGGAATAAATCTGGTGTGCCTTTCTGAGCAACAGCAAAACCCACGCAAAAAGTTGTAGTACTGGTGAATGAGGGACTTCATGTGTAGGGGAAAGGAATCTGTGTAAAAGAAGGGTAGCTTGAGCTTGGGGAAATGACAAGTACTGTGTTGGACTCCGTGCTATTTGACTGGTGTCAGATTACAATAGGTTGTAGAACTACCTTACCAACCAATTGTATCCCTTGGATTCCAAGATGACATTGCATTTTCTGGGATAGTGATGTTTTCACGGTTGGTAATATTTTTAAATGTTGCATGTATGAGAATTTTATTCAAGTTGAGCTTTCAAGCCAATTAACTGTTTTATAATGTTTCCTGAAAAATAAATATTCCTGGTGCTAGGAATTATGAAGTATGTGCCTGATGACTTTATGTGAATGAAGCAATTCTGAGCAACAATCACAGCAAAGGAGTAGGAATGTTGTCTTGGATCACATTTTTTTAAGACTGCATTTAGTGTTAACTGTGTAGTGTTTCCTTTCCTTGAGTTCCTGTTTTAAAGTGATGGATGCCTTTTTGTTCAGTACTAAAAAAATCATGCTTGCTAAATGCTTTCAAGATATTGTCATCTACTGATCTAGTCTGAATGTTGATTTAGGCCTGCTTAGTTGTTAATAGGTACTTAGATAAATTGGAATGGGTTTCAATGGCATGAAATTACACAGGTGTTTAATGGGCAGTTGGGAGCTCTGTTAGAACAGTTACAGGGCCTTTGCCCTTTCCCCTTTTTCTCTTGTGTTTACACAGTTGTTACTGCAATCTCAGGCAAAATTGTACAGGGAAGTGATAGACTTAGAAAAGCCAGTTGATAAAAAATATTTTTTTTAACCTGTTGTTTATGCAAGTGTATCATCAACTACCACATTCCATTTCAGTGCTGTAATTTAGACAGAAAAGTGATGGGAAAGGAGAAAAGGCAGTTTGGGAGAGGAGAAACTGCTTGATTTCTTGCTCAGCAGTTCTAGTCAAAATGTCCTCTAAATTAAGCATGTAAGAACAGAAATATTTACTGGATGCAAATGAACAGGCAGCTAATCCTGACAGCAGAAGTTAGTTTTCAGATCTTGGATTGTTTTGTTCCTCCAAGTTCTTTTGAGATGCTGTTTTCTTAGCTGTAATAGCGTTGACTTTATAGAACTTGCTAGTTCCAGCAGATCTGATATTTAAAGGATTTGGCCCAGAAATTAAATACTAAATAAGCCTTCAGGTGTATACTGAGAATATCAAAGGAAAACCCACTGGAAGTGTCAGAGCACAGTGAAAAATTCATTCTATAGATTATTGGCAATATTATTTGAAACTACTTCTGTTTAAACTAGTTGTAAATATATACATTTGAAATATAACTGTTCTTTTAGGTTAGATGGACAATGGCCTGAAGGACTGTTGGCAGTTAACAATACCCTGCAGTTCAGCAGCCCTTTGACTTATAACTACACTGGGACTTATGTCTGCAAGGTGACTAATGCCCTTGGTCAGAGAAGTGATCAGAAGACTATCTACATATTAGGTAAGTCTTACTTCTTAGCTAAGACAATAGGTTAACTTGGAACTTCTTGTCAGTGATTGAATTAGCAAACTGAAGAGCCAGTTGTTGCATGAAATACATGAAATGTATTGTGCTTTTTGTGTGAAAAGCTGTTTGAAAGTGTAAATTTAAAAGCTACAGCACAATTTGGGATTAAACTGACTCTTGAATAGCAACATGTAGTGGAAATTGTTACAGTTAAGGAGCTTCAGAGATTATTATTTTCTCTTGGTAGTTAAAATAATGGTTTTTTGCGATGTTAACCTGTGTTTGACAAGACATTGACTGTGTTAAACTAATGTCCTAGAGTGACTGTATGATGCCTTTATGATGCCTAATCGTCTGTTTTGTATATTGTGTTCTGTACCTTTAAGGTTGATTTTCAGAGTGCAGTTTGTACCCTGTCTGTAATAAGCTTACAAAACAGATGTTGGTGGAAGGGGAACAACTACATTTAGAAAAGCTAAAGATGCTCTGTTTTAAGGATGTTAGGGTTACATTCTGAATGTGTGTATTTTACACCAGTTACTTGTTTCCTTTCCTCAGGGTGCAGATACTCAGTAATTATCAAGTTAATTACCTCATGCAGAACTCTTGCTCATCTACTTAGTACTGTATAGCAAATTTGTGTGTCTGTATAGCACTACTGCTGTTGGAGCACACATCCTTGTATCGTTAACACAACGTAATTAATGTTTTACTGTGACACCTTTTTGTGAAAGAGCAGCATGACTTACAGTAAGTGTGAATACCTCTGTACAAGTGTGAAAAAGCTGTTCAGGTTTCTGTAAGGGATTAAGTAAATTAGTGTAATCTCTAGCTTGATCAATAAATGCCAGTATTATAGGGGTTTTAAGGAAGATAATAGACATGAAAATTAAAACTTCATTCTGTTGTATTGTATTGCTGCTTTTCAGTAAGTTCTTGTCATTAGCTATTTCATTAAGCAAACTAAGTATCAGAGCACAGGTTGGCCTATTAGAGGATACAGAGGTGATGGATAAAAACATAGATGATTTCTTTGTTAAAGCTCCATATGAACACTTAAGAGTTAGAATGCGAATTTAAGACTAAAGCTTTAAGTACAAGATGTTTGAAACCACATCAGTCAGAATTCCCTTTTGACAGTTGTCTGCATCTTTAGAATGAATGATAATGTTGCAGTCAGTGATATAACTGCGCTGTAGGCCACTGTGGAAAGCTAGTAAGTTCTAATTAACTGTCTAGTCAATGAACTAGTTAGCTGGAAACTTATAAATAGTTTGAGACAGTTGAATTACTTGTAAACAACTTAATAGCTAGAATTTTATATCATTTAAAAGACTTCAAGTGCTGCCAATTGTTATGAAATTTATTTCTGTAGGAGTTACTTTTAGATGTTTCAGTTCTAATGCTGCTTCTATGTAGAGGACTTCATGGCTGCATAGCAGTGTCAAAACAATTATAAAAACTGATACATTATAAGAAATATCAATTCAAAAAATTGGAATATTAAATAAATATTAAATAGGGTGAAATGTTTGACTAGAATATAACTTTCAAATACAGTTGCTCAAAAAATAACAGTGCAGTTTAGCTGCAATAGCTCTGTTCTCAGCCCTATTCTGATTCTAAGGAGTGGGGAGAAGTTTTTTTCAAGTCCACTATTAAAGTTGCCAGTTCTGTGAATATCATGTGCTGTAAATAGACCTCGTGCTTTTTACCATGCATGAGAATTAAAGGCTGTCATTCAAATTACGTTTTCAACTAACAGACTAAAACAGGCCAACCCGGACATCATAGATAATATTTCCTAAAATGAATCAAGTTTTTGAAAAGCAGGGCAGGCGTACAGGCTAGTTGGGCAGTGGTGATGGTTTACGTTCTAGCCTAATGCAAATGTTACAGAGTTTAAACCAGCTCCGTGCAGAGATAGTTAAGCTGCAGCAGTTGGCCTTTGCTGTGGACTGATGGGCACTGTTTATATGTGCGCTGCTTTTCAGCTGTACTCAGCAACTTTGTGGTACTGTAGCTATTTCACTGCAGTTAGCAAATCTTAGCTGTTTTCAGGGAGCGACAAAACTGAGCCTCACTTAGTGCAGAATCATACAGGGTCACGGTTCTGCCAGTTAGGCACACCAGTAACAATAAAGGTTTTAGCTGACAGTAAATTTCAGTCTTATAAAGTGTTATGTTCATCATGCTGACAAAATGATTAAAGGCACTGTGCATAAATTTTTTGTATATAGGACACTTGATATAAACAGGAGAGGTAAAGCAATTATTAGTGTAACACCTGTATTGTTTTCAGAAACAAATACTAAGCACATTTTATTGTAACTCTTAAAGAACCAATCACTGAAAAGGTATTCTTAAATAACTGAAATGCTCTTAAATGATGCAGGATAGGCAAGTGACTAATAATCAAGCCACTTAGCACTTAAATATTTAACTTAACTCACCAGGTATCTATTAATGGTAAACATGACCGTGATGTACTGTAGAGCAATAAGCTGAAATAATCAATGAGCTTATTTGTCTGTCTTTGCTCTTAGCCACTGTATAAAATTTGGCATAGAATGTGAAGTGAAACTTGGAAGTTCATGGACAAAACTGTATGATCACACCATCTTTCAGATTTTAATTATGAAGCTGTCAAAAAGGATTTATGAAGTTAATGTTTCTGAACAGTCACCATGCTCATAGTTGTTAAGATTTTTAAGTGCTAGAAAAAAATACCTATTAAGTTGAAATGTGTTGTAGGTTTGGAATGTAAGCTGAGTAAAAACATTGTTTTAAAAGTAAAGCTATATTTTTAATAAGTGCTCTTAAGCTTTGTTAGTATTCTTGAAGTGAAATACAGAAATGAAAGAATAGTAGTTGACAGGGACTAAATGGTAAATTCAGCTTTCAGTTTCAGGAGATTCTACATCTGTATAGGAATAGAAAAATACTCAAATGGTGTTTGAAGCCTGATACTTTTTAGGTTTTTTTCTATTTATTGTAAAGGCACAGCTATCTTTGCTATTTTTATTAATTTGATGATGTAAATTTGAAGTTTTCCATAGCTGTCCAGCAAAAGCAAGTCATGTTCCTCATGGAGTTCAAACATTGAAGTAACGGTTTTCCAAAACAAGCGGTCAGCCTGATATATAAAGCCCTTCCTTGTACAATATTGATTTACTCAGTTTTCTTACACAAGGAATTGAACTTCGTTTTCTTGGCTCTGTGTTCCTTCATCTTCATGCTGTTTACTGAGGCTTTCCCTTTCTCCCCTTGCAAGGGAGAGGTGACCTGTGAGACTTGCATTAAGGTAGGAATATACTTCCTCTGTCATGACAGCCTTTGGAAAAGATCACTTTTGTTAAAAGTAAAGCCAGCCTTTGTTAGGCAGTAATCCTAGGAAGGTGTTTTTTTGTAAGTGCAGGGTCACCTTCTTGTAGAGTGGACATTGCGAGTATTAACATAGCAGAGGATTATTGTTGGTTTTAGGTTTTGCTGCTTCATATATAAACCTCTGTTTTGAGAGCGCCTTGTGAGTACGTGCACTCTTTTATTTTCTAAATTACATATTGGAAGGGATGTTGACAAACTGCTCTTTAGCAAAGGGCTTTTGCTCCCTGGTCTAGCAGACACTGAATTTTCAGTGGTCTTCCTGAATATTCTTCCATTCTGGAGGCTATGTTAATAATAAGTTTCTCTTGTGTCCCAAAAAAAACCCCCAAAATCTTTTATTTGGTGCATGAAATTCCCAGCTAGAAACCACAAAAGCACACTGAACTTTGAAAGTGGGTGATGGATGAGAGAAATTGTTGGTATCATCTTAGCATTATGCTGCCAAAATAGAGGTGGGGAGCCCACGCTGAAAATAATCCTAGGAAAATACTGAGCTCCAGTGTGGAACCTGTGTAGACAAGACATTGTGAGGAGAGGCTTATTCAGCGTCCTCACCTATTACTTGACATTAGAGTAGCGATGGTTGGAGAAGGAAAGAATGATAACTTTCCAAAATACTTACTCTCAGACTTTCAGAGTCTTCTTCCATGGAAAGCTGACTTTCCCTGCTGTCATAAAGGAGTTGTTACATAAGCTTTTCAGCAGCTGAAAGGAAGAGACAGTTTTTAAGACCCAGCTGCACAGAATTATTATTTAATTTTTAAGTACTTAACATCTAAGGATAATTTAGCAAGAACAGCAAGTTAAGACACAGTAGTATGTATCTGTACAAACATAACAAGTAATACATACATTGGCAGGTACTTGCCACTCAATAAAATTACATGTGCAGAGAGATCTTGTAATCTGTGCAAAGCCAACTCACTTTTGGATTAGAAGTAATTGATAGCAGGTCCTTGTCTTGTAGGAGGCAAAAAAGGGGGACGTTTGCATCTTGAATGGTGTGGGATCATTTTTTTTTTCACATAGAGAGAGCTATTTTTGGCCACTCTGTTGTGGCTTTTGGAACCAGACAGACTTTGACTGTTCACGTTAACACACAACAACTTTCCAAGGAACCTCTCCTTCCAAAACTTTGTTTCTGTAATGCTTAAATGACAAATTTTAACCCAAGGAAGAAATTGTGCCAGTATTGAATTATCTTACCTGTTGTAGGGCTGGTCACTTTACCTCTCAAATAGCGGGCTAAATCCAAAATGGTTTATGGTTTAAGAATATTATGTTCTCTAGTTGATTTTTTTACAATGATAAGCTGATAATACCTAGACAGGACTTAAACCTAAGACTGTGAAGATAGTGGTCTGGTTTTTAGGGATGATTCATCTGTCTCTTTCTACTTTCATTGCTCTGACACTTGGCTTATTGTTGGCTTTGAATTGGCACTGGAAGCAGAGGTGCATCCCAGATATTTGAAGGATGTGTTACTGCAGGAGGATTGAAGAAGCAGGGAGATGTCATGTTTGGGATGTGAAAACATATCTTGTTAGTTGGATGCCTGTACTAAACTTAGTGGTAGAAACTCCCCCGCCCAAGATAAGTTGCTGGTGTTATAAGAGCTGAGAAAATATACCAAGAATAGCCATGAAAGGGAAAAATAAAAATATCAAGCTGACACTGTTGAAAGTTGATACTGACTTTGATGGGAAACATCTGGAAAATAATTAAGAGTGTGAAAACTAATCAGTGCACAGGGACCATGATCCTTTAATTTGAGGTGGTATCAGAGCTTCATTTGAAGTAAAGAGCAAGTCTCGCTTTTATTGGCAGAAAACTGTGTCAAAGGCTTTGAAACCAACAAGGAAAACTTGCCTTCTTTGTGTATTGAAGGAGCCAAATGACTCGTATATTCATACCAGAAAATTGGGTTTTGCCTTCTTCAGTTATGTCTCTTTATTTTAATCGGGATGGTAGCTATGTAACGGTAGAAGAAATTTTGTTGGGGTCTTTGCTTGTCCTCATCATTATTACAGGATACATGTAATAAGGATTTGAACAGGGCCCAGAACATAGTAAGAGACAAAAACTGAAATCAAGATGCATTTAAACTAAACCCAAATGTTTTCCAGAATTTCTGCTACTCTCAGCTCCCTGACCCACCTGGATTTTTTAATGTGTTATGCTTCGTGCAAAGACGGAAGCCTTTGTCCGTGAAAGAAATAAGTGCTGTTAAACATTGTGTCTGAAGTAAAATGTTAAAGGAAGTCATCAGTAAGAAATTGTTGCTTTTGAGTAAAGTGCCACATGAAACAAAATTTCAAGGATGCCCTCAATGTTTTGTGGAAAGCATTAAGAATTCAAACATGTATCAGTGATAATGTGAAATACTATAGTTAAAGAACTTGCTGAAATGAAATAATATTGTCTTTTGTAGACACAGATAAGAGTGGCATTTTCTTGATTTGGAGATGGCATTTGAGATGTGATTTGCAAGCGACATGTTATGAAGTAGACATAAAATTTTGGCATTCATCATCCTAAAGTTGTTCTCTATTTGGGAAACTTGCTTCGTACAGGAAGTTAAAAAAAGTTTTACATTTAGAAAGCTCTGGGTGACATCAGAAGTGAGCTCACATATTCTTAGTTGTAATTGGTGTTATAAACAAGAAGGGACCATTTTATCTTTGTCATTCTTCAACAATAACAGGTACCAAAATAAATAAACCTTAGAGATATCATGGTTATGTATTGCGGAATACATATTAAAAAATGCTTAATTGATCCTGTGTTTGCAATTGGTTTAATTTGTTAATTAGGGCTTGTTAGTAATGCAGCTGGACAATCTGACAACTGGTGGACGAATGGGAAGTTTTGAAGTTTGTAAAACACTGAATTTCTGATATATTAGTAAGATTGTAATGGTCACTATGCTTATTTCACATGTGCAATGGTTAATTTGACAGGATGTAAATACTACATACTTGTGGATGTGGAGGGATAGGACTTAAGACCTCAGTATCGGTGGCAAAAAAAAATTACAAAGCCAGTTAATTAAAGCTGAACAAGTATATATACCCTGGAAGGATTTTGCTGGTATTGTTTGAAATTGTGTTTTAAGGTTGCAAATCTTGTGTCTAAAGCAAATACCTTTTCAAGGAAGAGGGATTTGAACTTCATGACCTAGGGATGTGTGGGACATAGAACCCTGGTAAACTTGGATTCTTTAATCTCTACTTATTTGTTAAATTATCAAACTCACTTTAAATCAATTTTTACTAAAATCATAATCTGAATTCCTCTTATTCATTTTGGTAGTGCATCTTTCTTGTTCAGTTTCCTGTCTTCTGTCAAATTAATTCCATTTATATATAGTTCCCTAACAAACCATCACTTTTTACTTAGTTAAGGAATGTAATTATGTCCTTTGAAAATCTGTGTAAGACTACTTATGTCATGCTTAAAATGTTACATTCAGCAGCATGGTGTGTAGTAATCATGACAAATGTGAGAATTCTGTCTAGTATGAGAAAATTGTATGTCTGTCTCTGAGTAGTGAGATTAAAAATCATATTTATGACTATTTAATTGTGATTTGTCAAATAACTGAAAGCTTGACAGAGCTCTAGTTCTATCTGATTTATTTATGGTGGTAAATTTAGGGTGCCTCTTATGTGGTGGTAGCACTGCTTTCCATGGATCTTGCTTATGGGCATTTAACTAAATAACATGATATAATGAGCTACTTGACTGTCCATGTAATATTCTCTCTGAAAGGTTCAAGCTATGTTTAGAATTGCTTTTTTTGATTATAAAACAATTAGCTTGCATTGGGCAAGGCAAAAAGTAATTTCTTTTCAGCATGGCATAGAAATAAGAAGTGGAGTTCTATATAACATTGTGATTGACTGGTATAATCTCAGTGTCATCAGCCCATCACTTGGAACCTTGTCTGCAATACAGATACATACATCTCCAGTAGACCTAAAGAACAAAGGAAAAAGCTGCATGCTGGAGAACCTTGGTATCTGTCATTCTCTTGTTTGCATTCATAACCTGACATGAAATCAGACTATATTTTATATTGAGGAATGAATATGGAAATTTCTTTGTGCATGAAGGATCAAATGGCTTATAGAAGGAATGCATAGAAACAATTTTTTGGTTCAAATGTTTCTTTTTTTATTATTATTTTAAAAACCTGAAGGCTCCTTGCTCAACATAAATGTTACTTTGAGATTAATATATTTTTAACTATGCTTCTTTCACTAATCCCAAGGTGAGGCTGAGTAAGTTTTATTAATGAAACAAATGTTTTTGGAGAGAATAGCTTAAAAATCAGTAGTTTGTGTCACTGAACACACAACTCATAGTTTTTCATTCTTATATTCAGTGCCCTGAATTATTTCTGAAGAACTTAATGTGGAATAATTATTTCTGAGAATTTAATGTGGAATAATTGACTCTGTGGCATAATCAATGAATTTGATCTAGAATTCCCTATGGCTGGATGGAAACTTAGAGGACTGCTTGGGTTTTTCCTCCTTGGAGGAGGTAAATAATGATGAACAGGTAAACAGGAGGTAAATAATGATGAATAATTTTTCCATCTGACTGCAAAAACTCCATCTCCTCTACTTTGAGAAAGGCAAATTGTCTGCCTGAAGGTTATTTTTACTTTGTTCGCTCCCGATACTTTCTGTCCTGCTGCAGCTTAACTCAAAACTGTGTGTAAGGAAGCTAGTTCAAAGCTTATGAGTAATTTAAAACTTTTATAGTGCCATGAACCTGAGAATGAAAAACTATTCTTGTAGAACATACCCATCAACTTTGCTTTCTTATAAACCCTAACTGATTTAGCTCGCATTGACATTCTGTGCCTTTTCTGTGTCTTGTCTACTTCTTTGCTCTTTCCATTAGATCCTCCTACTACTACCACTCGACTGCCCACGGTTCCCTGGCATCCTTCGACTGATGGCACCACAGGTTTAGCAACAGAGCCTAGAATAATAAATTTCCCAACATCAACCTTGCCAACAAAGCAGGACGACACTTGGGGTATCATCGTTGGTTCTGTGGTGGGTGGGGTTCTGTTATTGTTACTTCTTGGTACTCTGGTTGGAGTTGTCGTCTATAAGAGAAGAAAGACGTTCCGCGGTGACTACTTTGCTAAGAGCTACATTCCACCATCAGATATGCAAAAAGAGTCCCAAATAGATGTTCTTCAGTCAGATGATATGGGTTCTTATCCTGGCAGTATAAAAAAAGAAACAAAGCACTCAATGAACTTAATATCTAAAGATTATTTAGAAGACTCTGGAAAACCTGAGTTGAACAATGTAGACAATACTAACAGGTACCAGGACCGTTATGAAAGACCAATGGATTACCATGAAGGTGGAACATTTGGAATGGGTTTTATGCATGATGAATTTTATGAGGATGATGACTTTGTTTCTCACTTAGATGGTGCGGTAATATCTCGGAGGGAGTGGTATGTGTAATAACCACTGAAAACTAAACATGTACCTGCAGTTCACTTCATTGGCTGATCACTTTCAGATTGTTTATACTTACACAAGAGGAGGAATAAACTTTTTGCAACTTTTTTTTGAAAGTTTTTATATTGTGACTTGACACAATGGAAATACTGAATCCGGGGAAAATGTATTTGAGCTGCTTTTTTTTCCCAATGCTGTACTACTGTTTAAGATTTGAGTTTTAATGCAGATTGCTTATATTGGTCTATGTCAGAGTTTAAAAAAAAAGAAAAAGCTAAATTGAAGTTGCCATTCAATATTGTTTAAGAATAAAAAGTGGCTATCTTGGCTCTCTGATTTAAAAAAACTTTACCCAAGGAAATGATCAAATATAATCTTTGGGGGCTTTGAATTACTCCACTCTAGGTACCATCCATGGTAAACTTAATGCTTCTATATAGCAAATACTTTATCAATTAAAATGAGTTACAGCAGAATTAAAGCTTTATTTTCTAGGTTTTTTTCTGCATAAAAATGAATACCTCTTAGCATTTTAATGAGCCTTCTTGTAACTGTATACTTAGAAGTTAAGTCATTGCACTGAAACTAACTTATGAACAACATTTTGAGGAGTAATTGTAAACAGGTCAGAGGCTTGTATTTGAATAAGATGAAAAGTTATTTTTTTATAGTCATTGATTTCTAAAGCTTATTCTAGTGTCTATATGTATACATACAGTAAGGTGTTTTGTTACGCCTGTAATTGGCAGGATGTCAAAACTCATTAATGCATACAAGATGCTCTTTGCAGGTACACAGGGTGCAATTTTTGAGACCTGTTCTGGAGGCTTTGTGGGAATCTTACCATTGAATTTAAAAGCTGGTTAATTGGACACAACTAAGGAGAAAACACCCATATAGATTCCAAAGCTAGAGGCTAATGTGAATGTGCTTATTTTCCCAGGTGCCAAAAAGCATTAGAGTTTCTCTGACCAGAAGTTAAAACAGCGGTTTTACGCTGCTTCCATCTAAGTTACAATGCCTGCTTTGAAGAGGGTAACCAGAGTTTCAGATTATTAGTAGGGAAGTGGACACTTGCACTGCTACTTCAGGTATTGAAAGCGCACTCTTCAACAGTGCAACTAAAGAGTTATGAAACAAGAATTCAGATGATTTGTGCAGTCTCTGTACCGCAGTGGATTTGTTTTCCCTGCAAATAATCCATACTGATTTTACATGTTCTTTGAAATGACATCGTATCCATTATACGTAGGAAATCTTGTCTGATGTGAAATAGTTCTACTTTGTCTTGCACAGATTCACCAAATTAAATCAGCTGATTATGTGAGGAGGAATAAAATAACTTTAGATGAATTGCAGAAAAATGATAAATTCATAAGTAGAATAGTAAATCTTTTGAAGTGCCATTTTTAAGTGTTTAGCTTGAGGAAATTGAAGCTGATAAGGCTATTAGTATTTGAAACCTGAAAAGGGAAAAGTCTCTGCTACCATTGACGTGAAATAGGCTGCATAATTACAGCTGCTTCATGAGCATTGATGCTGGAAGTTCTTTTCTATCCTCATGATGCTTGGTAGCTTACAGCATTTGGAGCTTCACAAAAATAGTTGTATTGAGCGTTGTAGACAATACACTGTGATTGCATATGACTGCATGTCTTTAAAAAAGATTAAGGCAACAGCTTTATTTGAAATTCAAATGGAAAAACATCCCTAAACAGCTTAAGTTTGGGTTTGGATTAATGGAGTACTGATACATGATTGACCAAAGTCTCAAAAACAATAGCAAGTGGTCTTGTGGTTATCTGTAGTTTGAGTGCAAACACAAGAAAAGGAGTGAAATTACTAGCAGAGGGTTCTGATCCAAATTATCTCTGGAATAAAAAGATTATACCTCTCTTCAAATAAAAACTTGATATATCATCTTTAAAAGATGGTGTTACTTGGAAATAAACATAACCATAAACCAGTTTTCCACATGGGATATCTTGCTTTTGTCTCAGTGGATCTTTTGCTTTGTTTTTTAAAATATATATATATTTAATTCCTAAGAGTTGAGAAGTTGAAATGTTCTGGAGTTGAAGTTATTATTAGGGATAGGGCTTACGCGCGTTGCAGTGTTTTGTACATTATGTCTACTGTAAAAAGATTTGATTGTACGTACAAATGGCTGTTGTGTGAATAAACTTTTTCTTACATTCTGGAACATAGGTAGTGTTCAAAAATGTTTGACAGATATGTTCTTAAAAATTGGAGATGGAAAAGCACAATAAACCCAGAGGCTGGATAGAATGAAAGCATTTAAGCTGTTTGAGATGGGCTGTTTAGTATTTCCCCTTGGAGGTCCTAAGCTTATAAAACAAGTTTTCAGAAACTCTTTTAAGAAGAATAAGAGAATGATAAATGAAGGTGGTTCCTGTCCAGAACATTTAATTTCAGGCACAGCTGATAAACTAACTAGGAATTGCACACTTAAAAATAGTCTTGTTTTTTTCATTCTATTGTCTTTGATTCCTTTAACTGTATTACTTGGAGTTTATTAATTCCCATCTATTTCTGACCATCTGGTGATTAAAATGCTCGGTAGGTGCCACTCTACATCTTAAGTACTCTCTAGCTTGCTCAGCTTGGCATTGTGGTCTGGGTTTATGATCGTTCTGCTGGTTAGACTGATGTTTCGCCAAAGCAATTTAAAAAAAACAAATTAAGTATGCCCTATGGTAATTGCACTTAAATTCCTGTGTGTCACTGTGCTGGAATATTATTATTTTTCTTGATGTTCAGAAGCAAATGGTTTTTGATTGTCATCTCACCCAAAATGACATTCAATGGATGGACTTTGATTGAAAGTATAATACTTCATGATATTTTAACATTGTAGCAGAGTTTACTAGAAGGCAAGGCACCTAACCTGAAGTTAGGATGAAACAGTCAAGAAATTCTTTTGATGTAATCACAAGACTAAAGCATCTTCAAGAATTCTGGACCTAAGAATGTATATTAGTTAGTTGAGACTTTCTCACTTAAAGAAGAGGGCACCCAGTGTAAATGCAATTTAAGCCAGTTAAAATGCAGTGGTTAGGTGACCCTTTCACTGATTCATGTGCCCGTTCTTCAGGAACAATTATGAATTATGCTTGTGTTGTAGTTTAAGCCCAGCTTGCAGCTAAGCACCACACAGCTGCTTGCTTCCCTCACCCCTCTCTCCTCTTACCGTGGTGGAATGGGGAGGAGAATCAAAAGTAAAACTTGTAGGTCGAGATAGGAGCAGTTTAATAATTGAAAACAAAGTAAAATATAATAATAGTAATGGATAATGAAAGAAGGGGGAAACAAACACATGATGCACAAAACTTCTTCCTGGGTAATTTCAGTTTATGTACTTGGTGTAGTGTTCTCTAGTGTGGAATATCCCTTTGGCCAGTTCAGGACACCTGTCCCAGCTGTGCTTCCTCCCAGTTTGCTTTTGTGCAGCTTCTCACTGCTGGAGCATGAAACACCCACACAAAATAAAAGTCCTTGACTTAAGATAAACACGACTTAGCTAAAACCAAAACGAGGAGGGTTATCAGCATTATTTTCATGCTGAATCCAAACCACTGTAGCAGCTCCTGAGAAGAAATTAACACTATCCCAGCCAAAGCCAGGACAGTTATAGATTCTGATGGACACATGGAGCTTATCCCAGGAAAGCCATTATGGAAACCAAAGGTGGTATGTTGCATTCATCTCAAGAAGCAAAGTAACTCCTGCAAGTTGTGTACTCTAGGACTCTATTCCTTAACATTAAGGAAGTCACAATAAAAAACTTCAATTTTTTTCAATTTACTTAAATATACTTTGTGAGTGTGTTCCCTGGGGAATATTCATGTCAGATCTTTGATGAGCAGTGAGGGGACAGGAATTGCTTTACTGAGAGTGCAAGTCAAGTGTTGTATTTTGGGGTTTTTTTTTAATTGAGGGTTTTGCTCAGCTTTCCAGCATACAGGCACAGCAACATTAGAAATTTGAGGAATTGATAAATCATACTGCGTAGTTGCAGGGGTTTTAATCTGTAAATAGAATATACAGCTGAAGAGGCTCTCAAAATTTCCTTAGGTAAGAGATTAAATAGAGAATGGTTGTGTTGCATTTGAATAATAGCTGAAGCAGACTGCTTTAGAAATATGTTACAGGTATAGAGCTGTGCTAATTTTCAATTTCTGGGCTGTTAAATTTTCTGATTCAGTAGCCAATGTAAATCAGAACATTATTTAATGTATGCTGCCTAAATTTTGTAGGTAAGTGTTTAGTGCAGCTGGCATGAATTATTCCAATTGTGAAACTTTCTGATGAGCCTGTTGGTGCGAGTTTGAAGCATTTATGATTAAATCATGTTAGCAATTTTTCAGTTTTGAGACTTAAAAATTGATTTCTAAGCAAAGTGAAAGGAGTGGCCTTTAAAGACTGAAAAGTATGTTAATTCAGTATGAGAGTCATTCAGCATTGGATTTGACACTGCTAAGGTCAAAAGAAAAATGCTTTGAAAGGAAAAAAAACACAGCTTTTTCTCTCCCCTTATTAAAATTTATTTAGGAAAAGTACTTTCTTGTAGCTTGAGTATGAAGTCCTAAAGATGATAGGTGGTCTTAGGGTTTGCTTTGATAAGTGTAAGCCAAGTATTTAGTGTTTGTTCATTGCTCCTAGTAGTATATAGGGTTTTTATACCCTGCTTTTAAGTTTTTCTTTTTTGCTTTCTGCAGACTTAGGTGTCTTTAAAGAAAGATTGTCAATAAACCATAGTTGCCCGGGTTTTTGAATTAACACCTTGTTAGCTTATGTAAGTGCAAACCATATGTTTTGTAATGTCATCTTACCTTGAAATTGAGAATGAAAGTGTGCTGCTAGTACTTATTAAAATGAGTCCATGAAATTTTTGAAATCAGGTTTTTTAGTTGGATAAGCTGAAGCAATACTGCAGAAGTGCTAGTGCAGGACAAGGCTTTCTGTTTGGCAGTCAAAGGAAGAAGCATTTCTCAGAACAACACTGAAGTATCTTATCTGAATATTGGAAGTATATGAACTTCTTGAAGTTGTAATCTATGCTATCACATTGCAGATGTGCCCTTTAAGCAGACATCTTCTGTTGCTGTAGCAGGGGCTGTGATTGGAGCAGTCCTTGCTCTTTTTATCATTACCATCTTTGTGACAGTGCTACTGACCCCAAGGAAGAAAAGACCAGCCTATCTTGACAAAGTGTGAGTATGTGTTGGACTTGTTTTTTTATTCAATTGAAAGTGATATGCAGAAAGCATTTTTTTCTATACAGGAATTCAAGTATCTGACTTAATTTAGCAGCTATTCAGCTTTTGTAATTTCAGGGCTCTATTTTCAGAGTAGACAAATGTGAAATCACACTTTCATTTCTGAAAAAGAAATGAGGAAGGTAAGAATTACTTCAGAAGTAATATAATGCTTTGTCTCTTGAGATGTTTGGAGTTTTTTGGAAGAAAACTACTCATGGATTTAACTGAAGGGCAAAGAAGAGTTCCCTCTTGACTCATGCCAGTGACTGCTAGTTTGTTGTAACCGTGGGTCTAACTTGCAAGTAAATTGGCCTTGCTTTGCAGAGGTGAAGACCCCCTAAAATCATTCCTGAAATGTTTGTACAAAGTTAGGCAAGCTCCCACAGATATGTGCTTAGAAATTACTGACTTGTGCTTTCTGGAATGCTGGTTGTTTCTTCAAGTCTTTGGCACAGACATGCAGTTTACTTTGTTCAACGTGATCAAACAAAAAAGAGGGAAACAAAAACATCTGAAAAGATGTCAGTTAAAGTGGATGATGTCTAGATCCTATTTGGAACTTGCATATAAAAGTGACAAGGGCTTAGATTATTTGTAAATATGAATCTTCTTACATCCTTTATACAGTTTCTTACATCCCGTATGCAGTTAACACTTAAACTGAATGAGAAATGTTGCTCATGTCTGTATATATAGTTAATGAGAACTAGAGTAAATTAACTTGGAGATTTTAGCATAAGTTTCCTCATTTGCATGGAGCTAGCAAGATGAGTCAAAAGTCTTCTTTTGAGCAACTTCTAACATGGTTAGAAATGCTATTTCTTGTTTATTTCTCTTAAATTCTGTATCTGAAGCAGATTTATATGAATCTTACACATTTAAGTTCTTTTATAACCATTTGCTTTCACTGAGAAAGTTAAAATAGAAGAAGTCTTGCTTGTGAGAATTGCTAGAAGGCTTTTTAAGGAAAGCCTATAGTTAAAAATGTTGTTCAATCAGTATCTTGTAACTTAAAAAACTGTGTTAGATACCAGTAGTGTCTAATCCTCCTTGGTTGGAGTGTATGGGGGGAAGTTCAGTCTGCTTAACACAGGGTGCAATAAATAACTAATTCTGGATGATGCTTTTCTACAAAAAGTGTGTGGCTGAGTAATAGTCAGTGTAGACATGTTCTATTACAATTTATCAGATCTGAGTCATTGCTGACTGAAAGGTGTTTGTCCCTGAGTACTGAGTGTTGGGTGATTTAGCAGTTAACATCTGACCATTCAACTGGACTTCACAAACATGATGTCATATTTCATCCCTCTTCAATACAGGATTGATCTTCCACCTACTCACAAACCAGCCTCATTTGAGGAGAGAACATTGACAGTACCACAGAAAGAAGCTATGCTTCAGGTGAGTAAGTGTTTATATGCATCTTGAATTGACTTAAGGAAAGTGTTAACTTTGCTTTATTATGTTAATTTGGTCTGATTTTGCTTTCCTGGTAATCTATGGAGCCTTTCAATGCTTTCACAACCAAGCTGTTTCCCTACATATGTGATATCCCAATCTTTTATCTGTAATGTTAAAGTCATCCTTAGAGGTCAGGAAACTGGTAGACAGATCATTTTGTATTTCTTAACTGCTGTTGACCGACATGACTCCTTTTGAATTAGAAAAACCTGTAGTTGAAATTCTGTGGTGAGAAAATATACATAGTTTTATAAAGCAGTCTTCATAAGGGGAAAAAATTATGCTTGGTAAACTTAAAAAGTGACCTTATCATCAGCTCCCTTGGTAGTAACAGCTGCCATTCATTTGAGTTATTAGCATTTGAGGGTTGGGGATAGATTGGAATTTGGGCTTTGACATGGCCAATTTACCAAAGTATGAGTTTAATTCTCATTGAGGATCACTAAATCACTTCTAAATACTTGCCATTATGTAACTTCTAATTTTGTCTTTTCTTGCATTTACTAGCAGCAAAAGACCCATACCAATTTTGTGACAAACAGGTGAATTTTTCGTGTGCTCTCAGAGGTAGTTTCTTTTTATCTAAAGTAATGTTGTCCAAGCAAGACAGCAACAGGCAAAAACTTCTTTACTAGCAGTGTTTGTGTGGGTGTAATCTGATCAAACAGGCTCGTGGAGGTCACACTGGAAAGCTGGGTCTCGCAAATGAAACAGTCTGAGTAAGTGGGGAGCAAGGAAGGCTAGGGCTGCATTCTTCCTTACAGCATGGTTTTGAGGTGGACTGGGCTGCTTGGAAAACTCCAGGTGAATTCAGGCTTCTCTTGCACGAGGCGTTATAGAGGAGATCTGTTCTTGAGAGATGACTTAAGCTAATATCATAGATTATTACACTTCATATAATAAACCAGTCAGTTATAGATCCTGGCCATGGCCCCTAAAGTGTCTTTTGTGTGGGGGTGTGTTTATATTAAATTAATCAGTCAGATTTTTTAGATTTCTGCTTACACTGAAGAAAACTTTCATCACCTATGAGTATTTGTAAGAATTAGATTGTAATTGTTTTTAATAAAATTTTTGCTCCATCCTCAGTACATACCATAAATAATGTGATCCTAACCACTGATGTGCTGAATTATAACATTGATCTTATTAAAGCAATCACTTGTTTATAAGAAATATAATTTTCCCAACACTATGGTCCATCTTTGCAACTTTAAGGATCAATAAAAGACCTTTCTCATAGAGGGGGAAAAAAATCTTCACCTACCTTTAAGAAGGATTTTGATGGAGTTTTTAAATACGTTGAAAGTATTCTTGCAGATTTTCTTTATGATGGATCGTTACTAAAGCTCACCAAATATCAGTTGCTGATAAAAGCTTTCTTTATGTCATAAATGTTACAGTGGATAATGCTTGTGTATATTGTTGCTGAGTGAAGCAGGAAACTATTCTGAGATCCACTGCTGCCTTTAGTAGCACCTTGATGATTATAACACTGTGAAGGTAGAAAACATTTTGTTGGCATAAGGAATAATAGGTTTTCGTCTTTTTACCTTAAAGGTGATATAGCACCAAAGATGACACAAAAAACCAGTGCTTTTCTGTGTTCAGGTTGGGCATCGTAACTATTTCTTCCATTACTACAGTACTCAACAATTGCAATTTTTGATGAATTATTCTTCTGCTAGTATTCCTGCTTAAAGTATTCGAAAAATACCCTCTTGCTTATAGAATCAAGAGATATGGTCTATTGTGGTATTTGTGCATCTGTAGTGCTGCTAAATGGCAAAATGACAACACTAGGAAGTGCAATTATTTGACCTTTTACAGAGCAATTTATAAAGGAGGTAGACATAAGAGGATCTTATTGCTTTCCTCTTCAGAACTTTGCTGTCTTTGAATTTTTTCTAGGTTATGCTTACTGTGGTTTCTGTTAATGGGTACTAAAGAACTTAGGCTGAAACTGACTGTAGTCTTGGAATATTTAATTTAATGTTTTATGAAAATGTATTTTGTAAATAGAGAAAAAACTGTAAAGAGACTGAATTGAGTATTTGTTTTCCTCAAGTTGGATAAACAGAATTTTGTTTTGGGAGGAGAAAGATTCCTATTCAGGTTAGGTGTTAACTAGGCTTTATTTAAGAAATGGATGTTAGCATAGCACTGTTAGTGTACCCGTCTTTTTCTCTCTGTGGAACTGCAGAACTGAAAAGACCTGGAGCTGGAAGCTGTCTTCCTATCTGATACTGTCTCTAATCAGTATGTACTCTGTTATGCTTGAGGCAAGAGCTTCATTTTATCCTACAGCAATAAATGTCAAAATACTGGCTTTAGCCAAGAAGTGATTGGTTGCATTGTTTTGGTGTAACAAGCCAACATTTGGATAGCTGTAAAGAGGCAAAAGAAACAAGTTAGTAGCCTGTCAGGATGTCTCGTCCTGTGTGATGAAATGTCTGTACTCCCGACTGTACTACCTGATGTTCCAGTTGCTGCCTTGCCTACCCAGAATGAAATGCCAGGTGAGCCTCTCACTGAGTAGTTCAGATGTAAACTTCTGGAGTTGCTGAAAACAACTGTAGGGGAAATATCACTGCTTTGTCAACGACAGTAGATGGTCAGTTCAGTCCGAGTGGAAATTATAGGCTGCACAAAGGGGCAAAGTAAAGAGAAAATTTAAATAAGTATGCCTTCTGCATACTCGGTATAACTTAGAATTGAAAGTGGATTTATTCAATTTAGGCTAATTCTGGTAAGTTGTTATAAATAATGTACGAATTTTTCAATCATCTGCACTGTTATTGTTCGAATCATGGACAGTAGCTTTTTTTTTTTGATCTTGTAAAGTATTCAAGATTCAACTGATCATGCTGAAATTCTTCTGTTTGTATCCCAGCAATCATTATTTAACTAATTTTATGCCTGAGTCAGCACATAATGGTATTAAAATGAAGGAAAATTTTCCGGACCTGTGATAATACTGGATAGCCAGTGTCTTTCATGGATACCTCTTGAGACTTAGAAACTTTTGATTTACTTTAAATATATGCTATCATTTTTGTGCTAGTGTTAATAATGAGCTGCCAGTATGTACAAGTACTGTGTAACTGAGTACTCATAATTTCTCTATACTAGTATTTACAGATACCAATTCATATATTCAAGTGAATCACTTCAGAACTGAGAAAAACTGGTTCACTTACAGCCCTGAAAGAGTGAGGCAAAAGTCGAAAACAGGAATACTATGGAAAAAATTACATTATGGCTTTATTTACTGTGAAGACTGTAGGTTCATCTTTGTCAACTCTTGTCAACAGCACTGTTGCTTTTGTCCAGGTGTTTTTTTAGTAATCATTGCCATGGAAATACTGTTGTGTTACTCAAAACTATCTATTACATGTAATGTGAAAGAGTGGTGAGCAGAATGAAGGTTACATCCTTGGTGAGAGAGGAATCTCTGCTTGGCAATGCAGTTTGTGAGGCAAATCAGGAAGAAGTTGAGCAATGGAAGAATTCCAGTGGCTTAAAGAGGAATTTTTCTATTGCGTAATATTTTAAAAAGGAGTGTAAGAGGGTGCACTAATTCCATCAGTCCTTGGAATCATTGGAGTTAGCTTCACTCTTTCAAACAATATATTGCTAAGAAGCAAAAACTTCTTTACTTTCCTCTAAACATGCTTGAGATGGGCAATCTTTGACAATGTGAAAGAACTGAAGTTACTATTACCTTGACAGGGTCTTCTGAAGGAAAGCGAAAAAACAGGTTTTGCACCATGCAGTGCAGCATTCAGAGTGGTTGAAGGATTCAGAATTTAATAAGGCTCTTCTGTAGCAACACGAGTAAGAGTGGATAAGGGAAATGCAGCCCAGTAGGTATGTCTGGCCATGAGAAAACTGACTTTAGACTTGCAGCTTGGAAGAATGCCTCACTTATTTAGCCAAGCAAAGCTCTTTAACTGTAATATTTTTATTACTGATCAAAACAGGAAAGAAAAGGGTGAAATTGTCTTAGCACCATTAAAGTACTGTTTACCAAATGATGATGTTTTTTCAATCAAACTAGGAAACACCAGCCACTGAACTCTTAAACCTAGTATGAGACTGATTCATTTATGGTTTATGGCTCTCTTGTACTCTTCTAGTTCTTTTCCTAATGCTTTTCATACAAGTGGGAATGTCTCTCCCTTGATGAAAAAGGAAGCATTATTGTTATCATTTGCCTTAAACCAAAGAACTGTTTAGACAAACAAGATTGAATGGAAGGCAGCACAACATGTGCATTGATAAAATCATCTGTATTGATGAAGGACCTTGCAATAGGACAAAAAAAAAATTACCAGATAGTGGTTAGAATGATGCACAAGCTTTTTTTGCTAGTGAGAGCCTTTGTAATGGAATTTCTAAATTGGAAAGGATCAGAAAAGGTAAAATGAAGTTTTTGATGGGATAATTGATTTAAGGCTTTTGAAGAACTGTTCGAGAAGGAGAATTCTTAGAGTGAAACTCTGTAAAATGTAATTGTAAGACAGTGCAAACTTCTGTTAGGTATCCAAGCACAGAACTGCAGATTATTTCTATACAGGAAGACAGATTATGTAGCTCAGCATCAGTTTTGTTTGACAGAATTTAATGATTTTGGTTGTCACTTGCTCCATGGCTGTAAAATGTGTATTATCTAGCAAAGGTGTTGTCTTTTCATGCCATGTGAGATGAGTTCCTTTGACTTACAGTTTTAATTAAGTAACCAACTGGAAATTGTTAACCGGGTTTCCAGTGTGTGCCTAAATCATGTCCATTCTACTGTTGGTAGAAAAAGCAGGTATTAGCTTTTGGTGGAGATGGGACTGTTCTTGTTCCCCATGCGTGTTTTGCCTCCTCGTGTGGTGAACTCATGCTCTTAGCTCAGGTATGAAAGAGCGATACTGCCTGCTAAGTGGTAAATCACATATTCTCAGAAATGCAGACTTCATTTTAGGACTTCAGAAGCAAAAGCACAGTGACTTTAAGGGCAGGAGGGTACACTTTAAAATGGAATTACAAGACAAAAAGTTTTACTAACTAAAGTTGGAAAAATAGACCTGTGAAGATGGTGAAAAATAACTGTTAGAGGAGTGAAGAAGGTTAGGAAATATTAGATTATTTTTAAAGTAATTTTACAATGAATTGGGGGGTTATATTAAAACTTAATTCAAAATTGCTTCAAAACTTTGAACAAATATGGAAAGGTAAGAAGTTAAGGGGAAGGAGGAGAAAGTAAGAAAGAATGAAATATTACTGAGATTGAGTGCTTCTCAAAATAATTCTTGAAGGTAAGAATATGGATGTATATGCATGTATGACCACTGCAAATGTTACCTACCTGTATGAATACTTGTTTTGGAGGAACTTCTGCACAAAGATCAGCAATGTAACTACTTTGTGTTGTTGTTACCACTGTGAGACTGTTGGGAAAAGAACTGCAAAACAAAAAATACACACAATTGTGCAAAGATGTTGCTTTAGCCTACTGTGGTCCTATACTGAGTGTGACATAAAGGAAGAACTTAATTAGGAATGATGATACCACAGTGCAAACTGTGCCCTAAATCGTGAGTCTTAGATGGCATTACTTGGTGTGATTTAGATCACCCATTTACTCCGGCAGTTAGTAATTAACTGGATGTTTGGAAAAAGCCCATTTCTCAATTGTAGTTTTTCTATCATAATGGCGAAGAGAAAAAAATAAAATTGAAAGAAGGGAGATTTCAGTGCTTCTGAATGAAGTTACTTCTCATCCACCAACATTCCAAGTCCTTCTTGTCGGGGCTGCTCTCAATCACTTCTCTGCCCAGCTTATGTTTGTGTTTATGATTGCCTCAGCCCAGGTGTGGGACTTTGCTCTTGGCCTTGTTGAACTTCACAAGGTTCACACAGAGCCACCTCTCAAGCCTGTTAAGGTCCCTCTGGAGGGCATCCCTTTGCCTCCAGCATATCACCACACCACACAACTTGGAGTCATCCGCAAACTCGCTGAGGGTACCTTGATCCCACTGTCACATTGCCAAAAAGGTGTTAAACAGTGCTGGTCCTGATATGGACCCCTGAGGAGTGATGCTTGTCACTGATCCTTGCTTGGACTTTGAGCCACTGATGAGCTGTCTCTTTGAGTGTGACCATCCAATCAGTTTTTTATCCAGCATGGTCTACCCATCAAATCCATGTCTCCTCAGTTTAGAGACAAGGATGTCATGTGAGACAGCATCAAATGCTTTGCACAAGTCCCAGGTAGGTGACATCAGTTGTTCTTCCTTTTCCCACCAACACTGCGATCCTGTCATAGACAGCCACTAAATTTGTCAGGCTCGATTTGTCCTTAGTGAAACCATGTTGATGGTCACACCAACCACCTCCTTATTTTCCATATGCCTCAGCATAGTTTCCAAGTGCATCTGCTCCTTCATCTTGCTGGGCGCTGAAGTGTGACTGACCTGTTGTTCCTCAGGTCATCTTTGCTTCCATTTTTAGTAGGGATCTTATTTCCCCTTTCCCATCCAGTGGGAACCATGGGCCTACCACTGCTTCTAATATAGGAGAGATCGTGGGTTAGTCATTTCCTGTGAAAGTGCCTCCAGAACTTGCAAATGTATCTCATCGGGTCCCATGAACTTGTTCACCTCCAGATTCCTTGGACGATCTTGAACCTCATCTCTTACAGTTGGCGGTTTAGCTGGGATGGAGCTAATTTTCTTTGTAGTAGCTGGTATGGGGCCATGTTTGGGATTTGTGCTGAAAATAGTGTTGATATCTCAAAGAGGTTTTTAACTGTTGGACAGTTTCAGGACCTATTCTGCTTCTTGTACTGCCGTGCCAGCATATGGGCTTGGGGCATACACAGGAGATTGGGAGGGAGGCAAGATATTGGGAGAGGGGACAAGCTGGTGCAGGTGACCCTGACTGATCCTCATCTTTTTTCCACTAGCCATTGGATTGTAAGAAGGATTCTAAATGATAATCAATTAAGGCAATTCCTAAGGCAGAGTGTATTTTGGGATGACTGGTGTTTTTTGTATTAACCAAAACTGTACTGCAGTGTTGAATCTTGACTTGTTTCCCCTGTAACTTTTCTTCTTTCAGAAAGAAAATTTTGTTTTGCAGAGCCAGTACAGAGAGAGAGATGCTGGAGACTTGCAACACATGGTAAATAATGAGATGGCTTGAATTCCTGATTGAAGCTTTGATTTAATCTTATTCCATAAAATAAATTTATAATGTTGGTTTTCATGAGCAAAAAAATATTTGTCCATCCTGGTCAATAACTGTTGGATTGTGTGGGTTAAGTGAAAACTGGCAGTACCATTTTAATATCCTATAGTGGTTTGCTGACTAATTTAAATACTTAAACACTCTAGTTTTCATTTCTTGGTGAGTAACATAAAGCAGAAGAGTGTTGACAGACATCTGCGTAGTTGATGATTTGCTCTTTAGATTTATTGAGTCCAACTTCATTTGTAACAAACATTTGAGGTTGACTCTGTCTGTTAGTGGAATTTTCAAGTTCCTGTTTCTTTATTCATAGGCTTGTCTTGGAGATCATGTATCTTTGATTTTGCTTAAAGCTTTACCAAGAATAGGAATTGCAGGTTCTATACATGAACTATGAAACTTACTGCTTCTTATGTGTGTTTAGAAAGCTGTGAATGGAAGGCAACTTACTTGTGGGGCTGAAGAGCCACAGGAACAAGAGGGTCTTCAGCCTATGTATCCTGTTTATCAGCAAACGTACTACAAAAATTGGAGCAACAGATACCCACAAAACTCAGGACCTGGAAGAGTCTACATCAATCCAAGGGAGCATTATGTATGATTCTGTACCCAGATGTCTTTAACAAGGGTTTTATTACCGGTTGACTGTATGACTCTCTTGTCTTGTTGACTTTCAGCTCTAAAATAGTTGGGTTTTTTTTCATGTGTGAAGAAATTGTATGAATTTTATATAGGTAAACCACATGGAATTTGAGACTTGCCTCTAGTCTTCGGTATGTCTGTGTTTTTGTAGTAATATCAGTCTGCCAAATGAGGAGAGCCATTTAGCTTTATTAACCTTCACAGTCATAAGATATATAACCTGTATTAATTGGATGACACGTGCCAAAATGTAGTTAAGCTTTTTCACTGGCTATCTCTTGGAGCACTCTCTCTGGATATTTTACAATAACCTTACCCATGTAAAAGTAAATATGAGCCGGACAACTGAGTCCCTTGTGACATTAGCAGTCTCAGGCTGAGACATTTTTTTCCATCTTAGAAAACTTGGGATATGATTTTGAATGGCCTTAGCAATTGATTTCTCAACCAGCTCTACCTCTCTCAGTCAAATGAATAACGAGACTACCTCTCAAATACTGACTGGCTGGTCCATAATCTACACTGTTTGTCTTCCCACCTTGTTAAAAGTGAAGCAGTTGCCTTACATCAAAAGCTTTTTATTGTGTTTTGATTTCGCCTGCTGCTGGCTTTGGTTTTAAATATGTCTACATGAAACTTAGTTGGAGGAAGTAGATGACTAGGCAGACAGAACTTTCTGTAAGTGTCTTTTGTGAAGCTACATCTTACCCTTAAACTGCTATTTAGCTGTTTTCCCACATATGACTCCTGTTTTAGATTTTGCAGTTTCTTTTCCTTGGTAATAAATACATTCCTTGTTTTTTTCTCAGTTTGCAACAAAACTGCTTGTGATGTGTTCTTATGTCTTAGCAAGAAAAGAAAAGCTTCGGTCAACTTCAAATGCTTGTCAGCACTGTCCTTTAATTTTAACCAGTAGTGTGAAGTCACTGGAGAATGTCCTGATGTTCCCAGTGCTAACAGTATCCCACATGAATCTTTGTGTGTCTGTGGTAATGCTCAAAAATGTGCTCAGTATCTTTCTAGAAAAATAAGTTTCCCTGTGAATTAAAAAGTACATCTTGAGCAAGTAAAAAATATGTATGTAATGTGTTAGTGCTGAAATGAGATGATAGGACAATCCTAAAATATTTTAAGACAGTAGAAAAATGGGTTGCGTCTAAAATTTGCCAGAGAAACTTAACAGTCTTGAGTATTCTCTAAGTACGTATGCATATAAGTACAGAATTATCATTTTTGGTCAGATGACGTGAAGGACAAAATGTGAAGGATGGCTGTGTAGTGCTGAACTACCTGTTGTACAGAACTAAACATTACTTCTGGGATATTAGTGTGTTTCTCTGCAGATGTTTGGATTTTTTTAGAGGCAAGAGTCAAGCTGTAGAAGCAGCAGAATTGAAAGCTAGCATAGGTGAGTGTGCTGCAGGCAGGGGGCCGTTGTTAAGCCTGTGTTCAACCTTCATTCATCTCCATCTTAGCACAACCTAATGAGGTCCCTGTCCACAACAGGGCCAGGTAAATTTAATGCTTCTAGCTTGTTATAGGTAACAACTAGAGGATTATGGCTTGGGTGCCTGTATTCTGGCCACTGTAGAAGTAGGTATTAGCTGTTCTCTTGCTAAGCAGTTTTCTGTCAAATGATGTGGTTGAAGTTGGCAACTGAAAGGCATGGCAAAAAGAAAGGTTGGACAGAACCTGTTTCTTAGGAGCTATCTTTGAAGCATTATCACCTTGCTTTTCTCTTAGGAACTGGACACATTCATGTAAATTGAGCAACTGCTTTCAATTTTAAAGTTTCCTGCTGTATTTGAGACCTAAGGAAAGGCTTGTGTCCTCCAAAAATGTTTTTCCATCATGTTAGTTTAGGTAGCTACCTCTTTACATGAGCATTGCCTCACCTATCCTTACATTACTGCAGCTCCAAAAGGCAGCAGTTGTCAGAACATTGAAAGAAAACAGTGTCTTGGCCAAATGAATGACAGAACATTGAGATGAACTATACTGCTTAAGATATTTTGATCAATATTACTGAGCAAAACTTGATACCAAAAATATTTGAATAGACATTATAGAATGGGTCAAAACTCTTGCTATGGCAGTGCTTCCTCTGCATTCATTAGTACAATGTGGCATTCAGCAGGTGATCATTTCAAGCCCTTTTGCAAAAACAATTATTTTGGATTCAGACCTCTTCTGCTGCTTTTTATATTTATTTGCAGATACTTTCTTCTTTTTTTCTTTTTTTTTTTTTTTTTTTTNTTTTTTTTTTTTTTTGGAAGAGTTAAAACTTTGGGGGAAGGAAGAATGCTATCAACAAAGCTATAATTGGTTTCTTAATTTGTAAAAATAGCTTAAAAAATAAAAATTTATTCTAACTATGTTGTCCAAGTTACGTATCAACAAACTACAGAACGCTTGATTTGCAAACTATCCTCCATCAGGATGTAGTTTGCCCTAAAGTCATTAGGGAAATACATTATCACCTACACGTTTATTACCTGTGAGAAATGGTTTCTGTTCAGGGACATTTAGTGTATTAGGTGTTTGAAATGTTGCTTTTAGTTTTAAGTGTGGCTGTATTTGGGGGGGCGGAATTTGGCCTAGAATGCTCAGAAGAGAACAGAAAAAATGTCTGCTGATTAGGCTTTCTCACCGAAAGGATTGTACATACTTCCATATAGAAGTAAGTTTGATCTGCTTTTTTCAAATGTAGAAAATGTCCTTTTTTATTTTTGTACATTTTCAAATGCTTGTATTTGTAATTTGATTGGAATAAAAACATTCAAAATATAAAATTTTCTTCTGTTGTTTAGATTTAAGATTACTTAAAATGCAAAGTCTGGTAAAATACATCCACTTTTTTGGTGGTATGTTTTTTTCTGTGGTTGTGTATGCAGGGGATGTTGGGTTTTTTTAACAGTACCACTTTGGGATATTGTGGTTGTATGCTGAAATCCTTTTAATTTTTGTCTTACATAACAGAAAGCATATAGTACTGTCTGAAAATCCAGCACGTAGGCGAACTGAACACTCAGAATCACTGGTGAAGGAGGTGGGGAAGGAGGGAAAGATTACTAATTCGCGCCTCTAGTACTAGTAAATGTAAATTGTCCTCTCACCAACTATCTCTAAATTCTACAAAGTATACTAATTATAAAAAGTGTAAGATTTGATGTTTGGAGTATGTCCAAAATTATTATGGATACAATATAAATGAAAACTAAGAAATTGTACTACTAAAAGTAAGGAAACACTTAGGATATTTTTAAAGGACTCCCACTGTTCAGTCACAAATGATCTAATGTACTGTGTGTTGAGCTCAAGGAAAGCACAGTAAAAATGTTTGATAATTCATGAAGAGTGATGGGAAACCTTTCACCTTCTGAGTGGTTAACTTTGCCTTCCTTCAGGCAATGTTACTGCTCTTTTGTCCTCTGAGGGATGCAAGTTCAGGTGCTATATTGTTATATAGGTGATTCAAATTAATTAAAGTAACTTTTTAATGCCACAGACCTGAAACCGAACCACTGTGTTGTATGAAGGCTGAGTGAGTGCTGTACCAACAAGTAGTTGCAGAGCAGACTACATTGTTTTGACAACTAGAGGCACTTCAGAGGTTGCTGACGAGGACAGGTAAAGCTCCAGGTGAGAAAAGAAATGTCTGCGTGGTTTGCTGCTTGACTGCCCTGTGGGTGGTGGCCTGGAGTTTTTTGTCTACCTGTGGTACAATTCCAGAGTATTGGGAGAGTGGGTTTGACCTTCTGACAGAAGGTAAAGATGTGATATTTCTGTATTTACTAAAAGGTATGACATGGTTCTTGGTGAACAGTTTAATACCTTTAGCTGAATTATATTGAAAATGCACAAAAAAAACATTGTGAATCTTAGTAGTAATCATTCAAAAATGTGAGAAACCCAAGTAGGATGTGTTAGGCATTTTAATCTGCATTGACAACCCCACAGTGAAATTTTTTCTATACTTGTTTTGTGATCCTAGTTTTGATTTTATGCTGTGTCTACATCTAGATCCTTCAATTGTCACTAGAAAATAAATTGTATTTAAAAGCCTACAAGTGTAACTCTTCTACCCCTTTGTGGGACTAGTAATCAAGACTGTAAATCAGAATTTACCTCACTATTTTGAGACCAAGTTGGAAATCAAGCAGACTCCAGTTTCCACATCAACTGAGGTAAATTTGCATTTCTCTGCAGGGCCACACACAGAATGCATAGAGTGTGCTAAATGTATTAAAACGTCATTTCAATTTGACTGAGTTTATCCACAGATTTATTATATTCCAATCTGAAATGTACTAGGTTAAATTAGACTTATTATCTAACAGAGATTTACAGGAAATAACTTGTCTGATACTAATTGTCAGAGGAAGAAGTTTGACATGCTATAAAAGATTCCATTGTCTTTTTTTTTTCTTTGTCATTTTCCCAGTGTTAGATTTTGTTTATTACTGTCTTTGATCTCTAAATGATTACTTCTAATAGTGTTGATCCTGTTCTTAGGAAGGTGTGCCTGCAGGTTCAGTTTCCCTGGCACCTCATCTTGCCTGTCCTATTAAGAAGTCTTATAGTCCTCTGTATGACTTCAGATATTGTGTGCTTGAATAGCTCCATTCCTTGAGAACAAAATATTTTGGGCCAGTGTTGTTTACCCAGTTCAGTTTCTGACAAACTCCAGAAAATGACGCTTTCCCTGCTGATGTATGGCTGTATGCAGAATGAGGCTGTGTGCAGTGCAGCAGTGTACCCACAAAAGATGCTCCAGCCCTGCCAGTTGCCTCCTGGCTGGTCAGCGGAGAGACAGTTGTCCAGGTGTGGTCTCTACTGTCACCATAGTGTTTTGTGCTCACAAGAAAGAGAATTCAGAGATATACATAACCTTTCTGAACTGCTGTCATAATTTGGGAATAATTGCTTTCAAGCACTATTTGTGGCAAAAGCTTAATTTGTTGTCAAGTAGAGCAGTTGGATTTCTGTCTTATCTTTGACTAACCTGGCTCTCTTAAGACCAGACTTCAGCCACTGACGTGATTGCTCCTATTAAGCATGAAAATTGAAGGAGCTTGACTTTAATCCCACAGCTAACAAGGTTTTTTGCTTCTTTGACGTGAATTGAGAGGCAAGAGAGAAATGGCTATGGGCAAATGAAATGTTCTTTATTAGCTTTAAAATTCAGATTTATGGCTAGCATCAAATGTAGATTGGTTTATCCAGCTAGGCTAAGCAAATGGACAAAAGGCTTAAGAGGATGGCTGGAGGAAGGAACACACTGTTTCAGAGTGCAGTGCTTTGTTAGTAATGCTTGTGACATCTTAGTGTGTTGCTTATTTTCATCATCTGGATCAATTTCCTGTGGCCATATACTGCTAATGACCCTGCATTAGTGGCAAAAAACCCAAGTATTGGGCAAGGTAGAACATCTCACCCATTTAAATGTGTTTTGTGTTGGTTCTTCAAGAAGTTTTAAAACTGGCTACTAAAAGATTGGTTCTTAGAAGCCCCACTAACTATAAAGTCAAGCTATCTGCTTTACACTTTCCCCTACCCTGAATTCTTCCTAGGTGGGTTTCACAACTTAAGTCATATGGCACTGGTGTATCTACTGCATATAACAAAATTGAGTGGTCTCTAATTTTCTAGAATTGGTGTGGCCATTACCAAGGTTTGTGTGGACAGAAATATGGTTTTCTGGAATCTCTTGCTGTGGGATTGTTACTTGATCAGCCAGCAAAGCCCCTGGTGTCCTCTGACTTTGTCCGCTCAATGGTATAAACCAGAGCTTGCAAGTTCTCCTTCTTGCCTCTGTTCTTTCACAGTGTGTTTCATTCAGTTCCATTGTGGATTAATAATGAAAGTATTTCACACTGAAAAGTTGTCAGATGTCTTAAAAACGCCCACTTGTTTCTATTAATTTGGCAGGTTGTCTGTCTCCTATCCCTTCCCTACATCTTTGCTCCTTCTGTGTGCTTAGGGTTTTTCTTTGTTCAATCCTCTCATATTTCTTTTTTGTCCAGCTTGGAGAGGTAGCTGTCTCTTCCCTAGGACTTCCATTCTTTTTGTATCTTTGGCTAAATTATTTCTCACTAATACACCTAGTTAGGGCATTATTAACAAGAAAATGCCTAATGCAGTTCTAAAATGGAGAGTAGGTTCTATTTTGATCCATATTTGTCTCTTACCTTTCTGCTCTGGCTTCTTGGGACAGTGTTAGTTAATTTTCAACTCTATATGGAAATGGTTGAGATTCAGTGTTACTGAATTCTTTTTCTCCTCTTTCATGTTCTGTAACAGATTGAGGGATGTGGTATGTCTCCAAGAAATTTTCAAAGTGGAAAATGGGAAACTTGTTAACATCAGGTATTATTCTCGTTATAGCTGGACAAATGAAGATGATGTGACATTGCAGATGCTTGAATCACCTGACTTTCAGGTGAGACGTCATGTAGAGTAAGCAAGAAAAAAGGCGATCGTGGAATGGAGCTTGGACGAAACAATTCTTGCTTATACAGGAAGGTGACATTTAGGCTGCTTGCCTATTTCCTTCTTGAGACAGGATAGCTGGCGATAATAAAGCATAATATAGTATAATAATAACATAAATAGTAGGGCTAGGAATCAGCACACAAACAGGAAAATATTATTCTATGTCAAAACAATGACTCTGTTTTCTGAAACAATTTTAAATGAACCAAAGCTGACCACTGTCTAGAAAGCTCCTCTGTTTTGGATGTGTCGTAATTGCAGGAAAAATCTGGTTAATTTGGATGTTGATGCAAGTTAGCTGATTGTTGCAGGTTATAATAGGTTATCCCAAAACCAGTTCGGAGACAAAGTGAGAGATTTAGAATTGTCACTTTCAAATGTGTTACTATGAAATCGCATCCAAGTTTCACCATCTGCTTAACATGGGATCTGTATACAGATTAATTAGCCACATAGCTGTGCCCTAGTCCATCCAAAGATTCATCTAGAAAGCCAAAGATAATTGAATTTCTAGTGTCACTGATCACACTCAAGTGTGTGATTTGCACAGGAAGTGTAATTGACCCCATGAGTATCTATGTGAAATAAAATGCCCAGTGGATACTTGGATCTAAAAGCATTGATTATACAGTAAGTAGTCCGAGTTGCTGTATTGGGAAATAATATAGCCTTTTTGCTGAAGAAAATCTATTCTTTTAAAGAATGCTGAGGGAGGGGTGTGGAATAAGCTGCTGTCAACACCCCAGAATACAAAGTGTCAGCTGAAAGTAGAAAACAACTTCAACTACAACTAAATAGCCGCAGCAAGAAGTGGCATTGGCTTCTCTTGTAATGCAAGCTTCAGCTTTCAGATAAGTCCTCCTCTTGCAAGAATACCAGAAGACAGGAGACGATTCAGAGCTTTGCAAGCCTTTGCTTGGAAAAGCCCTCAGCCTTTTGTATCTAAAGACAAAGCTGGTGATGCGCATGCCTGAATGCTGCTCGTGCTCACTGCACCTTTGGCCTTCCTTCCCACTGTCCCTGTCTGTGAGGCTGCCTGGGAACCTCGGCAGAAGGGCTTCTGCTGCAATTCAACTTCTCTTGACATCAGCAGTTGGGTTTAACTCGGGACTGCTTTCTGCCTCTCCTTGCCCCATCCCCTCTGCTGGCACTTTCAGCAATATTATTGTAACTTTTTTTTTTTTTAATTCCTAATGTTCTAGAGTTAAAGGAGCTGATGTTGGTGAGCTTCTGAGATGGTGACTTAGACAAACTATGGCAGACCACCGTGTGATTATGTAGTCGCACGCTAAAGGATGCCCTGAAATATTTGGAGCAGTTTTGGACCTACTCCAGCACTATTCAACAAGTACTGTCTGAAATAGTCCTGACATGCATTAAAAGGAAGAGCTTCCTTAGGAAACCCCATGGAGTCATAGAGGTGGTAGTGCTTTTTTTCTGCTGTTAATGTTTGATTACAGCTCACAGCATAATGTTCATAGGCAGATGGCATCTTAATTTGATCACTTACAATTCATGTCTTCTAGTTCCTGAGTAGAATTCAGTAAAGAGGGGGAAAAAAACCCACTGAGGGTTTTTGCAAGTAAACTTGAATCTGAGATAAACACGTTAAGGGCTATGCTTAAACAGTTTATATGGGAGCTCACTGATAGTTTAGACAAAAGTCAGACAAGCTGGGCAGTTGCCGTTATGTGCCAAGCTGTAGAGGTGGCAAAGCTTGCAAAAAACTGGGAGGAATTTTTTTTAAATTACATTACATATTGCTGCTTATGCACATAAAAATATTTCATTGTTGTCACACAGCTTTTTTCCTTTTTCTTTTTTTTTCCTTTTTCCTTTTTTTTTTTTTTTTTTTTTTAAGATTCAGGGAAATAAGCAGAAGAAAATTCTTATAAGCTTTCTAAACACAATATGTATATGATGAGATGCATGTTGATTGATGCAGTTCAGGAAACCGTCTGTTCCCTGTCACAGATTCCATCTTGGCATTTCTTACAAATTTAATTGTATTGATAACAGCACACTCCAACAGCAAATGTTGGCTGACTTTTATAACTGGAATTTTAGAATTCTCTAGGAAATGTTTTTTGTATTTCTTCTGGAGCCTATTTACTACTTCCTCTTACAAAGATAGGCTTGCTGCTCCTCTGCATTTAACTAAGCATTGCTTTGTTTACTTGGAGACAGAAATTTAATTTTGAAATATAAGGTCATTGTTCCCCATGCTTGACTGACATAATGAACAAGACCCCCCTGTTTGGGGCTTTTGACTCACCTGTCCCCTTCTCTTTGTGACTTGGAATCTGAAGTCTTTTTACTGAGCTTTGTATTTTCTGTAAGTCTGTGCATTTAGCATGTGTATTTGTTTTGAAATACAGTTAATTTAGACTTAGACACCTGACATTTTTTAGGATGAAACTGAAAAGAAGGGGGAAAAAATCCCCACATAAAAAAAATCATCCAACTGGATGCTGGTATATGCTACCACCCAAGTGCCCAAAGACCCTTTTAAAGGCTGCCACTGAAGTCCCACTTGTTTACTGGAAGGGAAGAGAGATTATTGAAGACTACTGTGCATCTGGGTGGCACTCACTCTATCTCAGGATAGCTTCCCTTGTATTAAGAGCTTGTATCTCACCCTGATTAGCAACAGGAAATAATTGAAATATAATCAGGCTCTCTTCATTAGAAATGTTCATGAATACTTTGAAAACTGTCAAATAACTGTCTTCAAAAATGAGTGCTCCTATAAATAAAATTAAAAAGTAATGTTGTGTCTTCAATAATTTTTTTCATGCATGTTTGGCTCTAATACCAGGATAAGCACACACTGGTTTTGTAAATGCAGAAGACTGAAGCATTTTGGATATTTATATAGACTCAGGCTTGGAGGGCCAGCTCTTCCATAAAGCTGAAATTCCATTTGCAGCCAGCTAGTGAAGGGATAAAGATGGTGTGCAACCTAGGTGTAAAATGTATTTAACTCTGAGCCATTGGTACATTAATACAGGTGAGCTGCTTGTCCTGCTGCTTGGATCTCCCCTGCCTTGGGCGAGTGCCCAAACTGAAGTCTTTTGTTTAGATAAAAAGTATCAGAGGTGTCTTTTTGTGTGTTTCCCTCTTTGAATTGCTCTGCTGTTATTGAAGTACTTCTTGTTCACAAAATATGTTCAGTGAACACATGGGGCTGCCTATAATACATTTTATGTATCTTCAATTAAAACAATAAATGTCAGGACAAAGTGATTGTGCTTCCCCTTAGGCCTGTACAGTTACCAAGGAAAGCTGGTGGTTCCTGCCAAGTAGGTGGTCA
The DNA here is from genome assembly GCA_013397315.1 of Donacobius atricapilla. Lineage (NCBI taxonomy): Eukaryota > Metazoa > Chordata > Aves > Passeriformes > Mimidae > Donacobius > Donacobius atricapilla. Next base: position 480,706 of record WBMY01004803.1, on the reverse strand, counting down.
GTGCTGCTGCCCTCATTAGGTCTGTGATTGCCTGGAGTAATTAGTGTGCAGCTTAACATTTGTGCAGTCAGCTGGAAGATACAGGGGAATAGAAAATTATGTGACCCTCATGATGCAATGCTGCTGTGCCCCTTGAAGTGAATTTTCTCTTTTGAAACATAGCTTTTTCCTGCTTTTTTCTATTTGAGAGAGCAGTGTATGTACAGTGAAGTTTCTTAGATGAAACTGAAACACTTCTTTGTTTCCCAAATTGCAAACCTTGGAAAAAACATAGATGAAATTCTAATTTGAGCTGATATTGAAATTTTTCAAGAGAACCTACACTTGTGTTCAGCCTTCGTGAAATCTGAAGATGCATGGTTTTATTGTGAAGTGAAACCAAGTTGCATTTTGCAGTCTTCTGCAAATTCTGCATATCAGATTACCAGGAAAAAAATGTCCAGCAACACAAGTAAGTTTTAGGTTTATTTCTGTGCTGTATCAAGTTTGTGTTCTTCATCAGTATCATCTGTCACTCATGTCTTTGCTTTTAATAACTGTGTCTCAGAAAATTATTCAGCTATAATATTTCCTAATAATTAAGGGGATTTTTTTCTGAAATTTTCCATGGTTTTTTTTTTCTGGAAAATGCAAGTTAGTGTCTGGGCAGAGAATAGATCTCCCTTTAATTACATATTTGTTGATAATGCCACTTCTCATTTGTGTGAGTGCACCTTGGGATGCAAGAGTGAACTGAGGAAAGAAAATCCTTTTACATCAGGATGAGACACCTTCCACAGCTGCAGAGGGTGTCTCTGTGCCCAGAAATGTGCTCCTCAGCGTGGTGTGGTCTGTCACAGGTATAGAAGCTGTGAGACAGCGCAGTGGCTCTGTCTGAGGCTGATGGCTTAGCAGGTGATTTCAGCTAGTGTGTCACCAGTGCGAACCACACTGAATGTGCCCTGTGCACCCCACACGTCCCTGCTGAACGTCAGGACGAGCTGTCAGCCCTGGCAGGCTGCTCCTGTGCCTTTGAAGCTAAACCATATGGAGTGTGAGTGCAATTAAGGCACTACTGCTTCTGCAGTTGCTTGCAGTTCCAAATGACTAAAGATGCCTGGAGTGCTTAAGGAATTGCTTAAAATATAATCTTAGCAAAGGACAGGAGAAACTGGTGGGATGCTTTTCTCAGATAGAGTCATATATGGTGCCAGAATAGCCTCCCAAGACTGAACTGATGGTGTGAATTTACAGATGAAGAGAAGGTTTTCTGAAAAAAAAAGTGTCCTACTTTAGCTTCAACTGTGTGCTTGCTTCATTTTGGAAGTCTGGGATTTTTTGTCACCCACAGTCCCTAAAAGAAACTTGCCAATTTCTGTCTTGTATTGGGAGGGCAGAGATAGACTGAGTGCTCCACAAGGGGCTTCACAAACAGAGAGTGGAACTGGCCTTTTCCCGTGGCCTGCTGTTCAGGGCACACTGCTGCAAGGTGAAGTTCACCAGTGCACCCAGATGTTTTCCTGCAGAGGCCAACACTTGCTCTGTGCTTTCCAAGTTCCTGCATTTTTGATGGATCAACCTGAGCTTCTGTAACTGAGGAACTGAATCCTGCTCTACACCTGGTTTGATACATGTGTGATGTGCGTAATAGTTTTGATGGGAAGTGGTCACTGACCTTCAACATTGACTCTTGTAAAGGGAAAGTTTTCTTCATGTGTTTGGTCACACTTTGGGTTTCTGATTTACTTGTCACGCTGCAGGGGCATGGTTCACTCTGCTGCCTTGGTAATAAATCAAAGGTTATCAGCAACCCAGCAGTTGTGGTAGGTATAGCTGCAGTACAAGCTTGGTCTTTTATAGTGCCTTTAATATTACTTAAGTCTCTCCAGAGACCTGCTCTGGGAACTGTATTGCAATACCACAAAAATATTGTATTTCAAAACAATAAAAATAAATCATTATTTGTAGATAGAAAAAGGAGCAATGATGTCATTTATTGCCCCTATTTCTTCATAATTCCGTTGTAAGGACAGAATCACTTTAGCAAGTGATCACATAGCTTGGCTTATTGCAACATGTAGCTCCATAACAGGGATAGCTTCTAGTAAATATATGTATTGAAGAGTATAACTGGTCTTTTACCTTTTTCACACATCTTAGGTAATTAATTTGTAACTTAGAAATTTTACTCAACTTTTCCCAGTGTTCAGGAAGCTGTCTCTAACTTGCAGGCTTATTAAACTCCTTGTACAGTAAAATCTTCTTACACAGTACTATCCCTGAATCTGCCTGATTACTGTGCTCAGATCTGGAAGGTAGAGGTACTTGAAAGGCAAAGAAGCCTGATCCAGTGAATTCTGCTATCCTGTATGTATCCTTCCCTATTGGCAGAACTTGGATATAATCTGGTTTAGGTTAAATCACCAGTGAATTTTGCTCTCAGAGTCACTGCAACACCCAGATTCAGGGTTTATGGAAAAGGAAGTCCAAGGTTATGAGTGGAAAACAGCATAGCTCACTATTTCTCAGATGAAAGACTCATGTACATCTTCGTGTGTGCAAGGTCCAGTTAAAAAAAAATAGCAATGTGGTATATACACACCCCAAGTCCCAGGAAACAACCCTAGAAAGCAGCATGATGGAGTTGGGGACCAAACTATATATTACTGGGCTTCATAGATAATTATGTCAAGGGGGAGGTATGATCCACTACAAAAGTGTAGAATTTTAAACTGTCCTTTTTCTTCTTTTCTTAACTGTTGATCCATTTTGCAGTGTCTGAAAACATGAGTTGTGACCAGCAAGGAAAGAGTAGAAAGTGCAGTTTGCTGCCTCGGTGAGTGGCTCAGTCAAAGGAGATGTGTTCATCCCAATTGTAATGCTAGCAGCAGAAGATGGCTGTTCTCAGCCTTTACTAAGGCTGCCTGAAAGTGACAGTGCAAACAAGCTGCTGAATGATGTGATGAACAGGGAAAGAAGGATGAGGATTAGTTTTAGATTGCTGGTTAAACGCCCAAGCAGACTTCTGTTGGAAACTCACTTAGGTAACATTTATGAACCTGGGGACAGATGCTGTCTGAACTGACAGCAGCGAATGAAAGCATGGCTGCTGAATTGCCTGAGCCATAAAAGAAACCAGAGAGAACACAGGCTACTTGTTGCTTTGAGTGTAACAGATGTTGCACTATGTACCTCTCCAGCCTTACAAAGTGCTTACTGTGACTTTGAAATTTTTTGTGTAGTTCCAGATATTTTATCTGTAGAAATCCTAAGTAATAGCTGTGCTTCCCAGAGAGCAGAAATGCTTTCATCTCTCTGGTTTAGATGATGGATAGATCAAAAGCCTAGAGACTGAACTTCTTCCCTGTTGTTAAATGCTTGAGCTCTGAGACATTGGTGTCTGGGGGAGGTGAGTGTGTGAAAAATGTCCCAGTAAATCTGCTGGGACATATGGAGTACTTAAGAACTTAAAACTAAGACTAGAAGGATATCTCAGGCTGTGAAAGTAAGCTCCCCTACTGTCACTTCTAGTTGCTCATATATTCACTTTCACTGTCTGGCATTGTTTCATGTGTAAAGCTGTTGTTTTGTGGAAGGCTGTTTAAACATGTGATGGTTCTGCTGGCTGGGACATCCTGATTTCCAGCTTACAGGTGTATTAGGTAAATCCATACTATTTGCTCTTACAATAAGTTGTCTTCAGTTTGAGTTCTTCCTTCCTGGTGTTATGGCCTCTGTAGCCAGCAGCTGTGTTTCTCCCTTGCCCTTCACAGGGCTGGGGTTAAGGAAGTTCATCTCTCTGTTGGCAATACCAGTCTATTGCATGTAACCCCCTAAAAGACCAAGAGTTACCGAGCCTTTGACTAGCCTGCTTTGTTGTGAGCACTTGTAACTTTGGTTTTTAAATCTCATACCAGATACCGCATCAAATCTCAGGCATAGCATCGATGCTTTAGTTAGTGTTATTTATTAAAATGCAGAAGAGGGTGGGGTTTTTTTCCTCCCATCCAGACACATAGAAAACAGTATGAGGTTCCTTAGCTGCATGGGGTTCCTTTGCCACATGTGGTGGCATTGTAAGTGTTCCCAGTAGCTGACAGAGTAATTAACCTGCCTTTAATTATTTGAAATGCTATATTTGGGGGAGGAGGATTCATAATATGAACAATGAGGCATTAGGCTGAAATTAATTCCATCAGAGTGGCCAGGAAGTCCTGCAGAGCTGAGTTGAAGTGCACTTGAAATCCTACCAATTACTGCCGTGAGCTCTCTGGGCCTTGCTCGTGTCACTGCCTGGTAATTTGCTAGTTCCATAGAGCACCTTAAGTCAGGCATGGCTGGAACTGGAATTGCCTGTTTGCCCCCACCCAACATTCTTCTCTGGCCTGCAAGGCACCTGCTGCCAGGGGCATACTCAGTGATTTGTGCTGCTTTTAAAGCCTGGATGGTTTTGTATTTGGAGTAGATCGTAGTTCTACATAGATAGTTTGTTCACCATCAGCAGGAATGGGAAGCTGGTGGTTCTAGCAACAGTGGTGTCTTTGGAGGAGACTCTACTTCAAGAGCATGCAAGAGGATCTGAGACAGTGTTGTTTAACTCACTTAGAAAGCCCTGCTGTTTACAGTGCACAGGGGATCTAAAATGACCCTGCCCACCCCCAGCATTTTTCACAGTAGAAGTACATCCAGTGAAGATCCAGGGGTTAGTCAGTGCTTCCAGATTCCCATGGCTCCCCCTGGCAGGGGCAGGAGATGAGCTGCAAGGGGCGCTCTTGAAATGGGAAGGTTTCTTCTGGTGGGGATCTGTTTTTTTGTACAAATAATGAGGTGTTTGCTATACAGGCAAGAGAGTTTAACCACACTCATTAAGCTACTTGGTGGGCAGGAAGCAAAGCTTTTGTCCCTGCTTCAGTTAATTTTTCAAAACAGAAAATCTTCATTAGAGGGTGTTCAGAGCCAGACTAGAACACAGTAGCCATTATGAAAGCTGAAGTATAGCAACCACATGCAATGGAGTTGTATGGAAAAAGAAAATGTGGGATTTGGCTTTTTTTCCATAGTACGTATTCTCATATTACCTATTAATTCTCCTGAGGTTTTGTGTCTTCTTACCAAATAGCAGTAGGTCCCCAGTTTACTGAAGTAATGAGGAAGTATTTGCAACTTTTGACTTTTTCAACATCAGTAACTCCTTACAACCCAGGTACAGTTGTGGTAATTCTGTCTAATTTTGCTATGTGAGCTTAATGCTTTGTGGCAGCTTTGATGTCTGCTAAGCCTCTATTGTTCTGCAACTCTGAGGATTTAAGTGCTGGAAAAGTTATTAGATATCTTGAGTGCATTTCACCAAATGTACAGACTGTTTTAGGATTTTCCAACACAGAAAACAATCTAAAACCTAGGTTCTATTTCTTATTATTACTGTAAGTATTAGATGTCAGGGGCGTGGCCAAGCCAAACAATGGGAAAGTTTTAAAACAAGTCCTCCTGTAAAGAAACAAATGGCCCTTCCACAGTAGCTCAGCTGCTCAGATGAGGATGGAACCCAATATGTTCTATCCCTTCCTGTTGGCTGGCTTTCTCACATGTCTAAAATAATGAGTCGACCCTAATGAGCTGCAAGCCCCTAGCAGAAGGCCAGTGAGGCACTGGGCAGTGCTCAGGCTGCCAAGCACTGAAGCACAGCACAAGTTGGATAAGCAGCTCCTGTCTCATAGGATTTGCAGCCTGAGTGCTCTCACTGCTGGTGTAGCTGAAATCTGAGGGTTTGCGCGTTTCTTCTCTTTCTCAAACTAAACTTCACAAATTGATGTTGCCATGGAGAAGCGCCTCCTCATCATCAAGGGCAGACTTGGAACTAATTAATTGCAGAAATCTGATTGCAACAGTGATAATACCCCTGGGATATAAAACAGTTACCATTAAATTCAAATAGCCATTTTCAGGGAAGCAGTATTTCCTTCAACATAATGTAGTGCTGGCTAATCGACTATGATATGAAAATTTAGGTACTGATGGATGTGTAAGAATGTGGACACTCAGCTAGTTATGAATGAATAGATACATCTGATTTCTTCCTTCATTTTTTCAGCTGTGGGTATAGAAGAATGAAAAAAAGGTTATTTTATGCACATTTGGAGCACAAACTGAAGCTACATAATTTTTTTTTCTTTCTTTGACATTTTATTATTGGTAAAAACATGGTACTCTGATGCAAGGAACTTTCTGATTGCCGTGAGATTTCTACATAACTGTTCTCCCTCTCTTTTT
>WBMY01004803.1:363928-474432 GCA_013397315.1 Donacobius atricapilla | reverse complement strand
TTTTTTTTTTTTTTTGCTTACCCATTTTGTTTTTGTCCAGGGAAGTCCTTAGCCTTGTCTCTGCTGTCCTAAGCTACTTGCTGAAGAACATTATTAAGGAGCAGAATGTAACAGGTTTAAATAGAAGTGTTACTTTAAATCTTGCTAGCATGAAGACATTGATCAGTCTCATATCAAGGGGACATTAAGAATGTCAAACAACTGGAGAAAGAGGTAAAATATCAAGTTGCTTGCAATTCAAAAAGGAATTTTTAGTTCTTAAGGAAAGCAGGTTAAGCATGGGAGGGAACCTGCCTTTGCAATGGCTGTGGGAAGAGGAAAATGAAAGATGCCATAAACAGCAATGGGCTGTGTGTCAGATGGGAGCTGGGATGCCCTTTCAGTGTACTCTGCAGCTCAGAATGTGCAGGCTCCTCAGTCACTGCAGAAAAGGGCAGAGAGCGTTTCTTTACCTAATATTCAGAAATGCCTCTGAAGCAAAGACTGAGGCTTTTTTAGAAGAATGCAGGGATGGGTCCTTTCTGGATATAAATCTAAAGTGGCACGTGTCATGTTTCTCCTGGTCTGGTTATATCCCTTGCATGTCTCCTCCTGTACCTCAGTAAGCAATGACAATCTGTAATTACAGTGCCAGAATCTAGGAAACCAACACCTGGACCTTTTACTGAATAATAAAGTTTCAACTAATCAAAAGGTCCACAAGAAATCCTTCACAGTGCCATGGCATGTTGAGTAGGATGCTTGTAAGGCTCTTTAAAATGCTGGTCAAATTGAGAATTTGCCCAGTGTCTGAAGATGTATTTCTGCAGCTACTTTGGTGTTTGAGCTTCACTTGCAGCTCTAAAGGTGGATTTGTCAATGCCTAATGAGGTCTGTCTGAGCTCCAGCTGCGTGTGCCATTGCAAACAGTGCTGGCCTGTCCCAGTTCTCTGGTGGCTCTAGGTAGGAAAGCAGTGCACTAATGAGGGGTCTTGGCTGTGTTTCCTGCCCCCCTTCTGCAATTAGGGGCTGTCTGGCTGGACAAGGAGGGGAGCTGGTTTGAGTGTTGGCTAAAGGCTCGTGGAGAAGGGTGACCTTGGAATGCAGGGAGGAGGGTGTCTTCCTGACTAACACCTCTGTGCCTTGATTAGACTATTGATTTGGCAGGAGTATGTTCAGCAGGGAGGGCAGGGTTGCTGTGTGGACACTGTGAGGCTGCACCTGTGAGCCCAGGAGGGAATGCATGAGGACTGGCTGACATCAGGTGGCAAACCTGTTCTGTTCTGCATGTGTCTTCAGCAGGAGGAGCTGGCTGCTGTTGCAGTGAGGTTACTGGGCTGGATTAACCGATGGTTTGAACTGGTGAGGTAAATGGTGCTTTCTCAGGACCAACTGTCATACCAGTGTTTGGAAAACTAGCACATTTGTAGTGAAGAAGGGCTAAGAGAGCAGGCATTGCAGCAGACCTCCCTACTTGGAGATCATCTTACTTCTATAAAAATGTTTTTACATAAAAGAAAAAGAACAGTAAATGCCTCTCTCATGTCTGCTCATTTTGCCCAGTTATTGCGGTAGGGCTGAATGGAAGTGCATTTGCACAGGATTCCTCTTCCTTATCCTCTGTAGCAATGAGCTCATACATTAATGTGTCCCTTCCTGGAATAACTCTGAGAAGGGTAGTGCTTGGAAATGAATGGAAAAACTAGTAGTCATTGAAACACTCTGAGAGTATTCTGGTCACAAGACAGCATTTGAATGCAGATGAGTAAATAACAGAATAAGAAATTTATGAGAGTCTGCTCCTTGTGGTTAAGGAACAGTGAAAAGTCAAATTAGCATAGAAATGGATATGCATAGATTAGAGGAATGAGGAAACTAAAGTTGCACCTGTAGTAAACTGAATTGGTAGGATAGAGTGTTTCTATTGACTGTGAAATAAATAAATAGGAGTTCCAACCAAGGTCACGTTGGAAAGCACTCACCTAGAGGCTAATACAGCCTTTGTGCTGCCAGAACAGCTCTGTTGGATTCAAAGCTGGGAATTGGATGCCTTAGGTGAGCTCCTTATAGAGAACAGCAATAGAAATACTGAATTCAAAAGTTGTACTGTGCCACGTGATAAAACAGTAACAAAGGCAGGTAACAGTCACTGCAGTCATCTTGCCTGATAAGACTGAGGGGTTTGCATCACACTGAGTTCCAGAGGCTAAAACAAGTTCATCACTGCCTTGCTGCACACCAGAGTGATCCTCTGAAGACCTACCCTCTCCTGTCCTGTGTCACACCATGCCTCAAAGAAGTTCAAGCAGATAGGCTCATAAAAATCTTCCTCAGGAACAGGAAGTCCTCCAGAATGTTTAGATCTGGCCTTCCATCATATACGTTTTCCACTGTTCTCTGCACAGAGTACATTTGTACCAGCAGTCAAGAAAAGCTGAGGAGAGTCCTGGGTTACTTTGTATTAGCAGAAAGAAATTCTTTAGTGGAACAGGTGAAGTCATTAAGATGTTAAGGTAGAGATGTAGTGGGGTTTCTTTTCCCTGTTAACAGATGATTTCTTTTGGTTCTTGACATAATTTTCAGTGTCAAGTATAATCTTTAATTCAGTTATAATCGACCTCTCCTCAGCCCTTTTCATGAAAAGCAAAAAGCTTTTTCAGTGGAGAAGATAAAGGTACTTAGGTGGAGTGTGAATCTGAAGCACTGGGGTATTTGTCTCAGTGATCAAGTGATGCCTTCTCAGTTCTGATGTTCACCTAGTAGAGTATCTGTCCTGTTTCAAAATTCTGCACATTTATAAGAAAATACCCCATTTCACTTGACTGTGTGATACAGTAGTTGCCATTTTTTCATTTTAAAAATAATGCTGGAGTTTCTGCTAATACAGAATTTCTGACTTACAAAGTGCAATTGTGGTCTACTCCACGGTAATACTCAAGATGTAGGTGTATTCTCCAGTGTTTTTATTTCATTTAAATTGCTTAGGCCAAAGGAACCATGGAGTAAATGTTGCTGAGCAAGACCAACTTTGCCCATGGCACTTTCTGATTGCTCAGTTTACTTGCCTTGCTGCACCTTCAGCAAAGACTAACCTCTGAGACACATTTTCACCAGGCAGGTTCATCTCTCCATGTACTAAGCAGCTCACCAAGATTTGTCCACCCTCATGGTTTACTTACTCCCTCCCACTGCCTCTCCGTGTTGTGACTTGCCACAACACGGAACAGTAGTTTAAACTCAACTGTGTAGTGACTGATTTTTGAAAGAGGCTGTACCAGTCTCCCAGCTGCTTCCTTGCACTGCATGTCAAATCCAACGTTCATCTTGTCTGCTCGTCAGGAAACTGACAGCTGAGTTCACGCCAATCTCATCATGAGTAGTTAGGGAGGTGCTATTTTTCTGGCTTGATCAAAGGTCTGCACTGCAGCCATCTGGCTGTTCGATCCAATCAATGGGAAACAGTGCAAATACTTAGGCAGCAAGAGGCACATTTGGGTAGCAGGACCACCCCTTTGGCAGTAGCCTCCTGTTAGCCTGAAAGTTCTAAGCACTAAAATTTAACACCTTATATTCACCTAAAACTGAAAATATATAACGAATAAAATCTTTCCAGTAGTGTAAATCCAGAGACTTTATTGCTGCTTCTTGATAAAGACCAGGCACAAATTAATTAACCTGATTGGAATTACTGGCCCTCAAAATCCTTCTTCCAGGGTGACCAGTAATTACTGAAAAAAAGAGATAGAAGAGGATCTTGAGCACATTAATCTATGTAAACTTTCAGGACTTTATCTCTGCTAGAAATTTAAAATACTCCATACTTTGGTAATTATTTAGAGGGCTAAAAGTGGAGCAGCTTCTCAAAGTAAATCAACTTTGTTAATATAAAATTCAGGTTCATGTTGCTGTTCCCGAGGTGAGAATCTGGCCAGGATGTGCAGTGCCTTGTATCAAGTGCAGTCAGAAGAGACTGCACAATGCACAGATAGGTGGAAATGGGAAGAGAAATGAATATTCTGTGTGCAGTTCTGAACCCTTTCAGATGTTCTGTTGCATTTTCTCACAGGGATCAGTAGAAAAAATGTTCAGCATGGGTCAGTGGCTGGGATTTATTCCCTATGAAAATATTAGAGCTCACTAGAAATTACAGAAAAGTTCTTTAGAGGCCAATAGTGTCACGAGGTGGTGTTCCCTGGTGCACAGATGTTCGGTTTGAACATAAGGTTGCTACCTATAAAAGTTTGATTTAAAATCTCCTTCCTTGCCAAGGAAACAAATCTCTTAAATTGATTTGTTTAAGCTTGAATCTGTAACAGCTATTATCTCTCTTTGCACTTAGCAGAATGATCTCTGAGCTCAAGACAACTTGGTATGTGGCTCATGTTGTACAAGAAATTATGAACCCCCTGAGTAGTGCTCATGGCAGCAGTGCAGCATTTTAGAAATGTGAACATGGAACCGGATACATTAAAGAGCCACTTTTGTCAACAGCTCTAAAATACAAGTTAACCAATGCAATCCTTGCACAAATCATGAGTGGATAGAAAATCTGTCCTCCAAGAAGTTTTCTCCTATGAAAACTTTTTCTTTCATAATAAAATTAATCTTAGCGAATGGCACACTTTGCCATCTCTCCTACTGAATTATTTATACACTTCCAGCACTTAGTTGCTCATTTGAAATCCTGTGCTGTCATGTATGCATCCAGGAAACTCTTCAGTCTGAGGAACTGCTCAGGCTGCCCACATCCAGTTTAGCCTTCCTTGGAAAGAGGATGTTTTGGAAGAGGAGGTCTTCCTTCCCCCCCATCTCCTTTGGAACTCAGGAGAAAAGCAAGAGGAAAATACGGTGTGTAGAAGTGATGGGTTTAGGCTCAGAATGGGAATAGCAACTGTAAAATTGTTGGATCCTGCAAAAGGCTGAGGAACTGATAAACCCGTGTGTGTCACTGTTCTCATGATATGATTGTGATGGCTGCGTAGAAAAGCCAAGAAAGGAGCATCTGGGCAAGATAAAGTCTGACATATGAAAACTGAATTTGATGTCACACTTGAAATTATGGCTTGGGATCTGGCTGGTAGTTCTGGTAAATGAATAACAGGAAAGCCTTTCAGGATAAAATTGATGCTGCAGTTGTGAATCCTGCTGTCCAGTGTTCTGTCACTGTGAGATTGTTCCAACAATTTTTGGACTGAAGTCTGGACCTACTTACTAGATTTCTGCTCTCTTAGAACTTGAAATAGATCCATTTAGTGTCATCCTGAGTGGTTTTTTTTATTAGCTGTTTTAAACTCTATCTTAACAGCCCAAATATGTGCTCTAGAATCTGCCACTTGTGCAGACTAACATGATGTATTGTCCCTGCACATCAAACATGTCCATTCTGTTTCCTTTCCCAACTCAACACGTGGGAAGGAGAGACAAATTTTCCATAGTGTATAGATATGTCCCAGAGGCTGTTGAGTGTCTCAAATAAGATGTTCAGACTCTCACAGGAGTGGTGCTGGAATGTGAGGCCCTTGGGAAGATAGCTCGTGAATAATGTGTCGTAATCCGTGCTCCTGTGTTTTGCAGCAGGGTAGGTCCAGGATTGATCTGCACCTTTTTCCATCACCCTCCTGCTGGGTTTTGTTCCACCACCAAGAACCGGAGTAAAAACAGAGCTTAAATTACATAGTTTGAAGAGATGGGGGGGGGAAAGCTCTGTGTTCTTACTGGTTTTGTGCCGTCATTTGAGCATGAGTGATGATTGTCAGTATTTAAAACTCGTGTGCTCAGGACACTGACCTGGGGAGGCTGATCCGAAGACAGATGTGAAGTGTGCAGGTAGCCCTGACTTGTCATGGTATCACAGGGTGCCAGAAATGCTTGAAGATGAAGTTAATACAATGTGAGCTGGCAAACAGCAAATTCTGCATGAGTATAAGCTAAAATAATTAATATCAATGCTGTTGAAAAAATAGATTTCACAGAATTTCTACAGGGTTTTTTGAAGGTTTCCTGCCTTGTTGGGGTGGGTGATGCCATCAATTAAACTTCACTGGCACTCTGAAGGTACTGCTGGTATGCTGGGCTTGCAAACAAAGATTTGTTTGAGAAAATGCTGGCATAATCCCCATTTGAATTCTTCTGGAAAGATAGTACGATGATATATTTTTCTTTGAATTAAATTATTCCCTGGTAGAAATGGAAATGAGGAAAAAATATTCTGGCATAAAAGCATTTTAAAGTAGCTTCTATTTGGAGTCAGCAACCTTTTTGGTGTGCCAGATAACGATTTGCCTTGCCAAATTATACGTGAAACATGCCTGTAAACAGGACTGGAAGCTAGAATATTGCCTCTTGGATGCCACAGCAGCCAACAAGCAGTGTGTTGTCCCTAAAGGAGGCAGGGCTAACCTGTCTCCAGAGCAGGCCCAAAGCTGGAGGCTACTGCCTCTCCCCAAACACCATGGCCCCCACCAGTGTAGAATGTCACTCCTTTCTCCTCAGAGGCTATGTTGGGCAGGCATTCCACAGGCAATAAAATCCAGAGACTGATTGATCTCCATTGAGAAGCTGAATCAAGAGAAAATTGCAGCACAGGGGAACTTGCCAAAAATGCCAGTCATGGAGCTCATACATGTAGTTGCCTGTGTGGTTGCAAAGTCTATTAGATCTGGACACTTAAAGAAATTGCTTGGAAAAATGTTGCTCAGGCTGGAATAGATTTTCCGGTAAAAACTTAATATTTTGGGAGAAAGGTAAGCTTTTTAGTTAGTGTAAATAATGATAAGGAAATCATAAAAGGTAATTGCAAAGCCCAGGCGCATGTTAAAAGGGATGAATCATTGTGTCTGGCTTCTTAAAAGTTATTGTATTAATACTCAGTGTGTATTGACATACTCTCCAGGAAGTTTTCCAGCAGTGTTTTATCTCTAGCATTTTTGGATCAATAACACAAAATTAGAAATGGTAAAGCTTTTTCTCTAATGGCCACTGCTGATGGGCTCAAAAAGGATTCCAGTCAACAATTGTATTCAGAAGCCATTGTCTCTAATTGTAAGATGCTGATTAGTTATAGTAAAATGCTGCCAACAATTGATGAGTCATGCCAATACTCAGATCAAGAGGTTTGAACAACAAACCTAAATATAGCAGATATAAACAAACTGGAGAGTCTGAAGTCTATTACCAAGGGCATTGCTAGCACAGCTGTTGGAATACATGGGGGAATATAATAAAAATTGTTTGCAATACAAAAATGTCACTAAAAACCTGTTGTTTCTTACAGGGATTGATCTGACAAATAACTCAGAGACTTCTAATTCAAACACTGATCCCAGGGTGCTTATTGCACATGAAGTTTAATTTTTGCTGCAGATGATCAGATTGGATTCCTCAAAATCTGTTGTCATATTCCTCTTTCCCTTTTCTATTTCATTTTTTCCATTTGTAGAAGTGGGCATTGAAGGCTTCTTCCTGAGACTTTTCAACTTCAGAGCACGTATCGTGAAATGTGTAGAGCCCTGAGCAGGTTGTAGGAGGGCTCATTGGCTTTGGCTTTGTTTAGGTGTTCAGAAGGGGGCCTGCTTGTGGCCAGCAGCTCTCTAGAGGAGCAGAGGACATGGCCCAGGGATACAGATGTCTCAGTCAGCCCTCATGGGGCACAGGGAGGTGAGGGAGTCTGCGGATGGATCTGTCACACACCACCCAAAAGCCTCTAGGGATAGAAGAATAAAGGAGTGGCAGCTGCAAAAATTCAAGCAAGAAGCTTAGGAGAAACAAAATATGAATGTAGCTTGGTTAAAAGAAGAGAAACAGGTGAGCTGCTGGTCCATCTGCTAAATATAGAGGAGAGGGAGAGCCTGGAAGGACTCTAACTGGTGATAATAGCATGTTTGTGGGTGTAAGAGGCTGGAACATGGAAATGCACAGCTTTCTCAAACAAAATGAGTATTTACCAACCTGTCCAAACATTAGGGGAATCTATATATGTAAAAGTACTGCATCTGTTCACTTTGCTTTATCTACTGATAATTTAAGTGAAGGGCTTGTATATATCTAGGTGATGCCTTTGATACCAGTGCAGGAGAGAAAATATTAAAACACTTGGTAAAATATTATAATGTTCTCTTTTAGAGTTTATATCTTAAACTATCTTGGAAAGTAAAAATGTTTCCAAACAGTGGCCTCACATTTTTGCTGGGTGTAAGGGAAATAAATATGTGGCTGCAGAAAAGGCTTTGCTGTGAGCATGTGTTAACTCAGATTATCTAGCAGGGGCCCAGGGTGTGTGCAGCTTGTCTCAGAGGGCTCAGAGAAACCACTCTGCCTTAAGAAAATAAGCCAAAATAAGTGTTTGATGGAGCAGCTATTCTTTTAGAAGAAAGGATTGCATCACTCTCTGCTTCATTTAAAGAATGGGAGTTGCCTGAATTCCAGCCTCCATTTCTACTGCTGGAGAGTGGCATTTCTGTGCTTTTTCTTCCCTCAGCTGTAGCAGCTGAAGAATTTGGGTAGGATCCCAGAATGAATGAGAAGGCTGAAGTGAGCCTGGCTCTAGACAGAGTGTGTCTGTGCCCTGGCTGCTGCATGGGAGCCTGGCTGGTGCTCCGAGGCTGCTGCTCCTGAAAGGCAGAGTTAATTCCCTGAAAAGCCTGTGGCCCCAGTGCAGATCATGGCTGATGTATTGAAAAATTGCTGCATGTTGCTGTAACCAGCAGTGAAGCACATCCCTTGGCACTAAGGCAGTGGGAGGTTTCCTTGCTCAGCCCACTAGTTATGTGCCAAGTGGGTCAATGGTTTATTGTAGCTATTTCATGGCATGTTGATCAAATAACTGATTTGTTTGAGAGGGATGAGGAATGATGGTAAATTTTACAAATTCAGTTTAGATCATGCAGGAACTGCTTCGGATGTCATATGAAGTTAAAGGTTTGAAGGCCTTGGGTGTGGAAAGTGTGATCATTTCAACACTAGAGCTATACTGAAGGGAGAGGAAACATGCTCATTGCATATCCACATGCCTCAGTAGGTTAGAAACACATTTGTTTGATGTAGATGATATTTAGCTTTGTAGATTGAAGAAATATGAGTAACTAAATATTTTCTTTGAATGCTACATTGAATACACGTGTTGCCTCATATAACAAAAAAAAGGAAGATGTTAAGGCAATAAGACAAATGTTAATCATAATTTTCTTTCTTGGATCACTCTTAAGCAGCTGTCTTATTCATTGCTTCATTTCCATTAGAGGCCAATGAATTGGAATTACAGTACTTTTATAGCTGCATCTGCTTGAGCCCACTTTGGAAATGTTAGCTCATTAGCAGGAAGCCACTCTAAAATATTCCACCTTGTTTCTCTCTGGCTCAGCACAACCAGTAAGCAGAGAAAGCACAGATTTTTCTCTTGGATAAAATGAAAAAAAGGATTGCTGTTGAGTTTCGTGCACATGGGTCATGCAGCATGGACTCAGGCCCTCATGGCATGTGGGGGATTGCAAATTAGTTCCAAACAGTCCTGGAGGGTAAGTGCTGTGAGTGTGTGGGAGGATCCACATAGCTCAACTGGAAACTTAAGATCAAACTGTTTCATAATGTTTCTGTTGTTTGCATTTTCCAGCTGGACTGTTTACACTAATATGTCTTTTTTCGGTATTGCAACATGTGTGTTTCCCTCATTATTTTCCTCTGCCACCTCTGTGAATCATCTATGACTTGTATAAAAATGAAAGGAGAAACAACTCAGCAGCTACTCAAAGGCTCTCAAGGTTTAAGAAGGGATGGAAGCAGATGCCCAAATGTGACTAATCCTGGGTTTTTTTGTTCTTTGTCAGCAATGGATGTTTTCAGCCTGGTGCTGCTTTTGAGTCTGAAGCAGAGGAAGTAAACACTGTGGGCATAATGCCATACCAACCAAGGAAGTTCTTTTGCTTAAATGCAGCCCTTTGAGGGTTCACAGGTTGAGATTGTAGATGGTTTCAGTTGCTGTTGGCAATTTCAAGGCACTTTCTCAGTTTCTGGAGCTCACATTAGTGCATGTAAACCAGGCATGTGGACAGCCAGATGTTCTCTGCCTCCCTGGGAAGGGTAGTTTATACAGAACACCATGGGAACACAATTTTAAGAGAGGATCAGCCAGTTTTAGTTAAGTTGAAAAGATTTCAAACTGCTCCTTGCCATTCTTTGGAGGAAAGTAAATTGCACCAAATATCTAAAGGACAATGAATGAATCCCAGTATGACATTGGCACACCTTGTGGACATGGGTGATCTCTGCAAGAAACAAGGACTCTCTCCTGAACACACGTGAGTTCATGGGCTCAAATCACAGATCATGCTGGAAGGCAGTTCTGCAGACAAGGATCTGGGAGCCCAGGTGGGCAGCAGGATGCTCCTCCTCTGCCCAGCCCTGGCAAAGCTGCATCTGGAGAGAGGTGTCCAGAGCTGGGCCAATAGAAGAGAGACAGGGACATATTGGAGAGAGTCCGGATAAAGGCCACATAGATGATTAAGGGGTCAGAGGTTTTTTCACATGAGAAAAGGCTATGAAATAGCTTTGACTTTACAGCCAGAAGAGAAAGCTTGGGAAGATCTCATCAATGTATATACGTATCTGATAGGGAGTGAAGAGGACAGAGGCAGACTATCCTCAATAGTACTTAGTGTCAGGACAAGAAGAATTTGGCACAAATTAAACAGAAAATTCCATCAGAAACCACTCTTTTACTGTGTGGGTGGTCCAGAGATGCTTTGGGGTCCCTATTCTTGGAGATATTCAAAGTCTGACTGGACACAGTCCTCTGCAGACCACTCCTGCTGACCCTGTCTAAGCAGGGGTTGAACTAAAGGATCTCAAGAGTCTCATTCCCACCTCAACAATTCTATGAAAATACAGTTGGATAGTGTGACATGGAAGCTTGAATGAGGACAGCTTTATTTAAGTATAAATTGGACTAAGGTGAATAGGTTTAGCTCAAAGCAGAGCAACCATTCTGGTTTTGTGAATATATGTAACAGTAGAAGATCTCACGGTCTTCAGTCTTCTACAAGCTGCTCTCTGTGTGGTGCCTGGCATAATGAGGATGTAGCACTGCAGACACTGCTGAGCATAGAAGGGTATGTTCTTCAGTGGCTTTCTTCTTTTTATCTATGTCTCAAAAGAGAGCTGTAGGCAATTACTTGCTTTCACAAATTGGACTTTTCTGGATTTCAACAAGTATTCCACTGCACAGGCTCTTAACATGTATTAAGATGCTGTTTTGCCTGAAAATGTGGCTTTTTTTCCTCTGCCAGAAGGTGGTAACATCTGCTTCTCTAAACTACATTATATTTGAAAAAAAAATCTATTTCATTTGGTTTACACTGTCAGGACTTGACTGATTTTTTCACAGCCTTGTAGATTAAGATCCACTATATTTAGTTTCTGTGAAAGCTGCTTATTCTAGGCAAATGAGAAGAAAATCAGAAAGTACTTTCCAGACTTTAGATGTTGCCCAGGTATTCAGGAGGTGAAAGCAGACAAGTAGCTTCTCCTTCCATCTACTTGAAGATGGACATTGAGGGGATGCGTGACAAGTGACATGGGCTCATTTTGTGCCCTCCTAAGGCTGCAGTTTGTTTTCTCATTTCTCATATTTCAGCAGAACTGATGACAATTTTGACTGAAATTTGGTGCCAAACTTGTGTAAAATGAGGCCCTGTCCAGATAACAACTAATGTGGGTCAAACCTTGTCACAATGAGTACAAATCATGAACACATTGACAGACATTAAAGATCCTGTATCCAGCAGAAAAGAAAAAGCATAAATGGATGACTAGCAGGTGTAATAGATGCAGAGGCAGAAGCATGCATGTGACTGACCTGTACTAGGTGTTTGTAGTACACCTGCTGTGGAGGAGATCCAAGATTTCCACCTTTCCAGCTGCTCATGTCATGATCTCCATTCCTGCCAGCCTGATCCATACTCATAGCAGCCAAAGCAAACCCAATGACCATCTGGAGCAAGGGCTGCAAATTAAAGAACCTGGTGCATTTGCATCAGTCTATAGCTGGATCTGCGTGGCTGGATTTGGAGTGTCTCTTCCTAAATCCTGTTTTAGTTACCTCCCAAGTGTTTTCTTTGCCTGTGAAGGGATGTAATTGGCTGTATGGGACTGGAAGCAACACAGGCAAGTTCACTCTACCTTTCAGCGGCTGCAGCTGTGCACAAAGCTCCAGGACGCTGAGACCCGAGTCGTGATGCTTTGGGACAAGTGGGGTATCTTGGTTGTTATAGCCCTGTAACCTGCTTACTTCATCAGGCCTCAGGAACTATTCTTGTTAGGCTCTTTCTGATTTTGTCTTAGCCATCCTAGTGCTTTGAGTCCTTTTTTGTTTAGCAGCAACATTTCTTTATTATTTTTTAATGACAAGCTGTTAACTAATTTGTTTTGCTCTTGTTTAATTTTGTACAAGCATGTGGAATTAGCTTAATTTTGTATAGGCAATTATAAGAAGCAGTTATTAGAATTTAACACTTATTACCATAGCATAAATTAACATGGGATAATGTAGGTGTGGTATGACAGTGGAGGCCACCAGAGAATCAGAGGATGTGGTGCAAAGGGGTGGAGACATGGGGCAACAATGGAGGGGGCAAAGGATGAAACTGGAAGCCCTAAGGCTATTGACAGCCTAACCATGCTCAGTTAAAAAATTGTAGAGCTTGACAAAGCCAGTTTTAGTTGTAACAAAGAGAAAAGAAAGAGGTGTTCAATCTATGGAGAGAGTTTCTCACACATAGCAAATCTGGATATAATAGCAAGTTGCACATCAGTGAAGAAAGATTTAAGTTTAGAACTGTCCTAGAAAATGTATTAAGTTACCGAAATGGGGGCCCTGGAGGGAGAAGCAGGAAGCCATTGATGGCATAATCCTCAGCAAAGGAGAGGAAGAAACCCCATCATGAACATCCTTCTAGCAAAGGACTGGGAATGCTAACAAAGTGTTTCAGCCCTGGTCCCCTGTCCTTCCCCATGAGCTGAGCTTTGTGGCTGACATGTCACATAGCCAGAGGGGCAGGGTAAGGGGGGCAGGGCAGAACGTCAGGGAACACTCCTGTACAGTGGTCTTTGCACTACTGAGCTGTGCATTGTGCTGTTCAGATAATTGGGACTCCGAAGTTTAGTGTCATTGCAACTGCACTGTAATAACAGTTTATTGTATTTTAGTTAGGCTGTTAAGATTTTAATTAGTCTAACATAGAATTCCTGGCTTCCCAAATGAGGCATTTCCCCTTTTGCCCATAATAAGACTTTGAGTGTAATAACTTGTCACATGGGTACTACAAGGATTGAAGAATGATGAGTGTGTTCACAGAGAACAAAGGACTGTACTGATGCAGTGAAAGAAATCTGAGAGAGAAACAGACAAAGCCTGAATGATCCTCTTCCCAATGACTAATGACAGAATACTTGGGCTGTATTACTTATGTTATTTTAGCAATCTCCTGAGAAACCCAGTGGGAGGTGTTCCTGATGATACATAATAGAAGAAAAAAAAAAACAAAAAAAAAAACAACAACAAAAAAAACAACACCACAGTTGTCTGAAAGAATTTTCCTGCATTAGGTAAAGCAGGGATATGACGATGGGAAAAAAATGTTCAGCTGAGACAGTTTGATAGTTCATGCCAATTTCTGTTCTTAGTTTAGCTGCCAGTTGATTGGCTTCATTTGCAGGGAGGGGAAGCACTGGATGTTCCTAGGATAGACTTGCTAAGTGGTTGTTTTTTTTTTTCCAGATGGGCAATTTCAGCCATGTGATAGAATTGGGAACCGACATGAAGTTGACATCAACTGGAACCAGGCACAAATTTAGGCGAAGCTAGCTGACTGATTAGGTGCAAAACTGTGGTAAGTCAGTAAGAAGATGTGAAGGAGACTCAATCCAGCACTGTCGATGCGGATTCTGACCTCCTTGAGAGATATTCCAGCTCCAGAGCAGGCATCTTTCACGTGAAAACACTGTTTGTAAAAAACTTCCAGTAGCCATGATATTTTAGGGTGATTTAGGTCATACTCATGTGTGTGTATCATCATACCTGATGCTGGTACCTGAAATTACTGAGTAAAAGATTATGTCAAATAATTTATAGCTACATATTGTCACTATTCCTATTCAGCAGTCAAAGCCTGATGTGTTGTTTGGATAGAAGAGAAGGCCTTAGACTTCTTGGAAAAGATACTTTTGTGCTTTAGAGCTTTACTGACTTTTACTGAGACACCTAACATAAACTGAGGTTTGCTACTTAAGGCTAAAGATGGTGAAATGTTGCTTGTTTAACCTGCAAATAATTGGAAACTACTTATTCCTTTTATTCTCAATATCTCATAATGAATTTGGGGAGTGTTTTATGCATAGGGTAGAAACCTTAAAAATAAGAAGCCAAAAAACCCCAAAACACCCCCACCCCCCCCCAAAAAAAAAACCTGAACAAAAAACATCCCCCCAAAAATGGCAAAAGAGAACAACTGCCAACTAATGACAATGGGTTTGAGGTAAGTGGGAAAGGTAAATCTGGGAGTGTAACTTGCATGCTTGGATATTTTCTTCCTGCTTGTAGCTAAAAAAAAAATATATTTCATATATTATCTCTCTAAAAATCTTAGCATTTTTAAAAAAATATTAAACTGAAATTAAGATTTTTTTTTTTTTTTGCCCCTCAGGATAACAAGGAGGAAGAAACCTTTTTTCCGTGTGTTTAATAATTTAAGTTTCTTTTGAAACAAATTTGAGGGAAAAATTGCTAAATGATTTGATTTGTCTTGATTTTCGTCTTCTGTGTTAACCTCCAGGAAAAAATTGTCCATGTTTCCAGCAAGAGGAGCCACACAGCAGTGCACTGGTGTTCCCAGCTCCAAGCTTTCACTGAAGGATGGCAGCACTGGAGGAACAGCAGCAAGCTGGGAGCGCGCTGCCAAGTGGGGAGACAAATGAGCATGGGAAATGGGGCAGAAACCTCGCGTGGATCTTCCATGGCGTGGAAGGAGGAGGAGCTGGGATGGTTCATGAGTTGTGCTGGCCTGAGAGGCTCATCTAGGGGTGTCAGTGGTCACTCTTAAACGGAGCAGTGGGCAGGGCATCAAGTGCCTGAGCTCTGCCCTTGCGCACACACCATGAGCGTTTGTGGTGACCCTTGGTGGTTTGTCTTCAGGCCATGGGGCAGGCTGAGGGCAGGAGGGGCTTCAGGCAGTGTCCCTGGGCCTGTCCCATGGTATCCCCTGCAGCCAGAGGACCCTAGCACACGGGGAGAGGAGATAGAGGAGGAGGGACTGGTGCAGCAGCTCCAAGTTCTCAGCTGGGTGTATCTCTCTGGGTGGTTGGTGGGTGCAGGGCTGAGAGCCCCTCCTGGCTGCAGTCACACCCCCTAAGGTTGGGGCAGGGCAGGAAGACCCCAGGATGGGTAATGCCAGTGCCCCCAGGAAGGAGGGGGACAACCTGATGTGCTGAATGTGCAAAAGGAAGCAACTCTGGATCAAATACTCCATTGGCATTGCTGGAGAGATCAACAGTGGTTGGTACAAAACCTGGCAGAGACCCATGTGCTGTGACAGAACTCTGCATTGCGCAGCACCCTCCTTTCTGGAGAGACCTGAGCTCCACCATCACAACAGAGACAGCACTTCAAGCTCCATTCTTGAAGCAGGAGGCCTCCTAGAATACATGATTTTCCTCTTTGCTTACAAAGCAGGCACAAGGGAATTGATCTGATCTAGCAGTGGGAGCTGGTACTTTTTTGAGCAGAACAGCAAAAATCTTTGTTCACTGTGTGTGGAAGAGGGTCAGACAGACCTGCTTCACTGACTGGTAACAAAAGAAAGGAAAATATTGATTTCCTTTTACTGTATACTGAGCTCCACAACACAGGGGTTGTGGGTTTTATTTGTTTGTCTTTCCCCCTCATACAGAGATGGAGTCCCAGGTTGAAGATGTGGCATAAGTGCATGCTGCTCTTCCTCTATGAAATGAGGTGTTGACTTCAAGTGTGGGGTGAGGTGATCTACAGTGTCTCCTCCTCATGAATTATCTTTAATCCAGAAAAGAACTTTTGCCTTCCAGTGATGCATCTGATTCGCTTTCCCAAGTTGACAGTGCTGCTGATCAGGTGTGTTCTTTGGTGCCACAGGAATGCAGTTTAAGAGAAAAGTGAGTTTATAAATCATTATTAATCCCTCGGCATCCACAGATGCAGGTGGGTGGTAATTTGGTCTCCTCCACAGCATGAATTATTCACAGATTTGTTAGAATTTGTAGGGTAGACATTAAATGATTCTTCTGTACCCCAGTGAGATGAATGATGGGAATAAATATAAAAAAAACCACAAAATAAAAAACCATTACACTACTCCAAAGTGAAATGCCAATACATATTCTCATAATGATTTGGGGGGTTATATCTTAGAGCTTTGGGTCATGGTGATCTGTCTAATGACTTTGAGGAAAGGGAAGGTGTTTAACATGATGGAGAAACACCTATAAAAAATAAGGTAGGTTTAATAGGAATTAATGAATTTAGTACTACTTGGAAGCTGGTCTGACATAGATATATATGCCTCCTGCAGGCAGTTTGTTGGAGAGAATCTGTTTTAGAGGGAGGTGGTTAAGCATAAAGTATGACTTTAAGTCTCCAGCCTTGGAAGTATGATTGATTTCTTTGGAAATGATGAGTGTACATGTTCTAATGATGTTTTGAAAGCCATGAAATGAAGTGTGTTCCACTTTGTGGAAGACCCTTGGCTCTAAATTCCCAGAGATGACAGTTACTGGGCACATCAATGAGGGGACAGAGGGGAAACTGGCACCCTGTGCCACGGTAATCACCGTGAAACTGTGTCATCTGTTTGATTTTAGCAGCAGACTCTCCAAGAAGCCCAAGGACACTGTAACTAGGAGTAGGTGGTAATCAATAAACAGAAGGGCTTCCATTGTTCTTTATGGAAGTAGCTCTGACATATTTATACCTCCTGGTCTTTTGCTGAGGTGCTGGATCATGTGAGCAATCTGTTTTGCTCTGTGTCTATTTTTTGTGATTGATTTCTTCTGGTAGTTCGGTTATCTGCCGTCCAGTTCCTGTGCCTCCACTAATACTGTTGTGTTGTAAGAGAATCCACTTAGCTTAGCACCTCTGTGACTGCTCCTCTTTCCCATCTCATTTTTTGAGGCAAAGATGCCAAATAGGCAATAGTCATGATCCTTGCAGATCCTTGGGGATTTGTTCGATCAGAAATATCCTTGAAGACAAGGATTTCCTTTGAAAATAGTTGCTGAACAGAGATTAGACATACATCTTAGAACTCCATCCCAATAGCAAGACAACCTGTGGGAAAAACATTTGGGAAGCCTTGACTGTTAGATGTCATCTCTTTCCAGCACAAAGAGATAGCATTAATGAATCAGCTTGCCAAAATATTGAGAGTCCTTCTCAAGTGTGAGGCTAAGAGATTTTAAATTTCATTTATAGTGCAAGATCTGATTTCAGGTTATGCAGACCTGTTGTGTCTTCACTTGCACTAACTGCACTGAAGATGCAATAGTCAGTAGGGGAACCAGAAATATTTTCTACAAAGATGTTGGCTGGCAGATCATCTCTCCTCTTACTCTGCAACAAATTTGCTATATCCAGATTTGAACATCACACTTTCAGGAAGAGAAGGCTCAATCAGAGGGAGCCTTGAAGAGGAAACTGAGAGGGCAAGGTCTAGAAAACTTGTGGACACTTAAAAATACCCCGAAGAATAGACTGACGGGGCACACAATAGTAGCCTTCAAATGTTTAAAAAGATATTGCAATATACAGGATTTTTTTTCCTTGATGGACAGGATATTCTGCAACACAGGAGGTTCAGGATGGACTTTGGTAAAGCTTGCTAATGATAAAGACAGCAAACCTCAGTGAAAGTGCCATGCAGTGGCATGGCTGTGGAGTCTACATTAATGAATGTTAAAAACAAGCCAGCAAAGGGACTGTCGGGAATAGCTATTATTAATAGGTGTTGTTATCTCTGCCTTGCTGCCTTCAGTCCCTTCTTAAAGCATGATATGATATTTCTCTGTTATATATAATGTATTTTTCTCTTAAAATGTTGTTAGTGGATTGTGTGTATTAAATTACAGTCATTTGTCAGTAAATTGCCCTTCCATGTTCTGTCATTAATAGGATTATGCAGCTCTAATGTGAAGGCCATAATGCATACTGGGAGCTTTATCAGGCCATAAAAGCCTGTAGGAAGTCCTCATGCTAACAAGTTACAGCTTAAATAATAACCAGGTGCAAAGCATGAGATGGAACATGGTTATTTTTGCAGAAGGCCAAGTTTTCCTTAAAAAGTTGTGACCTGAAAGATGTCTTTTGTGTCCAGGTATCAATGTGCTCTGTGAGGAACTTTAAGTAAGGCTGGAGATGGCAAGTTTTGTTGGGTTTCTTTCTGGTTGATGATGCATTATATCTTAAAAATCTTTGCAAATTTGTGCTCAGAAATTATCTGTTGAGAGAGATGAGAGAAAGGAGATCAATGCAGCACAGCCATATGGGCTTTGTTCTTACACATGGTTTGACTCTGTGGGGGACATCATTCTCCAGCCTGTCAAAGCTCAGAAAATGTCAAAAAGTTCAGATGGAACGGATATTCCTTTTATGAGCGGACAATGCCCAAAGGAAAATTCTCTACTGAGAACTGACTGCAGACAAACAGCACTGGAGTTCTAAGCATTTCTGATATCTCTGAAGGATTTGGGTCTCCTTTATAGTATCTTAATTATAAAAGCTTTGCTTTTGGGTTGCTTTTAATTGAATACACTGGTTTTATCTATTCCTGGTGTGAGTTTCCCAAATCCAGCCAACACTGCTTAGCCAGAGTTATTCCCTGCAGGCTGAAAATGATTTTTTAATTTTTTTTTAATTATATGTCTAACATTTTGTATACCAATGCATGTATCAACTGTTTGATTTGAATCCATCAAATGGAAATACCAAATGCACTAGATGATCCTTATGGGTCCCCTCTAACTAAATATTTTATGATTTCATCTACCTTGTAGAAAGGTTGCTAACAAGAATGCCCACTTAAAAGCTGGGCTCACAGCTCCTACTCTTAAATGCTCTTTCACTGCTTGGGTTTCAAGCTCAGAAAGATGGGGGTGAAAACTGAGACAACCTTTAACAGGAAGTATTTGCCTAATTTGCAAACCCTTTCAGTGGTGCTGAAACAATCCTTCCAGGAGAGTAAAGAAATGCAGCCTGCATGGGAGACAAACACTGCAGATAGAATGAAATGCCCGTGGTGTCTTCCCTTGGCACAGCTTCCCCTGCGCTGGCACGGGCTTCTGAGGAACAAATGTCTCTGATCCCAGGGGGGAAATTTCCATCCCATCTGGCACAGCTCCACAGCCATAGCTGTCAAACAGGGGAGTGGAGGTTGCTGAGCACAAATGACTTTTCCCATGAGGCTTCCTTGTTGCACAATTCCCTTGTCATGCTCCATCTTCAGCAAAGACCAGCCTCTGAAACAGGCTTTCAAAGTCCTCTGTGGAGGAAAGAAGTGTGGTTTAGAACAAATGCCATAAGATGGCGAGTCATGTCGTCTTCTTGTTTTGATCCCACTGCCTGGTCAGTTTAGAGGCCGTATGCAGTTCATCAGAATACTCTGCATTCACTCCATCTTAGCAAGGGAAATAGAATAATACTACTTGTCAATGCATTGCTGATAAAAGAAGTTTGCCTTTCATGGTCGGGCAGGATACTGAAGCCTTGGCTGAAAGCCCTTTTTTTTGCTTTAAACATGGTGAAGGGGACAGAAGATGGAAAAAATTAAGTCGTTTTGATTGCAGCAGTGTTGTCTGGTTTATTGCTTTGATGTTTTTACACAAGTTAACCAAAAGGGAAGTGAAAATTTAATGCTGTTTTCTAATGGTGTCAGTAAATACGCAAAAAGTTTTTTTAAGTTTAAGATCTTGGGTAATGAATGCACCTAGAAGCCTTGGAGTTTGTAATTTTTTTGTGATTTATCTTCTCTCCAACTCCACATTGAAATATAGTAAAAAAAAAAATTAAAATCTGTAATTCAGTGCTGCTTCAGAGGCTTTTCCTTTAGCTCTGAACAGGGTACTAATTGCAGAGATTTGACAGCTCTTGAGTATTCATTACATGTACTTGCCCTTACTTTAGATATTTAATTTAGTTACAAAATAATTCTTTGTGAATTAGTAATTGCTATAATTGCCATTAATAACCTGGCAAGGTAGTTGGCCTTTGACATTACACCAGGGGAAAAAAAATGCTAATAAGATAGCTCTTGCCTGAAGACTTAGAAAGCTGGAGAAGATTAGGGGTTGGGGGTGGATGGGGGGGTGGTGAGGAGCAGAATACCAGAAAGAAGGCATCATGACGGGCATCTTGGGGTGTGTGCAGTTGGGATTTATGCAATGGGCTTGTGCAATTTGGTTGTACATCTTTAGAGAAGAAGAGGAAGACAAGGTGTCAGGTGCAAAAGAAATAATAGGGAGGATGAGGAAGATGAAGGCAGGAGAGTGTGAATTGACAAGCAGTTGGGAATATTTTGGAAGCAGAACAAACCATGTGCTGAGAGTGATTATCAGTGGTGGCTTGTGTGACAGCAGAGCAGAAAGTGTGTTTCCATGGCTATGCTGTCAATCTCAGCTGGTATAAGTCATCTCCCCGAAGGTGTGATGATCCTACTGTGGAATGGAATGGGTGGGCTTCCAAAGCAGTCAAACAGGAAGAATTACAAGACAGGGAGAGTTTAAGTGTTAACTGTTACCCCACAGCGGCCTTGTATTTTGATTTCTTTTTTTTTTTTTTTTTGAGGCTAGCTCTTCCTCTGCTTCTCCCTTGATGCTGCCCAACACACCAGTGATTTTGGGAAGCCAACTCCAGGACATGGTTATGGATAAAAATGTACAGGGATAGGTGTGTGCCAAAGGCTGATGCTGCTGTGCCCTGCAGCTGCTGCTGCATCTGTGGCTGGGCACAACTGGGTGTGAGAACACCTGAGCCAGAGGGACTAGAAATGTAGGCCAGGGTTCACCAGGGCTCTCAGGAGCTGTGTGCTCATCCATGTGTCTCTGCCAGTCTCCAGCCTTCTCTGGCAAGAGCAGACTGTCACAACCTTTGAGTCAGCAGGTGCTGTTTCTGGCTTGGGACATGTCCATGTTGTGGTTTTGTTCTAATCAAGGATCAAGTTTGTTGCTCCTTCTTGCTCATCTTGCTTGTCTTGCACGATGGTTAACAAAGCAGATAGAATGCAGAGAAGAGGAACATAAGGGACTGCAAGCTAAGCCTTGCTGTAGTTCAGCCCTGCCCTGCCCTGCCCCACCGGTGCTGTGTGAGTGCTGTGGCCACCGGAGGCAGGAGAGGTCACCCTGTATCTGGCAGCACCTGGCAGCAGGACACATTGCCTCTGGCTTCAAAAGTCATGTCCAAATTGATGCAGCCAATGGCTAATCAGGACACAGAGATCCCTGGTCTAGCTAATGCACTGCTCAGAGAAATTTCTTTCACTTCATTAGAAAGAAGAAGCATCTTTCTTAATTTCTTGGTAGAATCAGTAGTATCTGATTTTTTCTTCTGTCTGAGAGCAGAATTTAAATGCTATTCTATTCTTTAAAACAAGAGTGTGCATCTCATTCATAGAAGTTAAAACCTTCTTTATTCACTCAATGAGGAAAAAAATTCAACTCTGCCTATCCCAAGCTGTCAAAGCATGCAAGAACAGCATATAGATTGTGGGTACCATTAGAAAGCAACAGTGTCTAATTGCTTCAACGTGGACCACAAGGTAAGACGAAAGTTTTCTGTTCCTGGGGCTGCTGTTTCATTTGTCAATAGGCACATCAGCCTTTGGCAGTCATTTTGTCAGTGAAGGAGTATGATTGATTAATAAATGTCTGTTCCTTTGTAGACAATCACAGATTGTTGGAGTATTTCTGTAGCAAATTCTTACTGGAGAATCTCAGAAACAATTTTTTCCTTACTGATACAAGGGGAATAAAAATCTATTTCTACATTCCTGTGATTTTAAAACCTAGGCTGCTAAAGCCTTTGCATATCTTTTTTCACTTGCAGCATAGTCATTTGAATATGTAACCCCCAAGTTCTGTACAGAATTTGTAGCTTGAAAGGAGCCATAGTGATCCAAGAGATGGCAAGACCAGACTATGTATAGACCAAGTAAAAATATTCACGGGCTTTTAAATTCAAAGCGGTGGCCTTTGTGTGGCTGTTGAGTTTGTGAACAACGGAAAGTCAATGGCTTGGATTTTAAAAAGGATTCAATACCTTGATAAAACACAGCAATGGGTCCTTCTATGATGTTCTGGAACACAGCAAGTGTTTAATATGATTTTCTTCCACGTGAACAAATACTGACAATTTGTTCTTGGACACTTATAATTTGCTCCTACATTTCTTTTTCTTTGCTTCTACCTTACTCTACTATATGTCAAGCATTCCTTGATGAAAAGGGGTACTTATTGAAAAAGAAATCTGATCAGGAACATAAGCCCTCAAAAAATGAGACTTGATGCTGTGAGAGAAAGTTTGTTGCAGATCAGAGCAATGGCCTGTGTAATTGCCAAGTCAATCAAGCCATGAAGCAGAAGGCAAAGGCTTTGATTTCTACTGCTGCCATTCTCAAGTACATGCTGAGCTGTCATTGCCTTCAGCTCCTACCCTTAAAATCTCTTGAGCTGCCTTTCTTCTGCTGATTCATACTCTTAGAAATAAATTTGCAGTAAGAGCATGAATGTATGTTTTGAAATCACACCCATTAAATTATTTTTCAGAAAATGAAGCAAGATTTAAAGGACAAAAATTTTCTTTCCCAGACATCTGACAAGAGACACCTTGTGTGACTTTATAGGCTTTGATATTTAATTATTAGAAGAGGTATATTTTGTTTTCATTATTTTTTTTCACACTGAAACAAGCTTATCAGTTGATTTTCTAGGTTATCATATTTAGATAGAGGGCAGTTTTTGAAGCAAATCTGCATAGAAAATGTTCCGCTACTGTCTGATCTTTAACAGTCAAATAAACTTGGTGTGCAGGATCTATCTTCACCTTTAGATTTATTCCTTTCACTTTGTTTTTTACTATTGCTATTATTTTCATTATTAATATAATTTCTTGTGAAAGGAAAAAATGACAAGTTAGACAGTGTTCCTGAACTAGCTCAACCCAGCAGAAAAAGACTAATTGCTTCTTGACTCCTGTGGTCTGTTTTTATCCCCAGCTAAGTTTTTAAGGAGTGATGTGAAAAGCCTTTAACATAGTCACATTTAATGGTAGTAAATCATCTCCTCAGCAAACTCAGAAAATAGACACAAAGACTTAATGCATAAACTTCACGTCACATTGATGACTTTAAAGCTTATTGCCCCAGACAATCGCAGGGAAGGGTTAGTGCTACAACTCTGTTTGGTTCACTCTCAGAAAAAAAAAATTAAGGGTTTTGGCAGTCAGCCTAGGACCTTACTAAACAACCAGACAGAAAAAGATTACTTTCCTTTGCTGCCTTCTCAAGGGGTGGGGTGGAGTCATGCAATTCAAATGAGCCTTGGAAGCAGGAGATGTCTCTTGTTTGGACGAGACTGGACTAAGGCAGGCAGCCTGGAACAAGTGCTGCCTCGTGGACAGGGTTTTGCCCATTAGATGAGATCCCACAGCAAAAGGTTGAGGTGGGAAGGTTCCTCTAGAGACCATTTAGCTTTGCTCCCCTGCTCAAGGGGGGGTCAGCCAGAGCAGGCCGTCCAGGACTGGGACTCCAACCACGGGCAGTGACGCCACAGCTTCTCTGAGCATCATGTTCCAGTGCTTGACCACCCTCACTGTAAAGTGATCTTATTTTTTCTGTTCAAGTATAATCTCCTGTATTTCAGTTTGCCCTCACTGCCTCTTGTTGACAAATAATGACAAATTTCTTCCATGTTCTGACACATCGGCTGACATTAATTTTATTTTCTTTTTCGGTCCTAATTTTTCTTTTTCCTATTTACACTCCTTTTATCTGACTATTAGGTTTATTTATTACTGTTCTTTGAGGCTGCAGTTGTGTAATTTTAAAATTACTTTGTTTTGCTGTGAATTTCTTGTCCTGTGAGGTAAAAGGTAACAGAAACTGTAGAACATACTTTTTCCACATAC
Organism: Donacobius atricapilla; assembly: GCA_013397315.1. Taxonomy (NCBI): domain Eukaryota; kingdom Metazoa; phylum Chordata; class Aves; order Passeriformes; family Mimidae; genus Donacobius; species Donacobius atricapilla. The sequence continues at coordinate 450,266 of WBMY01004803.1, read as the reverse complement.
AAGCAGCAGGACTAACGGTCTGGGTCCTGCAATGAATGGGTAGCATGTAAAAAGTAGCGGCCTTGGTCAAACTTACCAAAGCTGCTTTTTTGGCAGTGTATTGCTGCTTTCCCCATTTTGTTTATTTTTCCTTTAGAATTTGTGTCTCAAACAAATTTGGTTTGATCTTTGCATATGACCATCCAATTCTTTTCTCCAGACTAGAAGAGATTTTTGTTATTATTACTAACATTGTGGGATGTACCTTTAAATCTTTTGTATGTGACTGAATATATTTTCAGAAGATTAACAATGCACAGATTACCTTAAAGACTGTATATTTTGGGGAATTTACTCTTGGGTTAAAAAGAAAATCAGTTTAAAAGAAATACCAGGTAAAATCCTTTTTTTATTCTTAAGCACTCTTGGAAAATAGCTTGCATCGCTTGGAATGGAATTAAAAAAATCAATCTTTTTTTAGATTTCATCAGAGTGATTCTGCAATGTTATAAATATTTCTAGAAAAGCAGGAACAGTTTTTAACCCTTATTGTAGAATGTACCTCATATTTAATAAATGTAAAGGTAAATATTGATTTTTAAAGGTAATTACCCTTGCAGAAGTCATAAGGATCACTGCCATGACTTTGCATCCTTTACAATCTTAATTACAAATCTGATCCACCACTCCATTTGAATCTGAAAAAAATATTAACCACTTAGCTTAGAACTACATTTGCATTTCCTAGAAATGCTGTTTTCTTTTGCAGGGAAAAAAAAAAAAAAGCAAATACTTTTTTTTTTATGGTTTAACTAATATTTCCCCATCTGTGCTTTGCTTCTGCACTCTCTTTGTGGGGAAACTGAAGTCACAACCAGAATGCCTGGCAACAGAAACAGTGGACTTGATATTTATACTAGAACTGTAATGCATGGACATCTGTTCTCTCTACCCTTTAGAAGATTTGCTTCTGCAGACTGATATTTGGCTTTTTCAGCTGTGGGCTGCTGCTGATAGGGGAGGTTGGTGGGAGCCTTGGAAGGGACTTCACTGCAGCCCACGGGGCAGCCCCTGCCCAGCAGGGGCCTGAGGCCAGGCAGGGAGATGGATGGACAGAGGGGTCGTTTTCCAGCCTGGGGGCTGAGGCAGTGCTGGGTTGGCCTCCTTGTAGTGTTGGGGCAGGGCTGAGTGACCCAGAGCCCTCTTTTCAGTTGGCTGCTGATTTGCAGAGATCAGGATATAATCCCTTCCTTCTGCCTGTTTCCTTACACTTGAAACAAGAATACTGGAACCAGCCTATTTTGATCGAATAGTTTGAGTTCTACTGAAGGAAAAGGGCTGGTGGCAGAGCTTTTCATCAGTACAACATTCACCTGTAAAAGACACAGAACCAAAGAAATTTCAGTAGTACAGGGAGGATGCATTAAGCCAGAGATTAGTATTCACCCTTAGTGTGTGCAAGTGCCTAATCAAGTTAATTATTTTCCTTCTGATTTAGGGTGAGATTTTCATGGCAGTCAGCTTTCTGTAAAAAACCAGTTCCGAATTAACAGGTGGGCTGGCATGTCTGCACTTTGCCTTTTCCTTTGGGATCTTACTACCTGTAATCCCAAAATACCAGTTCCCTGTGTTAAAAGTTCCACAGGAGCTCAGTCTTCCTGGTGCTGGGTTCAGTTCCCAAACACACATATTCATACAACAGCTGAATTACACAGCTTTGCAGATGTTGCACTGTTTCTTATCTTCCTTCTTTAAAGTATGTTTAAGGCCTGAACCCTGAACTGTGATGATAAAAATGCCTCACAGTTGATACCAGGATGGGATGGAAATAGGTGCTCCTGGCTAGCATTGAAACTGTGTTACCTGTCCTTAGGGCAAATGCAGCTGATAGGCCTATTCTCTTGCTAAAGAAGTGTTGGATAGTTCGCATGCCTACTCCTGCATTATTACAAGGAGGTAACAAGCTTGGTTACCAGAGATAAAATATAAGTGGTGAGAGGACCCTATACAGAGACTTTCCATAAGCCACAGGATCCAGGCTGTACCCAAACGGGTGCCCTGCCTCGGGGTGCAGATTGATTTGGGTTTCAGGAATTTTCTTTGTGGCATTTCTGTCCAAGTGAGAGAGCATTTTTGAGGGGTAGTATGAGGGGTAAAAAGTAGCACAGGGAAGATGGAAAGAACATATCACCCTGTTTTCTTCCCACAATTATATTTAATTTTCAAGTGCCATCTAAGATGACATTAGAGGTTGTGATGCCCAGATATTTGTCTAGTTGGGGTTAGCTTGTCCTGCCTATATTCCTTGCCTCCTAACTACAGCACTTTGCATTTCCACCACCTCTGCAGCACTCCCTGCCTAAAAATAGGACATCTTGAATGAGCAGCAAGCATGGGGATGAGGGGAGGCAAAATTATTTCTATGCCATGAGAAGTGGGGAAGTTACAGTGTTCCTGTGTTGTAAGGCTGGCTTGCAGTGCTCAGGCAACAGTAGAAGCAACAGTAAGAAAGAAAAATGCTGCATGAAAAGTGAGACAGGGCATTTCACAATGGCTGTGATTCAATTAGAACCTTGACATGAAATGTTCGGGAACTGACTCATGGATTTACAACTCATATCACTGAACAAAAAACACACAAACACACAAACAAAAGTACAGACTTCTCTGTAAGGAGTTCTTGAAAGCATTGATGTGCTGCTTTTCACCTTGGGAAAGCTTCCTCTCCTCCCCTGTACTCACCCTCACCTGCACCAGCTGGTAATTGCCTGAGCTGGAGATGTGCTGGCACCTCGTGGTCCTCCATCCCGTTCAGAGGTTATTCATCCCTAAGTGAGCGTCTTAGAAATTACAGCAGACACTGCAACAGAGCACTGGGGTAACAAAACAGTCCCTTCCCAGCTCAGAGCCTTGGGGAAGGAGGAGGCAGAGCCAATGAGTCAGGGTGCTCTGAACATCTGCAAGGATTGACTGACAGCTGCAGATCCCTTGTGATGGGGACACCTCAGTGCATGTCCTCAGCATGCAGCAAAAGGCTTCCCGTGTTTCCCACTGAGCCCTCTGAAACCTGACTGGAGAGGGGAGAAAGGGCATCAAGCATCAATCCTGTCCTTTCTTTGGTGACTAATGCTTGTGGAATCTCAGTTGCATTGTGTGGGTTCAAACCATCAGCATGGAAACAAAGCAGCTTGTTTCAGCACCAACAAAACCAAACTACTTTTCTCAATTTATTGAACTTTTTAAAAGACAAAGGTATAATTCTTCTAATTAGGGGAAAAAAAAAAAAAGTTAGCAACCAATCTGGGAAATCAACTATTTATGTAGCCTGATTTCATATCCTTGTTGCAGGTGGTGCAAAGCTGTTTTAGTTCAATTTCGTTAGCACAACGTATAATCTTAGCCGCGTTAGTCTGGATTTTGATAGCTATTTTTAAGCCTCTTTAGTAATTGGCAAAATTCTGAGGAAAAGGCCTATGACAAAAGCTGCCAATAAATTTAATTGTTTGCAGACAGGTAAACAAATCTCTGCCTAAAACAGGTAAATCTTGTGATAGTAAATAAATGTAAAATAGTGAATAGGAACTGTAGATTGGCTAGTTCATCAGCTGAACAGTTTAATGAGATAGTTAATTTAGAATTCTGTCCACAAAGCTTGGACTAAAACTATCATGGTAAATCTGCATCCTGCATTGATGGCCTTGGTAAAATTAGTTTTATTTTTGTCTGATGAACAAAAGAAATTGAGTTGATACAGTTCACTTGCATTTCTCTGAGACATTTGGCTACAAATGCCATATGACATCTAATTTTTGGCTTTGGATAAAAATTCCAAAACAAAAATACCCTAGTTAGATCATACAAGGTGTTACAAAAAAAAGGGATAAATTCAGAACTGGTTTGCTTATTGGCATCCCTCAGCCTGTCAGTGGGAGGTCGTTCATGAGTTCATAGTGATGATTTTTCCCTGATTTAGCAGTTCTGGATGTTTCTACCATTTTGCCAATGATTTGAAATCTGAGGCAATATATAACTTGCAAGAGACAGGGTAGCAAACATTAAATATGAGGTTACAGAGGCACTAATCAAGATTGTCAATGCGTGTGGCTTCAGATGGTAGAGGATCCCTTCCCTTCAGTTCTGCAGCTTTATGTCTGCTCAGGGATTGCATCACACCAGGAGGCCGGGGCTGCGAGAGGTGTCCTGCCAGGCCTCCCTGGCAGCGAGCTCTGGTGTGTGTGCTGTGCTGGGGTCAGCTGGGTGTGCTTGGTCTGCCCGGCTTTTGGTCCTTGTTGGCCCTTCGACCTCCAGCAATTCAGTCCTAGGGACTGACTGAAGATTTTTTTGGTTGCCTCTTTCTCTCTTCACATTGAAAATTATTCTGGGAAGTTTAACTATGTTTGCTCACTGAACTGTTGCTGTTATAGGGGTATTTGTTGGAGGTTGAAGACAACAGATGATAGTTATAGTTTTCAGTTCCAGGCAACCTTTGGGGATATCTTGGCATTGGTCTTCCAGTACTAACTTGGTTTACAAATAATGTGCCTGCTTTGTGGGAATAATTCCTTATGTATCTTGCTTGTGACACCCAAGACCTGAACTCCACTCTCTTCATCTCCAAAGTCCCTGCAACTTCCTAAGCTGAAGGAAAACTTACACAGTTCTGCAAGTAGGAGACTTTGTAGGCAGCCCAGAGATAGAACCAAAGATGATGCATCTTTGTTCAAAAAGGTGGGATAAGTCTGGGGATTTTTCATCGCTGTCTTCCTTCCCTTCCAGAGATTACAAATAAACCTTTCATGAAATAGGCTGATGACTGATGATTGGAAGGAGACCAGGCAAATCTAAGACTGTTTCTTTTGAGAAGCAGATTTCTAGCCACTAGAACACTTATTTGAAGTTGCAGCTGGTTGCACACCTTTCTACATCTTTATTTCAGTAGCTGATGTAGTTATTCTGGTGAATCACTTGTTAATTTTCTGCAGTACAATTGCTTGATAGAACATATTTTTAGAGATATGACCTCTCTGAAGCTCGTGACTGCATCTTAGGATGTCCGTTCTTGTGAAGTGTGAAATACATTCTAGTCCATTAAGGTCAAATGAATTGTCACAGGAGCGGGGTCTGCAGCCAAAGAATTTATACTGATTAACTGCTTTTTGAGAACCACCTGCATGAATTTCTAACCTTCAAATAATCACCACTTGGGAGATCACTGATGACACAGCCACTTGTCTCAAAATTCAGCTGCTTGATCTTTATTGAACTTGATGGGCAAACATTTAAATGATAATTGAGACACTAATTAAAATGCTGTGCCTGTACTCCTGGTTCAGTATTGAAAGGAAAGACTAAATTATTTAATGACAATTTGGGGAGTTACAGGTACAGATCTTTAGCAGACTTGTGAGAAAGAAGGGTTTATTCAGATTTTTGAACTCTGCTGCTGCTGCCACTTATTGCTCCAAATACCCCAGTTGATCCCCTGGCTTTACAAAAGCATCCCTCGGATCCCACTGACCACAGTTTTCTAGCAAGTGCCAGGACATTATATTTACTCTGGTGGGCAAAACTGAAGTGTGGGGCTTTGGTTTTGTTTTGCCCTTCCTACTCATTTTCATCGTGCAGTCTTGCCACTATTAATCCATGTCTGCATTTGTAAGTTCACCTTCGTAGAACATGATCTGGTTCATGACTGCAATCAAGTTGTCTAATTCTATATTTCAAATTATTCCCTATTACTCTAATATCCATTCCTTATAAATTAGTTGCTTCTTCCTGCATTTTCCACCCTGCCCTTTATCATTGTTCATGTAAATCCCTACATTTCTACTTTTTTTCCCTACTGACACACTTGTGGCATCTGTTAAGGTGTGAGGATGTTAGACCTAATCAAAAGGTCTCAAGCTCTTTAGTAAGTCACGTATGACTGTATTCACAAATGATTTTAGATGACTATTCTCCCAGTGCAGTCACCTATCTCTGCTCTACTGTCCAGGAACCAGAAAAGTGAAAATCATGCTTGGCACTTCCACAGGGATCTCAGAGGTAGGTAAAAATTTCATCATTGCCAGTGATTTGTGCCCTGTGCAGAACAGATTTGTCAGCAGGGCCTGCAAAATACTTACAAGCTTGGTACAGAGCCAATTTTGCTTCCTCCTTTCCTATCCTTCCCATACCAACAGTGTGCAGCAGATCAATTTCCTTCACTGGGGGGAGTCAGGAACTGCTATGGGAACAGATGCTAGGGAAGCAGATGGGGCAAGAGTTGATTTGGAGCAATGACAACTCCATAACCTTTGGGTGTCCGCCTGAGATTGCAACTTCCCCTGTATTCCATAGCAGAAGGCAAGTCCAGGCACAGAACAAAATCCAGGCTTAGTACTCTGCTCAAGCAGTGATAGGTGGCAGCTGGGCTTCTCAAGCACAGCGTGGTGGACCTGAAAAGGCAGTTCCTGCTCGAATGGGGCTTTTTTGCATTAGGTTACAGCCTGTATTGCAGGCAGTACCTCAGGCTATTTCAGGAGTTTGGTCTCACCGGGCTTGTAAGCCCAGCAGTGCTATGAGCTCTCGTTTCACACATGCTGAAACAGAGACCTGTGAACTGATGAAAAGTTGCTTCTCTACTAAGGGACATCAACTCCTACACTGATTTGTCAGCTTGAATGAGAAGAGTGTGTCCCAGGCCACCCAGAAGGTCTGGGGCAGATCAAGGTGTGGCAAGTTGATACAGAACCTCCCAGGCCCGGACAACAGGCAGCTCTCCTTCACTTCCACAGGGGCCAAGACAGGATTTTTGTTCCTGTTTGTCTTTTATTAGGGGGCAAGGGCATGCTTGGTGTTTGTGTTTGCACATTTTGTAGGGAAAAAAAAAACCAACAAAAAAACACAACACTATGGTTCTCCACTATGATTTATGTGTATGGTCCGTAGCATAGTGGAGAACTTCAAAAGTGTAAGGATGTACATCCTCAGTAGCAAAAATAAATTTGTTCTTTCAGCTAGGTAAAATGCCATTTAGATGAACTCAGTCAAAAATCAGGATTTAAAACATCTAGTACAGTTGCAGGGGGTTCCAGTGTGTGTATCCCAGATATCCTGGGTAGTTTACTCAGGATGCATTACAAAAGATTTATTATGCCAAACTACAGGGTTAAGGCCAAAAAAGTGCTTTTTGGATCAAATATTTATTCTTTCTGGTGATTGATAAAAAAGAAGACTGTGAAAATTGAGAGGTACTCTGCATTTTATTTAAAAGTGTACTTCAGACCTGGCTAAGTGATCATCAAAACAATCTATATTTCTTCAACCTGATCTTTATGTTGAAATATGTTTTAGTTAATGGAATTTCCTCTTCTGAAGTTGAATGACTGTTAGCACAGAATCTGACTAAAAAGTTGCCTTTCTACACATGAATTATGTACCAGAGAGCCAATGATAACATGTTAGAACATACCTAAAGGTGTTTGGTCCCATTGTGATGAGAAGTCTTAAGAGCAATGACATAGATGTGATGAGACTGGAAATAGAAATGTGTAATTGTACATTTAATGTACTTGTTCACAGAGCTCCTGTAGATTTTCTTTATTAAGTGACTGTCACTTGAGAAGCAGCAGAAGAGTAAAAATAGATTACTTTGTACAGCGCACCTTGGCGTGCTGTATTACTCTTCCACATAAGATTTCACCCTGTGTCTCAGGACCACATGAATCATAGTGAAGGGAAGCTGACAGCTTCCTAATGCTCTTTTTGCATATGCCTGTCTATCCCCTTCCCTCCATTCATCCAAAAAACAAAATTAAACTAGACCAAACCCCAATGAGATGATTGCCTGAAATGCTTTTCTGTAGACCTAAGCCAGAGACTTTTCCTAGGGTGCTGTGTGTTGGGAAAATTGCAATAAAAATGCTGTCCAGCTGATAGCTCTTGCTAGTAGCACCTGTAATCTTATCAAACTTCAGGCTCTTCATGGTGCTAAGTGGAAGGTAATGCCAAGTGTGCCTGAATGTGTTACCAGCTGTCAGGCTGAGCTCAAGAGGCACGATTAAGGCATTTCACTGCAGGAAGCTGGGTCACAGTGTAGGGTTGCTGTGATTTTCTGTGGTGGTCACAGACCAGGCTCCTCCAAGGAGATGTGATCAGAACTGAGCTTTGCAATCCACTGCAGTGGTCAAGGTTCCGAATGTGACACATGACACTGGACAACTCAGAAACATTCTCTAAGATGGAAAAGCAGTTTGGAGAGTTATTACAATATTAGCACAATTACAATGTATGTCACTGTCAGACATTGTGCACTGCTGATTTACAGCTTTCAAAAAATCTTTATTGCTTGAGAAGGCTGATATCGGCTGATAAAGCTGATCTGTGTCATTCTGAGAAGCCCAGTCTTATCCTAAAAACTTGTGGAGGAACAGGGATGGGTCAGCAGTTGGCAGTTCAGAGAAAAGGTGTCACAACCTGTGAATATGTTTTCTTACACCACGTGTGCTAGGAGACAAAGATGAAAACCAGCTTATAAGGATACAAGCAACAATTACAGAGGAAATGCTGGGAGTCTGAAAAGGGCAGGAAAGCAACACCAGGGTCCAGAACACCTTTGGATACTGCAACCACCAGAATCCTCCCGAAATCGCTCGGCCCCAGTAAACTGCTTTTAGTAAACAGGTAACTAAAATTCAAGCACTGCCTTTATAAAGCCTCGTGGTTTCAGAGAAGTGGATCACTGTCTGACAGTTCGCCGGGAGGCTCTTCTTCCAAGATTGCTTCCCTCCTTGGCGGAGCTGCTTGGAGAGCAGCTCGCACGCTGGCAGGCTGTACCAGCCCGGCGTTTACTCCTACAGGTGCCACCTGCTCTGCTGCAAGCCTCGCCGCGCTCAAGTCGCCAGCATCCTGGCTCCCCATCTGCTGGGCGGCTCCTCTCGCCGGGCTCGGCTGCCCTCCCGCGCCAGGAGGAGTTTGCGGAGCCCTTTGGCTCGGAGCGCTCTGGCTCGGGAGCCGGTGGCCAGCCCCGGGGTGGCTCCGCGGGCAGCGGCCACACCCGCACACACACACCCACACACACCCACACACACACCCACACACACACACACACACACACACGCCGGGGGCTGCCGGGCGCCCCGCAGCAGCAGCAGCGCCCGCGGGCCCCCGCTGGGCAGCCACGCCGCCCTCAGGCGCCGGCAGCGGCGGCAATCGCCGCAGAAGGTTCAGCAGGAGAGCACATCGCGGTCAAAGCCGAAGGCTGAATTGAGATATCGGTGGGGGAGGCGGCTATTATGTTCCAGCTCTCTTTGAAAACCATTCTGAGGCTTGTAAGGCATTGTGTTGTGCTTGTTGCCGGATTTAAGACTGCCGACTGTCAGGCGGTGAAGGTCACTTTGTGCTCTCCTCTTTAAGCCAAGTTGCTGTTTATATTACCGAGAGACCGGCAGCGCTGACTAACTCCTGGCATGTTAACCAGGGAAGCATGCTCTCTCCTAGGGGTGGGAAAAGGTCTCCCACGCACTCCCTTAGGACCCGTATAGCGGGAGAGTTGTATATCATGTAGGTGTCAAGCCCAGTCAGAGCTTCCTTGTCAGGATGTGTTAGGGCAGCTGCCTGCAATTTTTGTGACAGTGCACATCTCTGCCAATAAACTACTTTTGCACTCCCTTAGGCTGTGTCTGCCGTCTGCAGGGCTGTTGGAATGCTGCCAGGGAGAGAGCAACTGCATGCACAGAGGTGTCTGGGTGGCACCTCTCGTAATCTGTGTTCTGCGCAGTGTATTGATTGGCTTTGTGGATGGATCCCAGGGGCTGAACACGAACATCATGTACCAGAGCATGACATTTTAATCAGAGACACGTTTAAATGCTGGAAGCAGCTCGGGTAATGTCTACTTAATAAATAAATAAATAAAAGAAAACTGCGCCAAAGGAAAAGAAAATGCCGGTTAAAAGTTATGTGTAGTTAAATGTAGAATACAAATATGTAGCTTGTGTCAGGGCCAGGAGTACTTTGAAGTGAAGCTGTAGTAAGTGCCAGTCAGTGATACAAGTGAAGAGACTGAAATAAGGCTTGTGCATGTGCACAGACCATGGCTAAGCAGCAAAGACTGCTCAGTGCAGTGCCGTTCCTGTCTGCCAGCTGTAAAATCACTTGGCTCAGAGGATAAAAAGGTGTTCTGCAGGAGGGGAGGCTGGCAAGGAGCAAGAGAGATTTTAAGAAAGGTAGATGGAGTTTTCTCTGTATTTGCAATGCTAAAGAGTTGTGAGAAAAATGGAGCTCTTTTGGGGCTGTTGTGCCAGCTAGTCCCACCAACATTTTGAGTTAGAGTTGAAAAATGACCACCTCAAAAACATCAGGGAAGGTTATCCTCCTTCTCAGCCCGTAACACACTGTGTAGTAGAGTTTACCCTTCTGTGATAAAGTCTCTGGGTTCCTGAAGAGTTTTGTTAACCTTGAAATCTGTGTAGTAGGTCACTTTCTACCTGCGAAGTAGAAAGCACCACTTTTTCACAGGCATGAATGACACCAAATCTAGTCCAGAGGTAGACTTGAAAGGACATTCATCTGCTGTTTGTGGGAATTAACTGAGAGGAAGCTTCTGAAATACCTAAACAGAGAGAATAGTAAAATTATTCCCAAAGCACTGCCTACCTGCTAATTGCTGGCCATCTCCTTTTGTAAAAAGAAGCAAGAGAAAGAGTTCATGCACGTGAAAATGATTGCCGACTTCTGGGGAAAACTGATCTCTTGATTTTGGATGCTTAAAATGAGGAAAACAACGTGTCAGACCAGAGGGAGTGGAAAAACAATGTTACCTTGGTGTCTGATGATCAAAGGTACGACCCCCCTCAGCGGTGCCCTGAAAATGGCAGCACTTGCTTCCTGAGGCAATGTCCCTTTGCTCCCCACTTTGCCCCACAGATCAGGAGCAGCCTGCCTGCCTTGGGAGAGCAGGGTATTTAGCTTTTCCCAACAGAAACAGGGCAGCTTAACCAGTTATCCTCTGCCAATGAAAAGAAGCAGGAAGATAAGTGTCAGAGAATGATTATTCCCTGGGTAATGACATGACTGACAGGTATTTTCTTGTGAAGATCCAGTGAGCTACGGCTATTAAGTGGCAGGAATTATGAAATTCGTGGCCAGCTTTCCTACTCAGCTTCCTTTCATCATTTTAAAAGTCTGTGATTTTGTTCTGACTACTATACTTTAAACACAGAAAATAATAGAAGCTAAGAGGAAAATGGTTTGTTCTTTACATTCAGTTGCCACTTTACTGTGTGTGTTTTAAAACTCAAAATGCACTGGCTCTGGCTGACATTTTCATCATGTTGGAGTGCCTGTATGCCCCTCATATTTCTAATGAGGCACAAAGTATAGAGAACATAAATGACAGGAAATAGGCTGCAGTTTTTTAATGACCAAAATCATATATATTTGAAAGCTCTAGCCTAAGGTTACAGCACAACAAAGCAGGCAAAGTCTCTTTCATCTGCAGTTTACTTGAAAACCAGGACCAAATTTTAGTCTCCCCAGGTGACAGAAAACAGCAGAGAATCCTCAGTACAAAAGCAGAGACACAGTCCTGCACCATCCAGCCCTGTAGAATCTATTTTCCAAGAATCCAATAACACCTTTCTTTAGTAGAAGTAAAGTAGATGAGGGCAGGACAGACAGAGAGCCAGTGAGACAAAAAAACATGGAGAAAAAATTAAAATCTGTCAATATTGTGAAGCCATTAGGTGAAGGTGTTACAGTACCTGATGTGAGAGACCTTAACCAGGACATGCATAACATTTTTCCCCATCTCACCAGGCAAAGGGTTGTGCTGACTTTGCCATCAGAAATGAAGGGCATCAGCTCATCTGAATTCTTAATATACATCACACCTTTTGCATGAATTTTTGCCAGAACTATAGGGCAAATTTCTGAGATGAGAATTATTTTTTGTCACCTGTAAATTGAACTTTTGCGAGGAGCTGTACTGAGACAAAGGTGAGATGATGGTGGGGTGAGCTGGGTGCACTGAGGCTGCACAGCTGACAAATGAGATTTCTGACAAGGAGAGATGTAAAGGGAAAAAAAAAATCAATTCCTGGTAATTTGAACAGACTGCTGAAATTGCATGCTGTCATTGGGAAAGTCCTGGTTTCCAGACACAAGTGGACAGTGGACATTGACATGAAAATGCCAGTGAGAGTCAGTCTCTGAATTATGTTTTTAGGTGTAAATAGTCTTCACCTGGTTCTTGGCAAAGGATGAAGGCAGGGTTTTAGCATGCTCATGGTTACAGCCTGCATTACAGTAGCATTACAGGCATGTTCAGGACCCATAATTCCAACTGCAGTTTTCACAAGCAGTACACATTGAAGCTGTAATGTAAGTACACACAAATACATGTATACATGGTGAAGCCCCCTAAGAACCATTAAATCTGTTTGGAGAGATGAATGGCAATCAAAAGAACTTGCTCATACTCCACCTGTAGAGTTGCATGTGGGGAGGAAATAAAAAAAAACACCCAAAAATAAACACCATCTAAAGCTCCAGATTTCTCACTGCTTACTGCCATGTCCTTTGTATTTTACCAGAAGGTGTTATTGGAAATCTTCAGTGGCAAAGGGGCTGTGCAGTATCAAGATTCTTTTTGGTCTTTCTGGTGCATGGCAGAGTTGCTGTATGATGATGGAGCAGAAGCAGCCCAAAGGGTTTTTGTATTGTGTAGACACATGGTGTTGGCACATGAATCCGTTCCTTGGGCTTGAACTTCCCTTAAGCCAACTCATGCTGCAGTAGTAAAAATGTAACAAAATTGAATTGGGGAAAGACAAAACTGATAAGAGATCGGCTGCTACTGAGAGTGTGAATCAGACCTTTTCTGCAGCAAAGTTGCAAACATTATCTGAATGTTGAGTACACAGAGACAGTGAACTTCTTTTCTTGGTTATAGCTCTGATCTGATAGTGGGGAGTACCTGTTTGTTTCTGTACTTATGTGATTGTCTGCAGACTAGAAACAACAGGAACTATCCAAAGATGCTTTTGATAACTTCCAGGCAGGACACCACAATGAGCATTGCAGCTATCGATGTATGCTCTGATACCAAGCAGTGAGTGCTTTTTGAGATAGTGAGGTGGATTTTGTTCATATTTAAGCAATGCCTTGGACTATCATTTCTGAGACATTTTCATGTCTATCTTTGATCTGAAATGTGTTAATCTAATGAGTGGGTAGAGAAAATGAGTTACTATGGGAACAACATCTTACTCTAACTTACTGGCCCAGCTGGTTGCTCTGGCAATTGAAGCACACCGCAAAATGGAGTGAGGCCACCAGAGACAAACGTGCATTTCAATCTTAAAGGGAGCATTCAGGTTGAGCTTGGGATGTGAAGGATAACAGCAGACCTCTGGGAGCTGCATCATGTGCTTAAAACAAAGTGAGAAGAGGGGGAGTGTGCTGGGATCTGGCAGTGATAAGGAAACCGAAACTTATTTGGTGGGAAGGAAACAAAGGCTCTGCTTCTGGGTTTCTTGGGGTGTAACTGATAAATGATAAGAACAGCTGTTAAGGCTTAAAGCTTTTAAATCTGTTCTAGTGGTCATTAGTAAAGTATTTCACCATTAAACAGCTCTATGAGCTGCTTTTGCTTCCTATTTCTTTCTGTAGGCTCACAGAAGAAGCCATGAGTATGAAAACCATGGGCGTGTCATCTGCTGACCTGGAGAGCAGTGGTACCTGCAGTGGTGGCTCATGACCTCTGTGGAGAAGTTGTTGGCTGGGAAGCAGCATCCTGTATTTGTATTAAATTTCCTCTGTTTGCACCTTCCTAAAAACATACCGTATAGGGAGAGGGAAAAGCTGAATTTCTTATTACTGCTCATTAAAGGGAGAACTTTTCTCTGAGTGGCAAATTCTCTTATTTCAGTTCTGTCTTTGACCTATTGCCTGACCAAGGCAAAGGGAAAAACCCGTGGGCATCTTGCCTCCCTTCAACTCACTGCCTTCCAGCAGCATGTGGGCATTGGGTGAGTGTTCACCCCAACTTCAGTACCTAGTTGAACAGGAAATTGTCCTTCTGGGCAGTTTCTTTGACTCCTCACTGTGTAATGTGTGTCCTTTTTTTAGCCTACTTTCTCAGGAAAATACTGTACAATTTATGTGGTCCAAATCAGGATCTAAGCATTTTGATCTGCTTTTCCTTAATGTTTTCCTAACGAAAAGTAATTGAAGAACAATTAATGAAACACATTCTGGATCAATACTGTTATAGATGAGGAATGCGATGGTTGGCTCTCGCAATTAAGGGATGAATATTATGTGTATGTTAAAAGAAGTTTCATTGATGTATAGCTATGTTATTGGGGTTTGTTGTTTGGATGTCCTCTGTTCTCCCCATAGTCCCCTTTCTCCCCCTTTTGTATAGTTGCCAAGGGACGGCCTAGGTAGTCAAGACGTGGAAGGATGGTGTGTACCTATTGCCCCTTGCATGAGTCATTTGGGGGGAGGGCAGGCTCATCACTAGGAGGTGTGACATGGCAACACCTGACCTCCATTCAAGTTGCAAGGAAGTAGTCTCCACCAATGGACAGCGAAGAAGAGTTGATTGGCAGACTTTGGGAGGGGCCAGGGTTACCTTATGCAACCTCCGGGGTATAAAAGGCAGAGCAGCCATTTTGTAGGTGAGCACATGACAGTTTAGTTCCATGTTCCCAGTGCTGTAATTTTTCCTTATTCAGTCCTTTGTTGCTTTTTGTTTAGGCTTAATAAATTTTGAAATTTTTAAAAGTGAGCGTTGTTTCTCAAAACTATCAACTATGAAATACAATACTAGACATGCAAACTTTATCAAATTTGCTGGATTTCTAGCTGGGTGTCCTGGGGTGGCTTTTTGATGCTTGTATCCCCAGTTTTCTGTTTTGTTTATGCTGTATGTTAAGTTCTGTACCTTTAAGACCTCTGATAATTAACAGCTATGTTAATTAACATAGACTTGCCCCTGATGAGTAACAGCTATATCCAATAAGGATGAGTGAGATAAAAGAGGGGCTTAGCTGGTAAGGGGAGAACTATGAAGCAGGATCCTGGGGAGAGTCCCTGCTGTGAGACTAGTTCCAAGAGTGAAGGAGGAGAAAGAAGATATGCAGAGTTTGTTTAGAAAACAGCATTCCCTCCTCTGCATTTCTGCTCCTGGACTGTGCTCGTCTGAGGCACAGACAGGCAGCGGCATGGAGACCTGCTTTGCTCTTAGTTTTAGCTAGCTGAGGCAGAGAAGCTTTCTGGACTGTTTTTTTTTCTCTTTTTCTTGGGACTATTTAAACCTGCTCTGGACTGAAAAACCCAGAAGAGCACACAGAGCTCACACCTGTGCCCCCCGGGGCCCAGGACAGCACGTACCAGCACTGGAGGAACTGATAATAGACTGAGTGAGCTGAGCTAACCCACAGCAAGGACTTTCTCAGTTTGCCATCTCACTTCAGAATGAGGTTTTATTGTTTCATATTATTCATTCTTTATGCTTATGGGCACTTTGTTTGTTAAATAAATAGTTTTTTACACTTTTCTCTGAGGAAGTTCTTTTCTGGGGTGGGGGTGTGGAGGGTGTGCATTTGGGTTTGCTTCCCAGAGGGTCCCCATTCAGGGGTCCTCTCACAAATTTACCCTAAACCAGGACACTGGGTTTTGACCACCACTCTCCTATTCCAATATTTCTCTCCACAGGCACAAATTTTTGTACCTCCTTAGAATTTTTCAATTTGATTCCTGCCCTCAAGGTCTCTTAGCAGTCCCTTGCTTGCTGTGTAACCAGGCTGACAGTCAACCTAAGGCAGATTAATCATTGGTGACTTCCTCCCAGCACTATGAGATTTTGGGTGATGCTTTCTCAGACAGCTGCAGGTCTTATACTGCCCCAAGTTATGTTAATCTTGCTCTCCTTCTCGCTGCTGCTGTCCAGGAATTACTGTGGGTCTGTGTGGATCCCCAACACTTGCCCTCAGACTGGTCCCTGCCCGTTTTGAGTCACTGGGGCCGTGCTGCTCTGCCTGTGGCCCTGGTGCTTGGATTCTTCTGATTTCTGTGTTGTTGCTGTGTCTCTGCAATTAGAACTTTGTCTCTCTCTGGTGCTGTTTCTGAAGTTTAATGTTCTGCTCATTGCTTGACTCATTTATTTGCTAATTTTGTGTATGCATCTCTATTGGAAACCTCAGGGATTTGCCTAACTTTGAGCTCACCTGCACAAGAGCTCCTAGGTGGGGTGGGCTAGGTTGCTTTTTCAAGTGTATGTGGCAAGGGAAGCATCTGACTGTCTTTTGTGCCACAGGCACATCCCCAGGCCAGGTACGGTTGCACTGTGGATTTGAACACAGCTGAGGCTGCCTTTTTCCCAGTTTGAGCCTCACTGATGAAAACAACAGCAATAACTCCAGCACCCTGAGCTCAGTGTTGCAACACCTGCATTCCCAGTCTGCAGAAGTGCAGCCGCAGCATTTCTCTGCCTGCCATTGGCAGCTGTGCCTCCCCACCTCTGGCATGTTCCCAAGCTCCTCTCCGGAGATCTTTCTATGATGCAAAGAGGTCAATAATACAAATAATTAATGTCAAGTGGCTGTCAATAGATACTAGGTCTGAAAACATAGCACATGTAATTAATATCAATTAATTGCATCCCACTTTGAAATTTGAACATTAAGCAAACTAGGAGGGATGATATGGTGATAATGATCAATGCTTATTTTTTACTGGGAGATGTTGAGAAGTAGGGCAGCTTTGACACAGCTAAGTCCTTACTGAGTTGGTTTATCTCTTCCTTCTTCTGAAATTGAATTTTTAAATATTTGTTAGTTAATGGTGTAATGCTTGCTTTATGGAAGTTGAGGTGCACAGTCATAATATTAAAAATTCCTTTATTGTATTTATTTAAAATACAAAAAGAAGAATTACATAAGAAAACAGCAATTGAGTAATTAAAATTTTTATCTTGACCCACAGACTACTTTTTCATGTGATCTGATCCATGTTCTTGTTATTTATATTTCATACTTAGTCCTCGCATCTGGTGCATTTAGCCCAATCCAATTCCCTGCTCTCAGAGGCATTTCATCGAGGTGGAGGAACAGGGATCTCATCCTGGCACACACAGATCTTGAAGAGCGTAATAGCAAACAAGGCATATCAGACCAACACCACCATGTTAAAAACAGCCCATGTAAAGATCTTTCCCATGCAGGCATATTAATGTCTATATTGATTTGTGGGGTGGGAGCTGTTGGATTTTTTTTCTCTGATGTTTCTAAAGCAGATATCTGATAGTGTCAACTTTTCAACACTGCAAAACTTTTTTGCAAATGGGAGGGAAAGAGCTACAGGAATAAAATCAAAAGTTTTCTAAACGCCGTGATTTTTAATATACAAAATAATCTCACTAGAATGAGTGAGAGGGATACATGGGGGAACAGAGTAACATATTTTTACCTCCAGAATAATACAGATCTTTACTCATGTGTAGAAACATTTCAATATGAGGTTTTTTGCTTTGGACACTCAATATGACAAGTCCAGGCTTCTGCTTACACCAGTCCCTGTCTCTCTTTCCTGCCAGTTCCCTGCCAGAAGGTCTAGGTCCAGTGAGAGTACAGTGAACAGAACTCCTTTCCAGATGTCCTGGTTTAGGACAAATCTGGGAGGAAATCTCCTAAAGGGGTCCCTCTAGAAAGCAAATTCAAGTGCCCTGTCCCCTAACTGGTCTGGGAAAAAATTTCCTTAGAGAAAAGTGGGGAAAAACTGTTTACTTAACAAGCAAAGTACCCACAAGCACAAAAACACTAAGAAATATCAAACAACAGAACCTCTTGCCATTCTGAAGAGAGACGGCAAAATTGGGAAAGTCCTTGCTGTGGGTTGTAGCTCAGCTCACCCAGCGTCTCATCAGTTCCTCCAGTGCTGGAAAATGCTGTCCTGGGCCCCAGTGGGCCACAGGTGTGAGCTCTGGGTGCTTTTCTGGGTTTTTCAGTCCAGAGCAGGTTTAAACAACTCTAAGAAAAAGAAGAGAAAACAGTCCAGGGAACTTCTCTGACTCAGTTAGCTAAAAACTAACTAAAAAACAAAGGAGAGCTCTCTCTCTGTCCATCCATAGACAGCACAGTCCAAGGGCAGAATGCAGAGGAGTGAGTGCAGTTCCTGAAAACAAAGTGCATGCTTCTTCTTCCTCCCCTTTGCTCTCAGAACCAGCCTTAAAGGTGTAGAACTTCATATCCAGCATAAAGAGAACAGGCAATTGGGGATACAAGCATCACAAAGTTAGGCCAGGACACCAGGGCAGTTCTGCAGGTGCGGAGCTGTCACCGCGGGGAGGCTGCAGGGGAAGTGGGGTGGCTGGAGGCATGGAGAGCCTGGAACACATCTCTAAGTGGTTAAGAGTCAAGGAGACTGCCTGTTAGGTGCCACTGAACTGAAATTACTCTGTTGCTATGAAAATAAAAAAACTTCTCCAAACCGAGATCTTAACTTTGGTCTTAACTGGATATTGTTCCAGCTAAGCAGCAAAACTTATTGAGCACAACAATTTCTCAGAAATTGCTCTATGGAGTCTCTTTGGATGCTGAGAAACTGAGCAGTTGTTCTTCAGTCTCTGGTGGAGTAGCCAGTGTTATCGAAGCATGATGAATTGCAGTAATTCCTACAATTACTCATGACTGATTTATCACTTGATTGTAGGAATTCAGTTTAAATAGATTTTTTTCCATCTCTCTTGCTCCCTAATTGATTATTTTTTTGAATGCTGAATCTTTGAGTTTCTCTCATAAAGTAGATTAAAGTCATTATAGCTGTGTGCTTTTTAATCATTCTGCTGTATAATTACTGTTGCTGCCACTGTCTTCTGGTTTACACTGCTTCTTTATTAGCAACTCTTATTGCCAGAAGCTTTAAACATTTAATAATCTGTCAAGGTGGTAATTTGTTGTCTTTTTTTTTTTTTTTACTGAAGATCTTTTCAGTGATATCTTCAAGCACCTGGCCTGCCCAAATGCTTTAATACTTACTTATCTCTGTCTGGTTGGCCTCATGTTATTTTTAATTGCCCTTCTGGATAACCAAAGTTACCCATTCATCATAGAGAGAATGTAAGTAAGTCACATGTGACTGCATCAGGCAGTAGGAAAATAGACCATCCAAAAACAGTAATGAGGATGATGGCCAGAGATGATGCATAGGCTGTCTGTTGACAATAGCAGAAGACCATTATTGGAGAATGATAACAGCATTCATAGTAAATGCAGGTTGTAGTCGTTTCCATACTATGGAAGGATTATACCCCCGTTTCTTTTTTTTTAACGCTTTTTGGAGTCTCCTTTGAGGGTCTCTGCAGGAATACAGCCATCCTTCTCCCTGAGCTCCCAGAGGCTTTTCCTATATGGCGTATACCAGCTCTGGAGTAGCTTGCATTTCTTAAAAGCCAGGAAAAGCCAAACAGTTCATTGATGGTATTTTACGTTTGTAAGAGCCCTCAGACTGCAATTCTGGCCAAGCCGAGTGGAAGTGGCTGGGCTGTGGCTCCCTAAGGAGCCTGAGGAGCCCTGTTCCTTGGCAGCTGTGCATCCATCAGCCTTCACTGAGGGGCAGCACTGCTGACTGATGGCATTTTGCAGCAGCGGCAGCAGAGTCCTCTGGGGTCACAGCCATGAGCTGCAGCATGCCCAGTTCACATGCAGTGCACAGCCAGGACACTCTGTGTCCCACTGGGACAAGGCACCGTTGGTTCTGCTGCAGCAGCTGTTCTTTACCCAAAATATCCACTGGGACCGGCAGCCTGGCCCCCACACATGCCCCTGGGCCCCACCACAGGCATGACACCCCAGAGGTGGGGCAGCACTCTCCAAAGGCAACTTCTCCTGTGTCCGTGAGGCGCTCGGAGATGGGACAGCAGCAGGAAGGGCTGGGAGAAGTGAACAGCTCAGTACAGGTCACTGAAAGCGGCGACACTGGGGCCTGTGGGAAAGTAAAGGACTGTGGTGGTGGGAAAAGTGTTCATTCTCCCCATCCTCGTGGACAGAGCAAACTGAAGTGGGTTCCTCTGGGCTAGAAGTAAGAATAAAATTCTTGGTGAGGAAAGAGGGTGAAGCTGGGGAAAAAGTGTGCCTGGAGAGCTAATGGCAGTTCAGCTGCTGGTGGTTTCAGAGTGCCTGAAACACGAGCCTGTCGAACCTGACACACATATGATGGGCTCCTCCCTCCAAGCAGACAGATGGGTCAGGATGGCTCTAAATTCTCTTTCCCCTCTGCTCTTGGTCTGTGGAAGTGTGCAAGCCAGAGGAAATAGAAATGCTGGGATTTGCACATACATCTCTCCTAAAAATCAAAACAAAAACACAGAGTAAAGGTTTTGACACACAGAGAAAAGAATAATATCCAAAGACATCAATCATTTATGACTGAAAAGAAGGAACAGTCGATAATTGCTTGTGGAAAATAAGATATTTACTTATATTTTAAATGACATCTTACAGATTTCTATTTTCTCTGCTTTATAGTTGTTTGTTGGAGAAATCATTACTTTACTTTTTCCTAGCATAGCTTCAACCATTTTGGCATAAGCTTTTGCATTAATGGCAATGACTGTCTGCATTTCTTTTAGCACCTTGTCTGTGCTTTATTTTTTCTTGTCAGAGGAAACTAGCAGATAGATAGCAGTTCTTAGGGATTTTCTTGTCTATGTGATTATTCAGACAGGATTTTGACAATTTCAGTACGACAACCTCCTCTCAGGAAGTGTTTGATTGCACTAAAACATACTCTGAAGTACAAATTTCTTAACCTTCCAGAGTTCATTATTTGGACAGATAGAAATTGAGTTTAAAATGACCTAACAGGTCACTTGCTAAGGTATAATCCAGTTAAAATTTTCTCAAATTTAATTTAAGTGGTCCGTATACCATGTATTGATTAAAAAAATCTTAATGTAGTCATATTATAAGACTCTTGACATGATTTTTTTTTTCTGCTTTGACAGAGCTGTTTTCTTACAGAAACTTCAGGATTTTGTTTTGTAAAACTGTCACCGTCTTGATGGCTTCTCAGCTGTATAGGACTTTGACCTCTGGACCAATCCTGTGTTTCAAGAAAACACAACCACAGAATTATCTACTCCTTTGCCACTTGTGGATAAGTTTCTCACATTACATTGACATGAAGAAGCTGAAGGCTGCTTTAGATTATCTTCTGAAGGACTGATCTTGTGGCCTTAATTCAAATGCATCCTTTGCATTTTCAAAACAGAAATTTTTGTAAGTTCTGATTTCAAATAGGTTGTTTTTGTTTTTGTTTTTGTTTTTCTCTGATAATTATACTTCTTAGTTCAGTTATTTTTTTTAGCCTGGAACAAAACCAAAGAAAGAAATAATTAAATACATGAGGAGAAAACTTCAGCTATGACTCATATTTCTGGAAGGTAGGCAAAAGTCAGACAAGTTGAATTTAAAAGCTGCTCTGGGGTGTTGAATAAGGAGGAGGATCCCAACTTTATCACTACCTTATCCATTCCCATCTATGGCTTTCCTCTGCAAAATCTTTGTTTTGTAGATTTGGGAACTCTACATCCATAGCCTCCTGTCAGCCTTTATGTCCCTGGGCTGTTCAGTGACCTCTCATGGGAGAGCAGGAAAAGGTCCGATGCCTCAGCATCAATTAATTGCCAAAATACGTGGCAAAAGAGAAACAAAAGGAAAGTGGAATCTGAATGTCTCTGCAGGGACAGTGTTTTAAATCTTCCTGTGGGCCTTAAAATGAAATTTGAATGTCCACAAGCAAAGTGAGTATTTGAACTTTGCCCTCCTCCAGTTGCTTTGCTTTAAATAAGGTACTTTCAATAGTGATACTGGTTTTCTGATGGTCTTTGGCTCATCTACAAAAACTGCTCATCTGAGTTGATTGAGGAGGAAGGGAATAGGCTGTTTGGGGGTGGGGTATTAAAAACATAAAAAGTTTATTTGGGTTTATATCTTACGTGTTGAAAATACCACACAAAAAAGCTTTTCTGGTATGCAGATCTTGGTCTTTTAAACTAGACAAGGATTTGGTTTCAAAAAATAAAAAATAAAAATCCAATTGTCCTTTTTTTAGCAAAAGATATTTTGTGGCAAACCTGAAATTGACAGTATTTGTTCAGTTCACTGTAATTACTAGAAATGCTTCATCTATTCAAAAGCTTTCATGACACCCTCAGGGACTGTTAGGCTTTAATATAAGCTGGTTTTATCTCTAGTTTTTCTCTCAGATGATTTCCCCTTTTGTTTTTTCAACATGTCTAGATTTTGTTATTATAGTGCTAATTATTTCACTTGAAAAGGTAACAGCAAAGCAATGGTGTCTCAAATCTTTTATCTAAATTCCTAGGGTCCAGTTCTTATTTAGAGCTAAGCTGTTTCTTGCTAAAATAATGTTGCAGGTTTGCTAGTGAACAAGCTCATTCAATCAGTAGTTCCTGTTTGATAGACTAAATAAATGATGTTGTGCTATGTGATAATCTCTGAATTTTCCCACCACCTGACAGAAGGCTCATACCAAAATAGGAGTGCAGAAATGGAGGAATTGACAGGCCCAGACAAATGAACAATTAAGTTGGTGTACTGTGGTCTGTGGCACGGCAATGGAATAAGGTAGAATACGTGCCTGGAATATCAAAACCTTACACGCTAGTTTAAAGTGTCCCAGGAGAACTGCCGGACAGATACTGCATGACAAGCAGATGATATTCTTGTTACAGCAGATTTGGTGGCTTATCAGCAGCCTAAAACTTGGAAATATGGGAAAATGCAGCCAGAACACTTTGGAAAGAGGAACCTATGTTGATGCAGTATGTCACACACACACAAACACACACTCACACTTTGATGAGAAGGCATGAACTAAAACTCTCTTTTATTTGAAGGTCTGACTCCAATATATATCATAGCTACAAAAGGCCAGGGATTGGGGGAGAAAGTTGACACCTCTCCCCATCCCATTGGTCAAGACAACTGTCCATCAGCTGTCCACATCTCTAAGAACAGGAATGTAAACTACCTTGAAGTTATGATAAACATTTGCCAGTGTTTACAGACCAGAGCGTGAGAAAGAACCCAAAACATGAAACTGTGAAACAGAAGAGAAGGCTGAAATAATCAGGGCGACATTATGTATATACATTTCTAATGCAATAATCTGCTTATTTTCAGCAAATATGATTTGAAGCAACCTCTGGTCAAAGAGGAGGAGGCCTGAGGTGTTGCAAGGAGTGAAATGTGGGATTTTTCAGCAGCCATTCCCTTGTTCCCAGGTTGCAGCCTGGCTGGTGGTGCCAACAGTTTTACAAGTCACAGATTTCAAATGTCGCCATTATCCAGGCACATCTGCAGAGTCACGAGTGGCAAAGTGACAATGAGGAGTGGGTATATTCAAGGTATCTCTTGCTTCTGTCTTACATCCATACTGTAAAATATTTGATTCTATTGGTTCTTATTTAAGTAATTTCCCACTTCAGAAGAAGAAAATGTGTTATCAACAAAGTGCACTGCCTTGCACCTTTAGTTGGGACAGAAGAGATGCATCAGCAAATGCTTGAGCATATGTAAAAGCATTGCTAAAGAAATGGGTCCTTATGAGGATCTGATTTCAGTTTTGGAATAAGTAAATGTGTTTGCTTTGGCATTACTTTTTTTTCTTCTGGATGTATTTTTTTCCTGTAGCTGCCAATAAACTGTAAATAGGATGATAGAAAAGAAACTGCATTGTGAGTTATAAACAGGATTATTGACTAAATAGCAGTTGTAGGATCTACACTGCCAAGACGTAAGCTAGAAAGCATATCTTGGCTGTACAATTTTATTTCTATTTTCATAGAAGCAGCAGTTTAAAAAATCATTATTGCATGCATCTGAGCTGATCATGTTTGATTTGGATGTCACTGAGATGCAATAAACAGGAAGCCCCAGGGTGCCATTTTACTAAGACAGTTTTCTGAGAGGAACCACGGTTTCTGCAGCAAAGCACCGCTGATTTACATGGATTTTCTTGTCACATGTTTTGGCAAAATGTATCAGCTTGTGCTTCTTAGCATCAACAAATAATACTTGACTTGCAAACAAGCTCGTTGGCAAGTACCCAGCCACGGGAGGCTTGGAGACTTGGCTGTACGAAAAAGACTTTCATTTCACCAATTTCTGAACTGGCACTGTCCCTGCCATGGTTGTCTGCAGCCACTTGCTGATCCCTGCTCTTGATTTTTGGATATTGAAGCTATTCAGCCTGTTAGCTTTTACCAAATTCCAAGCAATGAAAATTAAACATTTATTCTTTCAATTTCTATTTAAATTCCTTAAAGGGCTCTCAAGCTCATTTGTGCTCTCATGTTTGAAATTAATCTTTTCTACCATGTAACATTGGTATCTTTACCCTCACAATGTAGGCCTTTCAAAATGTTCACCTTTTAAAGGAAAGAGGCAGCTTACTTTGTATTTTTCCTGTGCAGCCTTCTTGTTCATAATGAGCTTAAATATAAGGAGCATAAACCCATCTGGAAATAAAATTATGCACTAGGTTCACTAAAAAAAAGTAATTACATTATAATCAAACTGTCACTTTATGAGATAGTGGGAGATGAAATACACTACATGCTGACAAAAGAAGAGGATAGCTGGCTCTTTTTACACATCATCTATGGCACATAGCAGTGAAGAAAATCTGAATTACGTACAGTGTAACCAGGAAAGCGCTTGGAGTCTGGCAGGGAAACCTCAGCAATAGGACCAGGGAGACAGACTGGTGAGATGGGGGAACCTTCAGCTTCTGCAGCCCAATACATGTGCAGGCTACTACTGTCGACAGACTGGCAGCCCAAGGGTGTTTGGGCACACAGTGGGAAACACTGACCTGTGATTAGGAAATGCACTCTATTCCCTGTGTCATGTTTTGCACAGAACTTCAGTCTGTGCTGCTGTGGCAGCTCATGCATTACCTTCCTTGTTAGCTTCACCCAAAGCAATTGTGCCCCACCAAGCAGCCTGTACTCATCAGAGGCTGACCCCAGTCGCAGGTTAAACATAGGAGGGAGTTGGGACAATACGAATGGGTGAGGAGTTGTTTTTGTTCACTTCCTGCTGTATCTTATGGCCCTCTCAACCTGCCCTACTGTGACTGGAAATGCCTTGGTTTAGGTGAAATCCATGGTCCTGCGTAGCCCCTAGGCAGACAGCAGTATTCAGGGGCGATTTTCTTCAGTCCTTCAGACCCTTGTCATACGAGCTGTTGTTGAATTAAGTACTTTTTCCCTTCTGCCTTAATTTCTTTGAGATCTGGATCTGTTCCCTGTTTTCTGTTCTCTGTCAGCAGTGGATCCTTTTCACAGGCAGATCCTTGCTCTGACACTTGAGAATGGGCTGGTGGCAAGTGGTGGGCATGGGAGTGGGGCATGGGGAGAGGAGCTGGTGATGGGAGTCTGGATGCCAGCCTTGTCATTCCATCAGGAAGCAGGGAGGGGACAGGTGGGTGGCTGCAAGTTTATCTTCCTGGATGGACCGAAGCTGGTGAAAGATTGGTGCCCAGGAGAACTGATCTTGCTGCCAGTAATGCATCTAATGAAAGAGAAATCTATTCTCAGATAGGGGCTTCCTTCTGGTAACTGAAAAAAAAAGCTTCAGAAATATGAACGGGTTGAAATTCATGTTTTGTAGTCCGTTTTTTTTCTGTTCTAGAGATAGAAATGGTGACATACTGAGAGGTCCATGCTGTGTAAGTGGCGCAGCTGATACCTTTATTCAGTGTCTTGCTTTTCATCCTATGAATGCAATGACAGAGCAGCACAGCTTGCCGTGCTGGCCAAGCACGGGATTATTTTCTACACACAGTGGATAAGACCCACTTTGTATGAATGACACATCTGTCTGGCAGGGTCTTGGGAGCCTCAGGAAAACAGAAGCTGGGGGAGCTCACTGGAGACTTCCTGATACTACACCTTGTTTTTTCAAATTTAAATCCCTAATTTGTTTAAGTATAATTAATTTTTATTTCTTTTCTAAGAAAAATGGAAATATTTCAGTTCCAAGAATAGGAACATGAAATAAAGCTTTATCAAAGAGAAATAAAAATAAAACCCTTGTCCAGATGCTATGTAACTGTGTAGCCTCTGTTTTGACAGAAATAGCTTTTGTCAGAAACAGCTTTTGACAGCAGCTCTCCCCAGATAAAATAAACTGTTTTAAAACTACTGTTTCTAACTTCCAACACAAAATCTCAGCACAGGCAACCCCACTCATGATTTGCCAACAGTGGTTTACTGATGAGCTGTTAACTTCTCTATTGAAGGCCTCGTGGACTCAAATTTAACTTCCTCATTCTGCATTTTGCTGCTGTTCCTGGCAAGAGACTTGGTTAAATTGCCATAGTCTTCTTTTCATTAAATGCATGCTCATATAGCCACCTTTATGATGCAAGACACGTAAGAGATTTTGAATTAGAAAAAAACAAATCAAACCAAACCAACAAAAAAACTCTAGCAAGACTCAAACCAACCAAACAACGTAATCAATATGTCCACAACAGAAGACACAGGTAAGGTTTTCTGTGTCTGTACAGATACTTCTCTGACACCACTGTGGCCTGTTGGGCATAACAAGGCTGTTTGGCCAGCAACTGCACTCATCCCAGTCTCTTGGGCAGTCTCAGCTTTTCCCATTTCTGTTCTGCTGCAAGGCTGAAGGTAAGGGTGCTGGTTCATCTCCATGCCCATCTTGCTACACACAGCAAGACTCACTGTTCACCCCAAATTCGCAGCAGAGCCAAGGGTGGAATTTGTGCTCCCTGGTAGATTTTAGTCCTTAAGAAAGTCGGAGGATTTACATATGCCACACATATTCACTACCCTTGGGACCCATTACCTTTCTGTATCTTTATACTTATATTTAAATTGACCTCAAGTTGCTGCAAATGCTGCAAAAAAGGCTTCCAAATAGATTAGATGATGCTCTTCTTTTGGTTTTTTTGGTTGTTGTTATTAATTTGGGGATATTTAGTGGCTTGTTTGAGGTTTTTTTTTCTAGAAAGCTGTTTAAACAGCTGGGGCTTGAGTTAAGCTGTAGAGGTCTGTTTGTGGTACAGGTAAGCGTCATTGCTTCTATGGGGAAAGATGAGTTGAAGAAGGGGTAGAACCTTTTAGAAAACAAACACAGCCTCTGGATCTAATCTTGCTTACTTCTAGCACAGAAATGCATAAGGATTTTCCTTCTGTTCCTAGTCAGATACAGAAAATTATGTTGTTCAAAGCTAGGAAGCAGCTTGGGAAATGTTGTCAAAGAATTAGCAATACACCGTACTCTCTGGCTTTTGATTTAACCTGAACTGATCATCATTGGAGTCCCATAAACAACTACATCTTTCTGCTACTGTATCTCCTTGCCCTGTGAAGCTCATAGCAGTGCAATAATTTAGCTCAGATAGGTGTGACACTGTACGGCTAAGCTCTTTGTTTTACCTGCCTGCAGTAGCTTCTGCCTGGCAATGTAAACAACATGCATGATAAAGAGGAAAGATCAAATTTTCTAAAACATTTGGGCTTTGGGGGTTTTTATAAGTAAAGGCATGGAAGAAGAAAAAATTACCCATAAGGGCCTGGAGTGATGTTCTTGGGATGTATCACAGCTCTGGATGTGATATCAACAGGTGACGTTGCTGACTCTTCTTAGCCTGAAAAAAATAGTGGCAAAATTACTGTGGTAGGTTCATGACACTGCTGGTATTTAAGGATTCTGCACAAAAGTTATGAATTCTGACTTCACTCAGCGAACTTGGTGTTAGATCTTGATAATGTTATTGGGTTTTTTTCTTTCTCTTTTTGTTCCCCCTCAGTGTTCCTTCCTTCAGCTACTGTTCTGAGTGTAAAACAGACACCTGTGTACAGCTGGCCTGTTAAGGTCTTTTCAGGGGCTGATGACTTTTCCTGAACCTGAGAGGAAGAGGGATATTAGACCTTTTTATTCATTCTCTGCAGGGGCCAGGGCACAAAGTTTCTGGCACAGCTTGACACTGAGGTATAGGGGCTAGACATGCTTAAAATGTACTAACAGAACAGGACTATTTTCTAGTATCTGGATGCATTTTATCCACATTTTTGTTGGAGGTGCTATAGGTCCCTCAGCTGTCACCAAAGGCCTGCACTTTTCCTTGTAATGAGGCTTCCATTCACTAGTCCTTTTGAGAGCTGAAACCTTCATCCTCGTGTCTGAAACGGCTGAGCATCTCTGTCTCCTGAGGTTATGTTGCTCTCCCCTTCTCCCCTACCCCGATGTTGAGGTGCATTGTGTGGGCTGGGCAATATGGCTCCAAAACTCTTTCACCATTCTCTTTACTAGAGCCCATATGAAGAGTGGTGATGCTGATAACTCATGCCACTTCTTTTTGGCTTTTCCTTCTTCAGGCATGCTGAGACTGAGAAAATTAATTTCACACCTGTTATAAACCTGTCCTTGTGGCAGATGCAGACCCTCCTGAAAGCATGTCAAAACAACTTACTTAAGTGTGGCAATTGCTAAAATGTAATAGAATGGAAAAGAAAGACAAAATCATATGAAGACTTTGCAATTTCAGATTTTTAAATAGAATATCAGCTAAGAGGTGTGTGATGAGCTTTGATTGCAGAGAAAGCAAGGATGTAGGTTTTAGGAATCAATCTCTGACGCATTTTAAAAATCCATCTGTACAGTGTCTGCCTGCAAGAAAGCAGCCTTCCATGTGATCCCTGCTCTTCATCAAAGGCAGCAAGGACTGTTGACCTGGATGAAATAAATCACTGATACAATATCAGAATGAAACATCCTCTAAAATCTAACCTGCTTAGGCCTAAAAGAGCTTTCATTTGCTTGAATGTGAAGCTGCTGACCAGTTTTATACTGTAATTTTACTTGTCTTCATAAAAATACATTATTTCAGTTTTTACTCTGTCGATTAAAAACAGAATTGCTAATTTTAGTCAGTCAGGATTTTATCCTGATTAATGAATCAAGCATTTTTGTGTCTCATAATAAAATGCACATGGCTTCATTAGAAACAATGTGGGTTGTTTACACTCCTGATCTGACTTAAAGTGTATGTGTGAAGCAAAAGAAGAACAAGGGAAGGATTCTCCCATTCTCACTTAACGTGTTTGATAAAGGAAAACCCCTTCTTTGCAGCACCTAATAGTAAGTTCAACTAAAAGCAGAGGCTTGGAAAAAACCTTTCTTTACATGACTGCAAATTTTCTTGGTCTTATTGGCCAGCATTTGCACAAAGTTCTCTCTAATGTAAATCCTGTAAATTACACAACATTTCAGTTCTGGTCTTAGAGGTAAGTGGAAATCTGACCTCAATAACATTTAATCAAATTTGCTTGGTTCGTTGTTTTTGTTTTTTTGCTTTGGTTTGGTTTGGTTTTTGTTTTTTGTTAGGACTAAACATATTTTTCCAATGGAGACATCACACTGCGTGTTCAACCTAAATTTCCTAGTAGAAAGAGACACCGTCCCGGAGTTTGGCATGTGTCTCTGACTCAATTCAGAATCCTGTGTTTACACTGTCCTTATTGCCATGCAAACTTCAGTTCTTTCTCTCCACAGCCATATCTGACCAAGGCATGCAATTAATTATCCATAACAACACAAAGGCAAGAAATAAGCCCAAAATCAGAGACATTAATGTAATGGCTGTGTGGGCTGGGCAGGGGGGGCGGCGAGGTGTTTTAGATCTTCCTTCACTTCAGTGCTCCTAATTTAGTTGATTAACCTCATTGTTCAGTCCTGCCAAACTGCTAACTTCAGTGCATGACACCTGCTTGCTACAAGCCAGATTTGCACTTACATGTCCCAAGTGCAACCATTCCAGAAGGGGAAATAAAAAGAAAAAGAAAATTCAGGAGTCAAAAATAAAAGAGTTCATTCAGAGGCTTAGAGTGCCAAGGGAGATTTTAATGTACAGAACACAAATCTAGCAAGTCATAGTTGCTAAGACACATGGATGTCAAGGCTCAGGAGGAATGACTACCTAGACCATTAATAACAGAAGTAAATTGCACCCAGATATAAATTGCAAATATAGTCAGCATTTATCCCTTAAAATGTTGTGCACATTAGCCCCACAACCTTGAAATTAATCTTCCTTCCTTTAGCACTCTCTATTGGAAGTAAAGTTGCTATATTTGCTGAAGCATCTTTCATGCCATGCTCTGTGACAGCCATGCTGCAAAGATGCTGGTGAAAGAAGAGAGTTCATTTTAATGAAGCTGGTGTTCCACATGAGTCTTGCTCTTATCATGTCCAAAGGCTTGATTTTATGGAAGCTGCTAACAGACCTGGCTGAAAAAACACAGTGATCTGAAAGATAGCCTCGTCTTTCTCATGCTCTGCCTAATTAAAAAGCTAATTGAATATCAGCTCAGTGTGACCTTTCTCCCTCCAGACATGATCTTTGCTCAGACATCAAGTGATGCTTTTGAAGCATCAGTATATGTAGGCAGTGGTCAGGGACCAAGTCTGAGAACACACAGCACCCAGCAGGACACATTTGAGAATGAAAGTCTGGACAGATTCAGTCTTTATGTCTCCTAAAGGCAACTTGGAAACAGAGAAGTTTATGGCTTTTCCATTGCTAAGACAGATCTGAAAGCCATTGACATGGAAATGAAATTTCAGGTTACAATAATGAGAAATATATCATGACCTAATAAGTACCCAGTAAAATGCATGAGCTTTTTAATGGGCCTCTGTAGGAAAGAAGCTGTTTTAGGCAAGCCATTGTGTTTTTAAGGCTCTGTACCAGTGAAGGTTCAAGCAGCAGCCAGAGAAAGGTAAGTGAGGTCAGATGGTAGAGCCAACATTTTTATGATAAAAAAGTGACAGAAGACAATCTATATAATGGAAGCACAGTGTTAGTGTTGTTGCACAAATTTCCAAATGAATAACTGTGGTGAAAACCACCCAAAGCCATGTCAAGCTGCTTTCTGAAAGTCTCCCCAGGTTGGCAGCCTGAAGTTCGCAGTATTTCCTGTGAGCAATGTACCTTTCCAGCCAGAGCTTCACCTACAAGCAAAGTCTGTTTCAGAACCACAAAAGGGGTTGGATCAAGGCTGGGGTTGAGCGAAACATACACCTCTGTTAAAACTTGTTGCCTATGCAGTAACACCATGTATTTTTTCTCCCAGAACCCAGCAGTGCTGCAGCATCTCCCTTACTTTTTTTCGGGATTTGAACCCTGCATGACAGACCCCACTTGAGGGAGGAGGCTGGACTGGAAACATCTGGGCTCCCCTCCAGCCTGAATTATCCTGTGGCTCTGTGTCAGACCCCACGGCAGAAATGCTGGCTTGAAGCCAGGCTGGCTTCAAAATTGGCTCTTTTATGTGGTGCAGATTAAACATGAAGCTTGTGTGGGATATCAATAGCTAGAATAATCAGTTCTATCAGGCTTGGTGGGTAAGATGAAGGGATCCTGTACTGAAGGAAAATGGAGGGAAAATAGCAACTCAGATTTCTGTGTGGAAAGATGAAGGATGGAGAGGTGAAGGTGGTTCACCAGGCTTACCAAGCCTGCAGTAGCTGAGAACAGAGTTGGAGTATTTGGAATCTGAAAAGTATCTCTTAGTTTCTTCTTATATATACAGAAAACCAAATTCCAAATTTCTTTCAGGAGTACAAGCTCCCTGGCTTGCTTGTGGCAGGAAAAACTGTTTTCTGAAACATGGAAGATACAACAGTGATTTGCAGCTGAACTTGTTGAAAACTGAGCTTGTTATTTGTTAGTAACCTTATTTAACATATTTTAGAAGTAACTGTCGTAATGTCTATGGAAGGACAGATGTATAACAGTCACTCTGATTTATGCAAATTAGAAGTGGGAAAATGGGCTTAGGTAATGGGGATGTCATCAATATCTTTGAGTTATGAAGTGGTGTATTATCAGAAAGGTCAGAAGCAGGACACAGTGATGGCTCACGACCTCGTATTCATCATAAGTCTCTTCAATAATACCTTTGCACTGTTCTTTCTGTACTTTTGAAAAATACACTGATAAGTAGATAGCAGGAAATGGTGTCTAGAGAGGAACACACCATGAGTTAAATTTACTCTAAGAGAGGTGGATAACTCCAGTGGTAATTCTTCCCTGTGTGTTGGTGTTATGGAGTCAGATACAGCCTACATTCCAATGCATTTCTCCAAGGAGAAGGGAGGCCAGTGAGTGATTCTTGTATCAAATAAACAAATAACTATTTTTCAGCAGGCTGAGGACCGGTTGCCAGGGGGCACTTGTACAGAGAAAGCAGAAGTGTGTGCATGAGAACCACCACAGCAAACCTGAGATCTTACCCCAGGGTGGGGCATAAGGAGGCTCTGTGAGCAGCCCCAGCAATAACTTAGCATTGCAGCTTGCTTTAATGGATTTTTGGGCTAGGCTTCCTGAGATGCTTAGATCATGCTCTGCATCTCGCAGGAAAGCCTGTGGTGAAGGTTGTGTTCCTTTCACTGTGTTGGGGTTAAGGTGATGGCTGTAAGGAACCAGTTATTAAAGGAGTAACTCTCACTTAAGGTGTCCCTGTGGGGAAGGAAAAGGGCAGAGATTCTGGCTGCATTTCACAAAAGTGAAGCTGTGCCAGCAGAGCCCATCAGGATGTGTGCTTACACACATTCCTCTCTTCAGAATGCATCTGGCATGTAAGTGCAATATATCTGGATGCTCATATGCCTGTCACAGGTATCCAGGGATGTCTGGCAAGTGTCTTGGGGTGAGTATGCATTTCTAATGTTTATAGCACAGACGGCAGAACTGGGGCGGGGTGGGGGAAATACAATTATTGCACACATTTAGAAATAGAAATGGCATATGATATTTAATTGCCAATTGCATTGTCAGTTTTTGCTGCAATGTGTTAATTAGTAGAATCTTTTATTAGAAATCCTTATATGCAACAATACCTGTTCATTTCTTCTGAATTTTCCTTCATTGGCTTTTCCCAATTATTTTACAGCAGAAAGTACTCAGAGAGCCTCAAGTAAATTAAAAAAAAAATAAAACTGTGTGCGGATGGGCACACATAAAAATAGTTCAGTATTTGAGAATGCATTTTTCAGACAAAATTGTTGAACGATTTAACCATAATGTCTGAATAACTCTGTTGTATTTGTGTTTTAGAGTTTGTTTTGCTCAGTTAAAATTTATTGTAATTGAAAGTTGTGTCTCAGGTCTCACTGAGGGGCATAACGTTAATTATTAACTTTCTCTAAATGAGAACTAAATCACTTCAGGAACCTCAAAGTTTATTTTAGTGTTAAAAAAGGTAACAGTGTTCGGCTCTACAAGGATCATTTTGTTCCATGTCAGTTATTAAACAATTAGGAAAGTGTGGAATGTCTTTGAAAGGGACTATTCTCTGGGCTTCTACTCAAGAAGCTGATGATGAAAATCTGGCGCCTAATGTTTAGCAGCTGATTCAATGTCAAGAGTGACAATTTTAGGCTATGGAGATTATTTTTAAGTTTAAATTAGTAGGAAAGATCAACTTCTCAGGAAAGTTTCTATCTGTGATTTTTGTCATTGCCTTGTTGACCCTAGCTTGCTCTGGAGTATGATTTATGATATGTAGATGTTGATGATACAGAGGTTGTGAAATAAAGGACCCTTCTGGGATGTCCTGGTTCAACAAACATGTTGCTTCACATTTCTCACGTTTCTTACATTTCTCTTGTTTTCTTAAAAAACTGTGGTTTTCAAGATCTGTTGGATTTGTCTGACTAATGGAAAACTCTGCTTTACATAAGATTTGTAGCATATGCAGAGACTTTCTGATCCAGTGGAGGAACCACCCAGAGGAGAGCAGTATGTTCAATCCTACTGCACTCAGGTGATGCAGATGTGGACAGAGTGCTTAAAAAAACAGATCAAAACCAATTTTGAAAAGTTATTGCATTGATAGGTGTGACTATCCTTTGAGTAAAGGTAATGGCTGTGAGGGACTCAAATCTCTTGAACCATCTCTTGATAGTTGTTTGTAGTCTGGATGGCAACAGGACTCTCCACTGGAGGGCCTTTGTATCAGCATTTTATCCACTGCTATTGAGTATCTAAACTACACTCAGAGCACTGAACAGTTTAAGCAATGGTGAACATTTCTACACCAGCAGAAAACATTACTATTTTCAAGAGTCTCACCTATGAAGGAATTGTTCGATTATGCAGCAGGATCTGCTTGGGGAGTCCCTGGGACAGCCAGATCCCCACCTCGGGTGCTCATCAGCACACTGAAGCACAGACATTGCCCTGCCCATAGCAGGCATCTACCTGGGGGAATATAACATTTTCCAAAATTTCTTCCTGAATAGCTCCTGAGACAGTTAGTTGTGTTGCTGTGATACAAACTAGGAGTTGGGTCAACACCATACCTCCGATCCACTTTTCTCTTACCAGTCTGCTGTTTTTTTCTGTGCAGAAAGGAACCTGTTCTGTTAACCTGAATCTGTTAAAATCCTGGAACCCAAGGAATTAAGAACATGAAGACAAAGGATGTACAACCAGGCACAGATTTGCTTACACCACATTTATAATTATAGAACAAACTTCAGTTTCCTTCTCATCACTCAACAAATAAATTAAATTAAATTGGCTCTTGCCACACAATACACATTACAATAATTTCCAAGGTGTATTTCTATTCTTCCTGACGCCCCAGGAAATGGTAGATGCTTGCCTCCAAGCTCACACATCAGGAACTCCCTCATTTCTATCATCACTAGCTAAAATAAGTCATTTACGCCACCAAACTGAAGCTCGGTATATCTGCGTGCAAAATATTGTAGCACAAAGCACTGTTCTCATACCCTTTGTAAATTGAAAAGACAGCTCCTTTTTAAACTGTGGGTTGAATTTCAAGATGAACTAAGTAATAGCAGCAATATATTCCAGTTATAAGCTTATAAACTTAATAGTAGCTACTTCACCTTTCATGTCTTGTTACTTGCAACACTTGAACTCTTGTAACATTGGTAGCTGTTTATAATAGTGAGGTTAGTGAATAAAAATAAAGTTAATAGGCCTTTTCTGATAAGAAAACATCAGAAGAAATTATTGGAAATGTCTTGACAGTTAAAGCATCCAACTTAAGATGCTTTGTAAAATGTTAGTAATCGTTCAGTACTTTTGATCTGCACCTTCATATGGCAACGGAGTAAAAAGCCAAGCTAATGTTAAGCAGCCTTTGGCAAGCATAAATGAATGTATAGAAGCCACACAATTCAAATTGACATTTTCTACAAACAAAGGCAACTCTACACTGTTCAATAATTGAAAAATCCCTGTGGCATGAACATACATAATGATGGGCAGCAAAAATGCTTCATCTTCCTTGCAATGCTTGCTGTGGGTTTCATGGCTGGAGCTTTCTGAATTATTCATTGGAAACAGTTAATAGTTCTTATTGTGGATATGGCTTCTTTTTGCACTCACAAGTCAGGGATGCTATGGTTCAGTTAGAAGAGGATGTGATATGATACTTGCTGGGTCGTCTCCAGTGCTCAGACGCATAACATGGGGATGAGAGAATCAAAATGTCCTTTTGTAGAATCACAATTGGAGCTTCTCAAAATTCTGTCTTCTCCCTGTTTGTATTTAGTCAGTAGTTTATCACACAACTAGGTGCCATTCTTTTCATCCTATGTGCTGTACAGCTTCCTACATGGATTTATTGTTCCCTGGACATGTGCTGTATCTGGACACACATTCATGGATCTTCATGTGCACATTTAGTGGTGTGAAAACAAAAAGGACTGAACTCAAGGTGTGAAGCTTCCTCATCACTGTGCTTTCCCAGATACACTCCTGACCAATTCAAGGTTTTCTTTGATAACCTGAAAGACAGACAAATACTTTCAAGTATATGTGAAACCTGGTCTCACATAACCAGTCCCTCCCATGCCTGTTCCAACAAGTCACGGAGGAGTTTTGTGCTATCAGCCCACAGACAGTTTTGCTCAGGTCACCAGCTTTAGAACCATAGCATCACTAAGGATGGAATCACTCCAGCCCAGCTAGTAACCAGTGCTGTTCTGTTCACTACTAAAGCATATCCCTGTGTGCCACATCCAGACATTTTTCTGAATGCTTGCAGCGATGAAGATTCCACTATATCCATGGACAGCCTATTCCAATGTCTCACCATATTTTCTGTGAAGAAATTTTTCCTACTATCCAATCTAAACCTTTCCTACCACAACTTCAGGCCTTTTTCTACTGTTCTGTCACTTCTTTTAGGAGAAGAGACCAACACCCTCCTTCCAGATATTTGTAGAGCGTAATAAGGTCACCCCCAAACCTCCTTTACTCCAAGCTGAACAACACCAGTTCTCTCAGATGCTCCTTACACAACCTCCATACCCTTCCCCAGCTCCATTACCCATCTCTGGACTCACTCCAGTATCTCAATGTTCTTCTTGTAGTGATAGACCCAGAACTGGACACAGCACACAAGGTGTAGCTTCACCAGTGCCAAATGCAGGGAGTCAATCACTGCCCTGCTCCTGCCGGCCACACTATTGCTGACACAGGCCAGGTCCTATTGGCCCTCCTGGAAACCTGGGCAGATGCAGGCTCACATTCAGCTGGATGTCAACCAGCACCCCAGGTCTGTGCTTTGGAGCACAAGTTCCTTGTGTCAAGGGAAAAGTTGTAGAAACTCCTTTAAAAAGTATCGGCAGTGTTCTGGTCATCAGGCAAGCTATCCCTGTCAACTCCTGCACAGTCAATCTCCAAAGCAATGCATCATCCAAAAACCTAGTTCCTTGTGGCTGTCATCATCTTTGATGAAGTATTACTACTTTGGGACCATCTCGTATCTGAACAGTACATTCAGTCAGTCAGCACAGTTACAGGGAAGTGGAGGAAGGTCCATATTTTTGGTTATGATGCCAGCAAAGAGCTTAAGTATGTCCATCTCTTCCATTTTAATTTGTAAATAAATGGCCTACAAAAGCCAGATTCTTGTTTTGTGTAGAGTCTTGTAAATCACAAGCAGACTTGAGAGAGATATGCTTACCCACTGTGTTTTAATAATTCTTGTGTGTAACTGCTTATCTTTTCCTAGAGAAACATTTCTAAAAAGGGCATAAAATCTTCTAGCATTAATCTTCACCTATCCCTCTCTGCAACACGTCTTTTTTAAATTGAAAATGATTTTTTATTTTGACACATTATTGAAAGCAGGTTGTTTTTTTTTTTAGTGCATGCTAGAGAGTCTTGAGAACTGCGTACTAAACTGAAGCAGTCTGCAGGGCACCTGAATTTTCAGAAGGATTTTAGTGTTATTCTCACACAGTGTCAATGATTGTTTTCAATTTTTTGGATGTGGGGAGGGAGAACTCTTCATTTCTCCCAGTTCTTTTTTTACAATTTGGTAAGCCTTTTGAGGCTTCTTCTGTATTGCAAGCAACAAAGTTTGATAGTTAAAGAGGGAAAGGAAGGTCAACACTAACAACTCTACATGCTGTAATTTTGAATGACAACTGTAAAATTTATTTATATTCTCTAGAGGGGAAGGGGATCACGTCCTAGAAAAAAAATTCCCAGTCCAAGATATCTCTTTTTAAGCCCCAAACATTCAAAGATGTTCTTCACTGGTTGTCCTAAAATTTTCTGAGCTCAGTTTCTCAGTGTCCTATATTGTGTGCTGTTATTTTCCTTGTGCCAAAAATCACAGATAGCTGCACATGCACACATTGGTCAGTGAAGCTGGCAGGTACAAGATGTAAGGATTCAAATGAGAATATCAAATAAAGCATAGGAAAGGGAAGGAGATTTACAGCACTTGGGACATAAAAGAACTTTTTTTAAATGTCATTAAATGTTAGCAAAAGATTCTTGAGGAGTTTCAAATAAATGTTTGAATAGACCCAAGTAGTTTAAAGATGACCAAAGTAATTGAGAAATCCAGCTTTTAGTTTAATCTGAGGAAGGGAAATATTTGTACAACAGAATGTTACTTTTCAATATATGAAAAAGAAAATTACCATATACTAGTTCAAGCTCAAGCTTCTTTTTAATATTTAAAACCATCCTAAATGTAGAGTTTTCTTTACATGAAGCAAAATTACTTCCTTTTTTTCTCCCCCATTTGTGGGTGAGATGGATGAACAGGGAAACCATTGTTTTCCAGACTTCACTAGCTAGCAAAAAAAAAGGTCTGGCCCAGCCTCAGTTCTGATACCTCATGGACCAAATCCAACGGAAGCATAACTCTAGTCATGGTGGAGCAAACCTACAGCTACTCACTGGTGCTCGTGTCATCTTGTCACTGTGAGAGGAACCACCAGGGCACAGCTCTGCCCCTGAAAATTTGTTCTCTAGCATGTTTTTTATTTCTTCATCTTGCCTTCCCTGCAAGGTCCCTCTGTCATGACCATGACCAAGGAGTGTGAGGTGCCTCCTTGCTAGGGCTGCTTTTAAGAGCAGTTTATCCTTGATGCTTTCTTGTGTCTGGACTTTTTTCTTGGCATCCAGCTCTCAAATATCTGGGAACTTTCCCTGTCCTCAGAGCATCACTGCTGTCATGGAGGGAGGCCCTGAGACCAGATTTCTGAAGTCAAACACCACCAAAAACCCAATAGGAAATCCCATTGGGAGAGACCTGGTATCCAAAAACAGTGGTGTGGTACCCTGCTGTATCAATCAGACCCCCCTGTATCTCATAAATCTTTTATTCAATGGCAAGAAATCAAAGGTAAATAAGCAAATAGCACAGTCCATATACACTTGTGAGTGTAGCAGCTGAAATTTCCTCATAGGAGACTGTAAATCCAACTGCCACCAACATTTAAAAGAGCAAAAGTAGTGAGGTTCATTTGAAATATCACTGTGTGCCACTACCTGTGGCTCTATGAATGTCAGGAATGGCATTGAACACCATAAATCAATCCTCTAGATTGCTAGGAGAGAAGGTTTGGTCGGAAGATGTAAAGATATTCCAGGCTGTGTCTTGGTTTAAGTTTTGGGGTTTGTTTGTTGTTTGTTTGTTTGCTTCAGAGGGGATGCTTTTGTTTGTTTTGTCCCCGAGAAGCAGTGAAAGAGAGATGCTGCCTCTAGTGTTGCAGCCTGCTGTGAAGGCAAACGTTGGTGTTCAGTGCCTCCGACAATGCTTTTGAACAGTAAGTTTAGTTGCTATGAAAAGGGGAAATCTTTCCCTTCACCACCACGTCCTTTTCCCCCAGGCAATGTGGATATGCAGTAATCAACCAGACTTTCTTTGCCCTGCCCTTGCAGCACAGTTTCAGCACTAGCTTTAGGCACCAAGGGCATCAGTTCCCATTTGTGCCATTTATCAAGAAGCAGAATACATTGAAAGGCGTGGATACAGATTCCAGTGTTAGGACACAGTGCAGGAGATTGCCAAGCCTTAATGCTGGCCTGAGACATCTCTGAAAGAGACCTAGTTGAAGCCAAGGAATAAAATGCAATGAATTGTCTTTTCTAGCACAGAGTAAAACCTATTGAAACCTTCATGTGGTAAATCCAGGATCTGGTGCAGTAAAATGCCACATTTTCAAAAACAGGCCTTCAAAAGTACCCAGTACAATCCAGACCTAAATTAAAGTGATGACCTTTCAGTGACTTAGATTTGGCTGTTATGAAATAAGTTTTTTTGGAGATGGGCACATCCCTTAGAGAAAGGGCCATGTTATTGAATTCTCATTGTACAGGAAATTCTATTGATCCTTTCAAGCACTCCCAAAGAGGTGTCATGAACTGGAGCAGGCCCTAGAGACTGTGTATACTCTGAACAATCTTCAGAAGCAGTTCATTCAGGGTTAGGATAAAGCCATGTTATTGCTTTTCTCTTGGTAAATGAAGATTGCTTCACTTCAAAGCTGTCAGTCTAATGACGGCCGCCAGAATTAATACATCTTTTATGGAAAATATGATTTTATTTAATTGCACCATGAGGAAAATGGGACAACAGAGGAAAGCAGAATTGTAAAATGATGCCTTCAGAGATATAAATATAGCACATAGCATTTCTGAAAAAAAAGAGGGGGGGAGGGAAGAACATGCAATTTTTCCTGACAGTAGGATTAAAACACCTGATTACATTTGTGCA
The DNA here is from genome assembly GCA_013397315.1 of Donacobius atricapilla. Lineage (NCBI taxonomy): Eukaryota > Metazoa > Chordata > Aves > Passeriformes > Mimidae > Donacobius > Donacobius atricapilla. The sequence continues at coordinate 410,173 of WBMY01004803.1, read as the reverse complement.
AGAGGCAGTTGTGGTTTCTTGAGTGAGGCTTCATATTTTTATTTAAATAAATGTTATTTTTTAAAAAAATCTTTCAGGATTTGTCTCAGAAAAATAATATTTCAATGTTTTTCCCTGATAGGGTGAAAATTTAACTTCAGGAAAATGATTGGAGCTGTAGTTTTCCTGCTGTGGGAGAAAGCAGGCTGCCTGAAACGTGTTCAGGTCAGCTGTTGAATTTATTTACTACTCAGGGTTTTCACTTATAGATGTGTATTAATTCAAATCTTAAAATGCTGACTTTTTGCCACAGTCCTTTTTTTTTTTTTTTTTTAGATTAATGATGCTTTATAAGGACCTTTTGGGCTTTAAAGCAGAAGGTGGTGGGAATAAACAGGTTTTACACAGATCTACAAATTTCACATATGTAAAGTAACATGGAAGAAAATGAAGGGAGCATGTTTCTTTGCCCCAACACTACTGCAAATAAAGTGATTTTTTTATCAATAAATACATAAAGCACTTTATGACTGTATTATAAACCGTGGGAGATGAATGAATTTCAATTATGTAGACCAACGATATTGTGCCGTTCATTACATAAATCAAACCTAGGCAGGGGCCTATAAGCTTTTGCTGCTCCACTGATTTTTATTGCCATACAAAATGATAACTGGAAACCATATAGAACAAGGCAAATTAAGAATCTATTGGGGGGAAAATGCAATTGGAAATGAACATCTTCCTGGAAGCTACATTCACAAGTCAAATGCCTCATGAGATTTTATCTTCCATGCAAATTGTGATGATATTCCTGGGCATATATGGTTAAATTAATTTTCCATTATCAGCATAAAAATGTAGCTGGCTAAAATAGATTAGAACTGCATAATATGTTGGATCACATTTTATTTAGGTGGAGAAGAGGAAAATTTTTAATTTCAGCCCGGAATGATATTGAGTAGAATAAATGATTGCGTTCAAACAAAGAGTTCATACTTCCTGGCTGTTTTTATTTTGTTGCATGAATGAAATGATCTGTAAATTCCTGACAAGATTATGATTTTCTCAATTGCAGAACAGTGACAAGAAAATTAATTTAAATTATTTCTCTGTGGTCAAACAGAAACTTCTGAACCTGCTGCAGTTCAGTCTCACCCTTTGAATGATTGTTCAGTTAGTTCAGGAATTATTATTCTAGAATTTAGGGTTTCAGCCAGACACTTTTAAGCCAAGGTAGGATGACGTGACCTGTGTCTTGCAGGATTTTTCTGTAAATGAGCTCATCTTCTAAAGAGTTCACCTGGAACCAATCTGAGCAAGTAGCATCGGGCCATTGGCCCAGGGGTGCCAGGTTTGTCCCTCTGCTAAACATATCCAGCAACCCCTGGGGGCCTGAGGCTGGCCTTGCACACAACCCCACGTAATCCTGACACGGAAAACCATGTTGTTCCAAGTAAGAAAAAAGAGTAGGAGGAGGGTGGTATTTTGGAGGGGTTGTGGGTTTGGGGTATTTTTGCTTATTCTACTGTTTTAATTCTCCTTGCCATCTAAGTGTTTCTTNCACAGTGCTTCGGAGAATTATTCAGCCTTCAGCTATTTTTTTTTATAAATTTTTGAAGAAGATACCTAACAGTTGTCTTAGACTCACGTTTCAATGACAAAAGCACCTTCAAACACAACAGGCAAATATCTGCTGTAGAAGATTTATTTTGATGGCTAGTTCTTGTTTCAGCCATGTAGATATTATTTAATCCAATATTCAAATACTATTGAACTGGTGATTGTTTAACCCTAAGTTGAGATTTAACTGCTTTTTTTAAAAAATGTTAAAATGTTTTTAAATGTAATTTCTGGTTTTTGGTGTTAGGTATTTCACCTCACCTCTTTAGCAAACCAGATTTAATTTATACCTGTTTCTACTCAATCACTGAGTAGAGAACCCTTTGTCTGCTCTGGCCCATTTGCCCTTCCGTGGCAAGAACTGAGTTCTCTCTCTATCCAATGAGGTAAAAACATCCCAACATCCATCTGCATTAAGTCCCTCACAGGCTGATGGCACAGCTCCCATGTGCCTGGCTTCCCACAGACTTAAATGGATATCTCAGCTGAGGGAGCCTGGGGGCTAATTCCTGCTCACACCACCTCATGAGGACAGAAAATAGCCCCTTGAAACTGCACTTAATAAGACTGGTTTAGCCTGAAAGTGTATTGAATATCTATGAACAGTCCTGTGTTACTGTTCATTGTGCAGGACTTCATGTAGTGGGTACTTGGGTGGGTGGAGCACCCTGAAGAAATACGCACTCCACTATAAACATGATGAAAAAGAGAAGCATTTTCTCGAGATGTTGCAATGTCATCTCTGTGCAAGGCCATGAAAGCAGTGGTAAGAAGGCTTCTGAGCCATAAAAGGGCCGAGCCTGATGATATGCAGGGAGATGGATGTTAAATGGCTTAACAAAAGAAAAATGGTTCCTTTAGACTGTGAGGTTTTGCTGAAGCCATAAAGGGAATACACACTGCTTTGCCAGACTAGACTTTGTTTGTTAAACAACAGAGAAATTTGGTTGAATAAAATAAGCTAAGAACAATGAAACAGTGGTTTATCCACTGTAATTTCATTTTTACATGTTATGTATATCATAATTAAAACTATTCATAGCTTTTTATACTCCATACCAGAAGTCTCAGGTGCTGAGCTGTGTGCCTGGTTCTTGTGGGTTTTTAAATTGCTTTATCATCTGGTTTTGTGAAAGATATTCCTTTTCTTTGCAGGTCTCACTTATATCTGTGGACCACTGTATTTCTAAGAAACAGTAGTGCCTTCCTAATTCACATTCATCCTATTTGGGCAACCAGATGCAACAAGAGACATTGGAACAAACAATAAACAATGACATTTCACCTAATTTTACCAGCTGTAACAATGTTTTAGGGCAAGTTTAATAAGTTAAATCTGGTCAAAATCATTGTCATAATAAATTTTGCAGTTTGAGTTCTTTGTGATACAACAGAGGTGTTTAAACAGCCAACACCTATTTTAGCAAAAGTCTAAATGTCAGTTTAAAATGCATGATTCATATATTTAGGGACAAGAAATAAGAAAACTCTTCAGGGCAGTAAAGATGTAGTATATAGAAGTAGAGTTAATTTAAAAATTAATTCATGGGCAAAATCCCCTCTTTTCTCTCTCCACTCACCAGTTTATGCCCAAATGGAAAATGGAAGTCGCAGCTATTGTGGTAAAACATTCATTGGTCCATCTGTGTTGGAGTAAATGAAAAACCATTAAATGGATAATAGAAAAACAGCGCAATGAGCTGCTCTGAGAATCCATCAATAAAAGGACGGCAAGCAATTGCTAAAGACAGCCCTTTCTAAATGTAGCTTTATTGCCAGAGGATGGAAAATTGAGAGAGAATGTACGAACAATTGAATTTATGGTAATGGCATATCAGCGTATTGTGTCACCAAGGCAAAGCTCAGAGCAAATGTAAAAGACAAAATACACCAATGTCACATGGAAATCCTGTGTTTCACCCATTATCTCTCGGTACTGGAAACTGTAATATTCTGATATTAAAACCTAATTCATGGCAAAGTGCTTTAGGAGGCAGTGAGGGTGATATTCTGCTCTGTGCCTGCTTTAAGGTAAATTGTTGGACAAAAGTGATTCAAGACATGAGCTATGAGAAGCTTATTCCTGTGTATTCAAAATAGCTTTGTTCCTTTAGCTTCAGTGATACCTGGACAGTCTGATGCTCTTACCTTGGCAGTTTATGGGCAAATTACCTTGACATAATTTGAGTCAATTTGAATTTTGAGCCTGTTTGAAAATGCACTGTCACTATTGAACCAGCAGATGTGACTGCTAAACAACAGGCAGGAAGAAAACAATTCGCTGGTGGGCTCAGAGATGGAGCTTCACAATAACCAGATAAACTGGAAAGGGGAAAACCAACTTCTGCTGCAGGTCACAGATACTTTCTCCAGACAAAGCTCCAGACAAAGACTGAATGAGCTAACACTGTGGCTGGAAAACCACAGGCACCAGCAAACTTTAGCTTTGAGACAGACCACACTCAGCAGACAGGCCAGCATTGAGGGAGGGATGAGGATGGCTTTCCCGTAAGGCATCTTTTGATTTTCATGTGCAAGGAAATTGCTGGCACGTTTCCAGAGGTTATTTATGTGTGAGTTTGGGTTTCTGTTACTCCATGTCCCCACCTCGTGGTGCCAACAGACTCCTTCAGGAGCTATGTCTGCCCTGATGACCACAGGAGTTCCAGCTGTCCCTGCTTCTGCCCTCTCCACACTGCTGCTCCCATATAACCAACCATGCACAGTACTGCTGGCTGGATAAGGGAAATGCCACAGCATTAAAGGAAGTCTGGAATTTCTGAGATTTTTTTTTTTTTTAATATGTAGACAACAAGCACAATGTGTTTGGATGTACTGTGGATAGAGCAGTAGATATGGATGGGGTTACCTGACAGAGTTCCTAATCCTTGTTGAGTTGAGAGTCTAAAGGTAATTCTCTGCAAAGCACTGAGAGGATGCACCATTTGGTAGATCTATCTTCTGCAGATTTCAGGTTGAGAATAGTGCTTGGAAACAGAACAAATAAGAATAAAATATCCCAGGTCAATACACACTATTCAGGAGCACCTGCTCTCCCCAAGTGGGCACAGACACTGCTGAGCCAAAGTTCAGCTAAACTGTTTTTTGTCCAAATCCTCTGTAAAGACTGAACCTGCAGACAAGTTTCCCATACTAAAAAATCCTAGATTAGATAAACAGAGCAAATCCATCTTTGTAAAATAATAATTTAAAATCTAATTTCTGGGGGTTACTCCCCAAATCTCAATAGCAAACACTAAGAATGGAAGATGAAGAGTTTTGAAAATGGTAGAAGGTTGCTATGAGGTAACCAGCAGTGAGAAACTTGAGGTTTCAAAGCAGTATGGGCCCAAGGAGAGCCCAAAGAACTTAACTGGAGAAATGAAATTAAGAAGCAGCAGCCAATCTCAGCCTAGATTCATGGAGAGCTGAGCTCAGAGAATGCCACTAAGTGTGAACAAAAATCCAAGAGTGTCCAGCTGATGGCCCTGCTGAGGTGGTGGGAGAAATCACCACCAGGCAAAATAGCTGTAAACCAAGCCTCTATTTTAAAGGTAAAGCCTTGAATGTTAGTGGCTTGGGCTATGGCACTGCCTTGTGTCTCTTTCCTGGAAAATATTCACTAAACATGTCATTAGCACATATTACAGTGTTGCTGCTATTAATGACACTACCCTTCTTGGAGGAAAGTATTTCTGATTTATGAATAAGTTAGGTTTTGTTGTTGTTTTTGTTTTACATGGTTTTGCCCGAAGCATAACAATTACGATATCTTTGAAAAGCCCATAAATGACAGAGGCAGAGCAATATGAGCTCTCTTGCAAGATTTAAGCCTGTCATTCCAAGAAGTGTAGTTGTCTTGGCAGCAAACAAGGATTTAAGTACCTTTGAGACGCTTGCCTTTAATTGTAGAGGAATGGCATCGCCAGCTGCAAAAATGTTTAACCTTCAGAATTGCTTGACTTACTCATTAGCATCTCGTTGAGGCTCTGATTACAAATATGCGGGCTGGGAGAGAGAGGCGTAGGATGGCTGCCTTGGCTGGGGGGCAGGTAGAGCTATGGGGTTCAGCTGAGTCTGGCCTCAGGGGACCTCCAGAGAGTCTATTTCTTTGAGTAGCTAAAGGTCTGATTATGGTAGCATGTTACAGGCAGCAGATAACCATTACCTTTAGCTGAGAAGAGGGAAAGTCACAAGCCTGATAAAGCTGGGGAGGACCTGTGGGGATGCTGAGGTCTGGGATGGTGTTGGTCATGTCCCTTTTGAGGGCACAGTGACTGTGTCATGTTGTTTCCCTCATCTTCACCTTGGGCATGCAGGAGTTGGATGCATCTGGCGCTTCAGGTAAGTATGTCAGAGCCCATGGGGCGTGGGGAGGAGGCACTCTGGCTTCAGCTGGAGCAGCTCCAGATCTGTACACTTCTTCCATACCAACAGAGCTCTTGTGATAAAAGGTATATTCCAGGAAATTATTTTTTAAATTCCATTTTCCCAGGTTATTTTCTATACTAAGAAAAAAAGATTGGGTAGCCTATCTACATTTTTCTTTTTTAAATCACCAACAGAAATTAAAATGGATAAAGGCTTTATGACTGTACAGCCTCTCTAATTATGAATGCGTCAAACCTTGCTTGTCAGGAAGCTGTGCTGGACTTTGCAAGTGCTGCTATGCAGCCTGGGCTGCTGCTTTCTCCCCAGGATCTGCCTTCCCCCCAGCCACCACAGCACAGTCGTGATTTGATAGGCTCTACTAGGCTGCCTTCATGAAATCACAGGCTGGTCATAACAGCTGCTCAGCAGGCTGTCCTTGCCCCTTCTGCCCCCTCCAGTTCCCCAGCCAGGATTCCTAATTTACTCAGCTGTCTTTTAGCACAGGTCTGATTCAGTATTGTATTTGTCATCCCCAGCTTTCTTGATTCACTGGCTAAAAAGCAGCAAACACAGCACTGCACCTGGCAGGGTCCAACACTGTAGAAATACCTGTCTAAAAACTGGAGCTGGGTTTTCCTTTTACATAAATTGAGTAAGTTATTTACAGGGATTCTCTTCTTACAGAGAACTCTCTGTTTCCTTGTCAATTGCTGACTTCTGCCAAGTGCTCAGCCTTCATTCCAGGTATGTTCACCATCAGCCCTGTCTTCAATTTATTCCATGTAAGTGGAGATGCTGTAATTGGACTTCTCCAAGTCTATATAGCCTTGTCTTAAAGTATGCCAAATGTCTTATGCAGGCTTTGATTGCTTCCCTGAGACACTACAGGCATCCTGCTTGTTTGTTTATTAGGCAGCTTCTTATCTCAGTTGTAGAGTTAGGAAACTCCATCATTTCAGTCGCACAGCTCCAGCAATTAGGCTTCCTGCTTTTCTGGACTGGCTAGTGCTAGCTTACCCTGTAAAAAGACCAGAAGAAGAAGAAAGAAAGCATCACCACGGGGAGCAGTCAGCAATGTAAGGTGAGAACCCTGGTCATACACATCCTATGCTGAATCCTATCGAGCTGGGGTGTTGAGCAGAACAAAAAGGTGCTAACACAAGGCCAGCAACCAAAATGATCAATAACAAATTACCATTTCACACACACACACACAAAAAAAAAAAAAAACACAAAAAACCAAAACCCCCAAAAAACCCCAAACAGACAAACAAAAAAAAAAAAAACAACCCTAGGTAAATTAGAATAAAAGACTTTTTGCAGATTTTTTTTTTTTTCCCCTAGCAGGACAGGTTGAACAGTAACAGCATTCCCCATTCGTGGAAAGTAAGTCTGGTTGGGCAGGGCTTTGAACAACCTGGCCTAATAAAAAATGTCCCTGCCCAGGGCAGGGGGTTTGACTAGATGATCTTTGAAGGTCTCTTTCAACCCAAACTAGCCTGTGATTCTATGAAAACTGCTCATTGCCTTTTTCCATTGTCAACTCATACCAATTACATATTCACAGGAAGATGAGCTTGGCCTGGGGTTGCAGATATACATCTGAATCTTCATCAAATGGCAATGTACACCTAACAGGCTGCTAAAGTACAAATATTCTGACTTCTCACCTGCAATAATACCAGAAGTTAGAAAAATATTGAGGATTTATAAATGCCATTTATCCCCTGAGAAGGGAGCATGACTTGAATGCATTTGAAGGCACTGTGAATTAGAAATGTTTTAATCATGTATTCCCATTGGTGACCACACTTAACAGCAGCAAATATTTATCCAGATGGATGAATGCAAGAATCAGTTTTGGCCTCAAGCTGTCACTGCTCCTAGCTAGTCACATATGTCACTGGTGGGTCTTGCTGACATGTCATCTTCCTTGCTGAGAGCATCTGGGTGTCTTCAGCTGCTTGCCAGCCCTTCCTTCCCCTCACTGGGTTGCTCCCAATCACTCTTCAGGCTGTGCCAAGCACATCAGCCACTGGAAAAGGTCCATCTGCCAGCCTTTCACAGGGGAACAATTTGGGGCTCTTTCTCTAGAGGTCAGCAGTACTGCCAGGATCTTCTGTGATTTCAACAGGCTGCAGGAGCCTGACAGAAAAGTTAAATCAGACATTTGCCTGGCAGTTTTAATTGCCCAACAGGACAGTGCAAGGTACTGCCTGCCAGTGCTGCTGTTCCTTTAGCAGTCCTTAAATGTTTTTCGGGCAGTAAGGAGTTCTAATAAATTATTGCTGAGCAAGGAGCATGGATATAGTGCTGTGTCATAGAACAGGACATTTTTTAACCAATTTCAGTCTTTCTGGGCCACAGTTCAGCTTCTTTCCTCTGAATTCTTGAAGGGGAATCCAATCTACACCCAGTGTTAAGTGTGCTGGTGCTCAGTTTTCTGGGCCCTTCTGACAGAGCCATGAATGCCTCAATTTTTCATATGGAGAGCCTGATCCCATGAGGATCAAATGAGGAAGCCACCTCTTACGCATGGCATGAATCAGCAGCGGAAACTGGCCTTTATGTGCAGGGTCTGAGACTCAAAAACTGTGACTTCCATATGTAGTTTCCATCCTCTTCACAAGTTTCTGTAGTAAGATCAGCCGTAGCTGACATAATTTTAAGGCTAAATCCTGAAGAATTCTGGAACAAGGCAGGTGAAGTTCTATTGTTAAAAATGCAACAGGCTATTATGGAAGAGCATTTTGGGAATGATGATTATAATAGCAGCAAAACTGCATCAGGACTAAGTTATCAGAGCAATTTCAGGGCAAGTTTTGTTCCTGCTTTCCAGCAGAAAAAAAAATTCCTGTGTTCTGGCAAGCTTATTCAGGCCCAGATAACCAGGCTCTTAAAATTCCTTGAGAGCCATGTAGTTATGGATTAAACTACACAGGCACAAAATGTTTCCTTCACCAGATGCTCCCTGCAGAGGGTGGGGATCGTGGATGCCGGGGGAGCTTTCTCCCTTGAGAGTCGCGGGAGGCTGGGACCGGCGATGCCAGAGGTGCCCTAACCAGCCCTTCTCCCCACACCACAGCAGGAGCACAGACCTGGCCTGCACAGCAGGAGCTTTAAAAAGCCCCCCGACACCAGCTGCATAACTCAGAGGTCTCTCCAATAGTGACATCTCTTTAATGTACTCAGGAAAGATAGGCAGGGCACAGACTCCCAAATGCCTGGAAACCAAGGAGACTGGGAAAAAGCCCTGGCATTGCTGGCCAAAGCAGGTGGCTGTTTACACCTGACAGGGGCCAAATGTGCTCCTTGAAGCTTGCCCAGTGGCCTGGCAGGCAGGGCAGTGTCCCTGCTTTTTAACCTCTCTCTGGGTTTACTGCTTTGGGCTTGAAATTAATACAAGTTGTCATAAAAAATATGAACACTGACCAGCCGTGTTAAAAATTAACTTAATGAGGATCTAACCGCCTCTAGCCCATCCCAGAGAAGTTAATTGAGGGGATTGTGTTTATAATCTGCCTTGAGAGTCCTAATCTTCTCTTCCAACTCTGCCAAGTCACAGATTGATTGATTGATTTTGGTCTCTTGGAGCAAAATAACTGCCGCCTGAGACAGAGTTTGGCCGTTTCCCAAAGAGAAAGCACACAGCATGGGGAACTAGGAAAAAAACCACAGGCTTCTCCGTGGTGTTTAAATGTGGGCTGCTAAATCCTGCTTCCTTGAAAATGCAAAGCAGTAAATGTCAAGCTTTTAGGTGCACTTCATGTCCTGAGGAAAAGTTGTTGCTGTTGGCAAGGAGCTTGTGTTGTTTTGTACAGATGATGGATGGTGAAGTTTTTTTTCTGAGAACTGGTGTGGGGAATTAAATAAAACGTCATCCCTGCCTCTTGGGGGCTGGTGGGTGAGGTCTTGCAGAGGTAACTCCCAAGTCTGGGAACCTCCTGTCCAGAGGAACTGGCTGCTGGAGCTGTTCTACACAGAGCAAGTCAGGGACTGGCAAAACAGGATTCTGGTGAGGGAAGGAAAGGGCAGCCATAGAGAAATATTGCGGAAAGTGGCAACTGAAAATGGAACGTTGCAGGAAAACATGCTGAAGAGCTTGTCAAGAGATCTAATTCTTCATGTTTTGCCAAAGTCAGACTAACTGCACCTAAGCTATTTCTGGTCAATATTTTTTAGAGGTAATAATTCTAATAATAAGATAACTAATATACCTGCTCTGTTCAATATTTTGTCCTTTTTGAAACAGCTGATTACTTCTCTGAAAAAAAAAAAATATCCTAGTTCTTTCCCGTGGACAACCAGTGTACCAATGCCATAAAGCTGAGCATGTACTTTTCCTCTTCAGGAAGAGTAAGCAATTCTCCCTAGGATCCCAAGGCATACACTTGTTGCACCCAGTGTTTTCAGATCTGGGCAGCATCCACACTGGTATAATAAAACTTACCTTCTGGGTGAATGGGCCTCATTCACTGACTGCTTCTTTCCCTTTTTGTTTCTTATCTGGAATGTTAAAACTTCTATTGTACAAGCCACTGAACCGTATATGAATTTTCTTTGAACTTACATTTCTTTCATTATTCACTTCGCTCTCTTCAGCTTCTTGGGAATGAGAGCCAGTGCAAAGCAGGAGGCCTGTCAGGGAAGTCCAGTTTCTAAGGGTGTTATGAAATTACAGCCCCAATCTAATAAGGATAGATTACTTTTATTTCCAATTTAGCCATGAGCATTTCTGTTTGAAGCAGATATTAAATCAGACTTCTAAAATTGTACCTGTACTCAGAACAGCTGGTCAGCTGTACCGATCTCTGGGCTCAGTACTTGCTCTTGCATCTTGAAAGGCCACAGCCAAGACGTGGCAGAAGCACTGAGAGCCAAATGTGTCTCTGATGTATTCAGGTAAATCACCGAAATGAGCCTGAAGCAATTTTGATCTAGCCTCCTGCAAATAGCTCTGTGGCTTCTAAACTTGTCTTTTTCATGCAATTCTGTGATGGGCTTTTTTTATTCCTCCTTGACACGCTCTTTACTTTACCATGTGAGTCAGTGCAATTTTATAGGGAGAAAGGATGACCAGTAATGGGTGCAGCTGCCATAATTTGCATTATGTTTGATGCTGCAGCTGCCGTGCAGCTGAGCAGAGGACAGAGGAGGAAAGGGCTCTCTGGAAAGTCTGATTCACACAAGTCAACTTTGTTCAGTTCTGTAATGAGTGATTTTTTTTTCTTATTTGCAATTAAAATGTCAAATAAACTATTTGATTTGTGCTCAGTCACAATACAATTCTCCATCTTACTAACTTCCATAAGTCTTGCAAGATGCTGCCTTTTTTTTTTTTTTAATCCAATTACAGTAACAGACTGAAATTCATTCACTGAAATCATTGATTTTCCAAGGGGCAGAAGGTGTCTTCAGCCTTTTGGGAAAGAAGGTTTGGGTAACATGAGTGGCTTTCCTTGTCTACAGAGTCATGCACTTTTTGGGACACAGCCTGGAAGCACCCAGGAGCCACCCATCAACTTGGGCAGTTAAACCCACTGAGCCACTACATATTAATTTTGAAAATGGAGGCAATCATGCAAAATAGAAGTTAACTGCTCTGCTAGAGGTCTCAAATGATTTCATTGCCATTAGCAGCATTGCTAAGCTTAATCAGCAGTGGAAAAGTTAAAGCATAACCTCATTTCAGGCAGAGGAAGAGCAGTGTTCAGTCAAGTGGTGCCTGTGTGTCAGTGGGTCACAAATGGGCTCCTGGGAATGGTTAGGTAACACATCAGTGGCTAGGATGGAAATAGTATTGAGGACAAGGGGTCAGACTGGGAGGAGCGCTAGAGGAGATGACTACTAACCTACTCTTCGTTCACAACCAAAACTCCACTTCATGTGGCACTCAGGGATGATTTTCATTACAGTTGTCTTTTCTCTGTTTTATGCAAAAAATGTGTGAACAGTGACTTTTTAAATCCCCATTAGCTGAGTTATGAAATTTCACTGAAAGAAGCAGCAGCAGTGCAGGCCCTGGCTAGTATTGTTTTGGGAGGTGTTAGATTCCGCTAGAAACTGGACATGTACTTGACATGGACAGTGACCTAAAGTCATCCTAAAAGTGGAAGTCTTTCTTAATTTTAGTGGCGGTTGAAACTTTAGTAAGTCATATTGAATGGTGAAAGAAGGGGTTTCTGTTAAAAACCATCTTAATTCTCCATCCTTTTCTTCAGCTACTTGGCCAGGAGCACTCTGGAGGGACTCTGGTGTTCAGTGCACCTTGCCACACTAAAAACTCCTTGCAGGCTCCTCAGGGCACATTTACATTATGCCTTTGAGCACAGAGTGAACCAAAAGGATTCACATCTGCAGTAGCTACACGTTACTGTGCTTATGATGTGGAAAATAACATTAAGCAGAAAGATCCAAGAAATTTCCTACTCTCCATTTTGCCTTCTAGCTGCTGCTGTGCTGTGTTTACCCCACCTGACTGCAGGCTGCTAACTCTATTGAGATGCCCCGATTCAGAAATGCTTCGTCCCATACCATGCTCATACAAGGAGCACTCAGCTCTGCACTGCCTCCTGGAGATGATCCTGCTCTTCCCAGGACCTGGGTGAGGTGTTCTGCTATGGAAGGCTCAGGCTAAAGCACCTCAAGAGCCCAAACACAGGTTCTAGTGAGACACTTTCTTCTCTGCAGAGTTAGGCTCAACATGTGAAACAACCTCTGCTTTGTTTTTTTGATTCGTACTTCACCAGTGTTTCTAAAGAGAGAGGGAATTATGGTTTAGTGGAAAACTTAATAGATGATGGATGTGATGGGAGTAATACCTCATTTTCCTGTGGTTGCTTCTGACACACTGATAACGTGAAAGGTATTTATAGGCTACTAAGATACTGCATGAAAACAAATTCATTGATATCTGATGCCTTCAAAATATTCCATCAAAAAAAAAAAATCCAAGTTATGGTCTCAGTGTCACTATTAACTTGGCCTTTCATTGTTGTAAATTATTTGATTTCTTTTCTGACAAAGACATCTGTGCTGCCCTCAAATTGTCACCTCTACTGTATCTGAAATTAACTTTCACATCTTTAGTCTTTCTGTTTGTTCACACCTCTAATCTTTTCTATTGGATGTGTTTCCTCAGTGGTGAATGTGTCATGTTGTGCCCTCGCCAGGTGGCTGTGTGCCTTCAAGGAGGTATTTGTGCATAATAGTATGGATGAATTTAAATTGGTTGGGGAACACAATCCATTAGAGATAGCCTGCATGGTAAAATGAGCTGTACAGTTCTGACCAAGTGGTCTGTTGCTTGTGTTATTAACTCCCTCTGTCATGCACCACTCAAAGCCCACAAACTGTGTCAGAAAAGTTCTTTGACAAGCAGACTCCCCTTGCTGGAGTGATTTGCAAAAGCTGCTCTAAGTCTTTGAAGTTGCTGCCAAAGTGACCAGGAGATGACTTGGCCCTTCTGGGAGGCTTCAGTGGAATCTTAACCTTGTAGTCTCACATGAGCAGGTGTTTCCCAGCACTGGAAGTGGATTATCTTTTCCAAACAAATGCCTTTTTTAAAGCAATGGGTGCCATTACATTTTGTTACACAGTTCTTAATCTACTTTGAAACATTTTCTTACAAAATCTGGAAGATGAGATGTACAAGTGAAAAGCCTTTAGCTGATGTTGAAGACAGTGGGGAAGCACAGCTTGTGCTGTATCTAGAAGGCAGAAAGTATGAAAGAAAGCAGGGCTGGTCTCATGTGTGCCTTCCTTTCCATTTTAAAAGTAATAGCTGTGTAGAGTCTTTAATTTTGATGAAAATATCTGGCTGGTTTTCACATGGTGGTATTTCATTAATGTGTAATTGTTGAGTCAATGTGCCTGTTATTTGTTTTGTTCATTGGTTGCACTTTTTATGCTCTGCTTTTTTAGCAACTTGCACTTTGCACAACAAAATGCTCAACAGCAGCTTACCCCAATAGAACACCATTGGTCAGAAATGGCATTAAACAGGAGCAGAGGACCACAGGGACCTGTGGCTGGAACGCCAGAGAAGGTGAGGGAGCTCATTCTCCTCCGTTTATCCCCAAACATATGCTCTCTTTCTCTGAAACATGACCTGTAAGTTAGGCCTTCTAATTAGAAAAAGTAATTAGATAGTTGAAGCAGGAAGGCACCTAGGGCTGAGCTGTTCTTGGTTTTCTCCCATACTCTGACCTGTCAGTGAGGAAATAGGGAACAAAAATTCACTCAGAGCATTAACCATCTTTCAGATGGAAAAACCGCTGGTGAGAGGGAAGTATGTGTGTCTTGCCATGCTGCCTCCAGAGCCTGGCTGGAACTGGGGCTGGATTGTGTTGTACGCAGGGCGTAGGTGTGCACATGCAGCTGTGAGGGAGGAGGAGTACAAGGAGGAAGCAGAAGAAGAAACCATTTTCCCTCTCATCCCCTGCATGCAGAAGAGGCAGTGCTGCAGGGAGAGAGGCACCAGGACTAGGGGTGGGAAGGGGTGACAGAGGAGGCAGGGAGTCACTGAAAAAGCCCAGTGGGTGTCCCACTGCCAATTCAGTGCCCTGTCCCCTGCAAAACTGCGCCCCCCAGCCCATGCCACCCACTCATCCAACCCCCCCATGAGGTGCTGTGGTCAAAGGGGCCTGCTGGCTGTGGAGTCATTAGTGCAGGTTTCAAAAAAGTTCAAAACCAAAACACAGCGGTGAAGTGGGAGTTTCTGTGCCAAGTGCCAAGTGAACCTGAAAGGTTAGTTTACTCTTTAATGAAATTCCTGCTTCAAAGTCTCCCTCTCTTTTCCACCTGGGACCTGTGCTTTCTTTAAGCAATGTTTAGAGGACACCAGTCTGCAAGGGTAATCATCCCTGCCTCTGGCAGGAACGGCTCATGCACTAGCATTTCTAAAAAGGCTCTCTTTGTGAATAATTGAATTTGTCTCTGGAGTTCAAGATTTCTTTTTCTGTGGGACTGACTGTAGCTGTGCTTCCTCCTTAGGTACAGGTTTCTGTAATTGAGGCAGAAGAAATATATTGCAGTGGAGGGGTTTGTGAGCATGACACATAATAGGGTGATTGGCATGGAGTCATTTGTAGTGTTTAAAATACTTCCTCAAGTGGTGAACAGATCTGCAGAAAATAATAAAAGGATCTCCCACAGCCATCCTCTACTCCCGCAGGAATGGAAAAAAATTAATGCTGCATGAGATGTCCCTGTGCATTGGGCACAGCCCCTCACTGCTGTGCACTGACAAGGACTCATCCTCGATGATATTCAGAGCCTGTCTGTACCTGACACCCACCTGGGACATGGGACTATCAAACAGGTCAAATGCTTGTGCAGCCTAAAAGAAAACACTGTGGTTCACACATCCACTGACAAGGTGTGTCACTTGCTAGGGCACAGCTCTTTCCCTCTGAAACCTCCCAGCCTTGCAGAGATTTCTGGGTGCCTCTGGAATGGCAGGAAAAAACTGCACATCCCAGCTCTGAGACAATCATCCCTGCAGCTTCTCCACCAAGGAAAAGCGAAATACAGGTGTGTCCCCCCTCCAGCTACCAACGAGGTCCACTGTCCCTGGACATGTTTCAGGACCTCCTTTCATCCTCGCCATCCGCAACCTGGTGTGTAACATCCAGCTGTGGCATTTGCAAAGCTGCCTGTAAGTAGCTTCCCAGGAAAGGGGTGGTGGAGAAAGAAACTCTTATAATAATTTGCTGTGAGCAGGACCTCAAGTCTGGCTCCAGGGAAGAGATGTCTCCCTGCCAGTAGGTGAGATAAGTGGTGGGTCTCAGAATGGGTTTTACTGTCGTTTGCAGAGGCAGAGCTATGCTGTTCATGCATGTGAATGTCAGCAGCAGGGTGACTATTTCAGGACATGGGATTAAGGTAGGAACTGGGGCAAAACACAGCTCTGAATGGAACAAAAATCCATCTTACTGGGAGGTTTCTTTCTTATCTGTCTTTAATCACCAAGCACAGCAACAGAGCTGGGTGGCTGCATTCAGCCAACACAATGAAACATGGCAGCAGTATATTTTTTAGGATGTTATTTTAGGGGGGGAAACAAATTCTGAGGACAAGATACAGTGATCTGATAACTAAAACAAGCTGCTCAGGGATTACTTTGTCTCTTGAATATGCCACACAGCACCTGGGCTGTCTTGTCAATTTGTGATGTGTGTTTCAGATCAATAAAAAAGCTCATTTAAGACAAAATACCTTCTCTCAAGGTACAAAGCTTACATGACCTGATCAGCAGGAGAAGCTAAGGTAACTGCAATCATAAATGAAAATCCAAATTTTAGACTGAAGTCAGATTTTCTTGGACTCTGGTATTTGGAGGTAACCTCTGTGTTCTTTGTAGTCTTTGCTCTGAAGTGGAAACCAGAACACATCTCTTCAGTATTTTTACTCCATTCTGTGGCTATCAATTACAATGGCTTGAATATTCTGTTCACCCTCAGCTTCAGGACCTCTTGATCCTCTGGAACAGATCTTTCTCTGTCAGATTTCTGAATGACAAGCAGAGATTCCATCCCCAGGGAAAATTCCTTCAGCAGTAACCTGGGCATCCAGTGCATTTCTTACAAGTGCTCTTAGTGCATTCCCTTAGGTAGAAGAGCAATGCAAACAAAGAAAGGACTGTGCAGCAGCATTTATTCTCCAAGATGTGCATTTATTCTCCTTTCTGGAGCCCTGATGTAGCCTGGCCAGCACTACTAGCTCCAGCTGGAGCCTATTTAAATGTGCCACCAAAAGTTTGCATGTGCACAAATTAGGGAAGTGGTATAGATGTTGTTAACACCTGGCAGGTCACATAAGAGGAAAATGACCAGAGAGTCTTTTTTTTTTTTTTTTCACCTTTTACTTTGTGCCTTGCATACTGGAGGTATGGGGAGCTCCATAGTTAGCAAGTTGGCAGTCAGGAAAAGACATGTCAGGACTCAGTCAAGGACTCCCTCCTGAGGGAGGGCACTGCTGGCAGAGAGAGGTGAGTGTTTAGGGGACTGTGGCACTTGTTTTCTCTTCCCTGAGTAATGGGGTGTAGTAGTCTCTGTCCCAAAATCCAAATGATGCATTGTCCTTGGGCCCCTTGGAGCTATCAGAGGCAACAAGCGTCCTGCCCATCCATACTGCCAAACGTCCACACTGTGAAGAGCCAGCACACAACACATATCCACGCTGTGTACGTGAGGTGTCCTGCCCTGCTCTTTTTGGCTGGGGGGAAAGAAGCATGATAAGCAGGACTCAAACCTGTTTCTTTCTGAGAAGCTGCCAACAGCAGCAAATTTGCATGACTTGCCTGCGATGAGATGCTTTGCTGGCAGGTGAGTGTCTAGCTCATGGAAATGCAGTGTGCTTCCAGGAGAGCTCAGAAGGACGTACAGGTGACCTGCAATAAAGACAGGTGACGTGAATGCCAGGAACCACACTCCTCCACCTGAGGGTGCTGCCATTACCAAAACTGACAGCTGAAGGACGGTACAGGGATTAACCACACCAAGGGACATTGTACATTGTGATATTGGAATTCAGCAAACCATGGGAAATAATTCATGTTCTTCTTAGGAAGAAAAAGGAGGGAAAAATGTTTTACTTCAGTCTGTTTTAATTTCTGGAGATTGTTTTTGATGTTTTGCTGTGTTTTTTACAGATACGGAGTGTAGAGAGTATAGAAATAGTGTATGTGAGACTAGCACGTGAAGGAAATGAGGGAAGAAAGAAAATCAGCTTTTTTTGTGTGCTATCTACCATATAGTACACAAAACATACAGAATCATCAGGGTTGGAAGAGACCTTTGAGAATAATTCCAACCCCTAACCTGGCACCACGTTTATAACCCCTAAACCATATCCCCCAAAATTATATATTCAAACCTAGGTACCTGGTATGTTTTTGAGAGTGTGTAAACCAGTAAACTGTTTACTCTGAGTTAATCTGAAAAGACAAAAGAAAAATAATTGGTTTTCAACATGGGCTAAAACTTAGGTTTTTGTCTTAAAGGTTTTACAAGATGTACTTCTTTTACCACTGTGGCAGGAAACTGAGGGTTTCAGTTTAATAAAGCATTTCTTTGAAGTCATGCTGAGTGGCTGTGCTTCACATCTGCCTGTCGGCACGGGGGAGGCCACTTCAACTTCCTCTTCTGAGGGAGCACCAAGAGAGCTACAATCCACCAGAACTTCATCAAGTGAAGATGAAAGCAAGGTTGCTCTTCTCTCTCTTCTGTTTGCTCTCAGTGCCCAGTGTCACAGGTAAGACTGTCAGGGGGACACTCAGTTTATGATAGAGGGTGGTGAGGGGCAGGCTGGGATTAGTGGGTCTCACTAGGGTGAGCTGTAGCTACTGGCAATGATTTTCTATTTCCTGACAAGTTTCTAATAACTCTAGTTATAATGTGCAGCTAGTACAGAGTAATTGGCTTGTGTTGACTAGCAGATTACTTAATTCAATATGCCTAACCTGCCAGAATAATCACTGGGATGAGCTCACTTGAAGTTAGGGTCATGTGTACTCCTCTCAAATGGGCCAGAAGGAAAACTGTTTTCAATGGGAAAATAAAAAATACCTCTCTGTCTCTCTATTACATACCTGTGCATGCAGAAAGAGGAAGAATTGAAAGACCTCAAGGCAAGAGTAAATAGTACAGGTGCAACCCCTTAAACAGATTCTTTCCTTCCTCTTTTCCACCTAGCCCCATGTGTTAATATCTTGAGAAACAAGTTTGTCATTCAAGTAAAACACTCAGAAAAGTTGACTAAGGAGGGCTGCACCTTTTTCAGAGGGAATTTAAACCACAAGCAATCTGAGGAAAAACCAAGAAAAAGTATGATGTCCACAAACCCCTACCCCTGCAAAATTATGACCATGATAAATGCAGGAATACTTATTACCAGCTGGGAAGAACAGTTTTGTAGGATACACAATTTTCCAGTTAAAAAGGGAAAAATTGCATGTATTTGACTAGTACGGAAGGATGCATCTCAAAATCTGACATAGGCTGTTCTTTTTTTCTGCATCACTGAGGCAAACTGGTTCTTAAAATAGAACTAATTCATACGTGTATTCATAGAAATAGAAAATCTCAAGTGCAAAGAAAGAAATAGAAGCCTCAAAACATGCAAATGTAAGAAAGAAATAGCAATTACAGAAAAATAGAAATTGGGGATTTTTTTTCCCCTGAGGATGAAATCCTCACTGAAGTTAGTCAAAGGTGAAAGTGGAGGCCTCTATGCCCTTTGTGGAAATCAGACACCTAGATGTTTGGGAGTTACTCGAAGAAATTTCAGTTGGAGCACAGGTATGCACTAATGGACACTGTTTGATTTTGGAAAATAAAGTTGACATAAAATGAGATTACTTATTACTTTTTACTTAAATTGAGATGCTGGCAAAAAGTTGACAGCATTTTTGCACAAAATGTTTTCAGTTAAAACAATCTAATGTGCTAAGCTACTAAGAAATAATGCAAATTCAAATGTTGTTTCTACGTGTATAATGTTTTCAACTTAATATAAATTACTCAAGTGATTCTTCATAGGCATTCTTTGTATGATACTTAGACCTAGGGCAGCATCAGCATGAATATGAAAGAAAAAATGCTGTGTGTCTTTTGCTTGATAGTCTGATTGCAAGATTCCTAATTGCTTTATCCTTAACTTTTACTGATGCAAAACTTGTGGTGAAATCAGAGTGCATTTCCTATAATAAGTTCCTTGGACTAACAAAAATAGTTCTAGTAATTTTTCTCACAGCACAAGGCTGTGAGACTTGTCACTCAGGCTTATTTTTATTTTCCCTCTTACATCATCATATCTTTTAGAATTAAAGTAAAACATGAGCAGCAATGAAGCAGCAGAGATTAATGTTGGCCATGGCATTCAGCAGCTTTGTTCTCCCCACATCTAGTCTCCAAGTGTCCATGTCACCCTTCGGTGGACAGGTACCAAATCCGAGCCAGCTCTGTGGGGACATGTCACTTTGCCCTTGTGCCTTTTCCCTGTCAAGCCAGAGCTGAGGGTGCAAAGGGTTTCTGCCTGGCTCCTTCCTGGCCGAGCTGGGGCACACTGCAGCGCACCTGAGGATGCCCGAGCTCTGGCAGGGCACCCCCGGGCTCAGGTGCCCCTGAGCCATGTACCACACTGCAGAGCAAATGTCGAAGCAAAGGAATTGGTACCCAGCTTTTTCAAGTAAAGAAAGTCAGCACTGGGTGCTTGCAGCTGGCAGGACTGCAGGGCAAATTCCCAGAGCAATGATACAGAGGGAGGATAAAATGGAATGTAAATGGGGGGGGCAACAAGTCTGTACCTAAGGACAACTGCACAACTCATTGTTTTCTGTGGACCTGCATGTACTTTTGGAAAAGGGACTTTTTGTGTACAGCTCAATGGGAGTGATTGATGACTCGTCTCACTGCAACAACCCCCTCCATAAATTCTTCATCTCCTTGAGTTTGTCAGTGCCCTATACTCAGGGGTTTGGGGACTGCAAGACTCTTACTCATAGGAGGGAGAAAGGGATATAAATCAATTCTACTACAACAGCAGCTAAACCAAGTGGTACAGGCTCCTGCTGAAAACCCCTTCATTTCATCGATCCATTACTCCTTTATATGGCACACTAAGGACTGCCACTGCTTTATGAAATTAATTGAGGAAGAAACCATGCACACCAGAGCAGCTTGCTCTGACACTGAGACAGACGCTTGTTTAGGACATGTAGGAGCTGTTCAATAACACAGAGAATGGCTTTTTCTACTGAAGCCACAAAGGCAATAGGCAGGAGGATGCAGGGAATTAGCCAGTGGGGGTAGCTCATTTGTTCTTGCAAAAAGAACTGGGGAATAACTGCACCCAGCTTCTGCTTTATTTATATTACTTCAAAGATTTTCATTTTCACAGAGGCCCTCAGAGCTCTCATTTCTCTCCCACAAGTGTGACAGGACCTCCCTGGCCTCTTCCAGACATACATACGTTTGCTCTCCCAGTTTTCTCTCTTCAGTCTCTACTGGTGGAGATTTGCTGTAAAGCTTCTTGCTGAGAAGCCTGCGGTTACAGCTGTAGGGTCTTCATAGTTGTCTGTGGCTAAGGCAGCAAATCATGGCAAAGATGGATTAGGAAAAGCTTTGTTTAAACGTTGCTTGCACTGAAAATGATCCTGTTTGTTTTTAAGGTCAGACTGCAGATGTCATTATCCAGAGAGAAGTGGTCCAGGCTCTGCCAGGTACTGATGTGACCCTGGTGTGCATGTTCCCAAAACCACACACCACCCACATCATACAGACACAGTGGTCCAAGACTAATGGCAGCCGATCCAACAAAATAGCTGTGTATCACCCCACCTACGGCACCCATTACTTCAAGTTTTCTGATGCTCCTTACAACTTTTCTGCGTCCTTCAGCACAAGGAGGTGCTGCGGTGGGGATGACACAGAATCCTTGTGTTCCACCAATCCAAATGCCACGTCTGAATGCAATTGGTGGGCTCTGCATCTGGAAACTGTTACCATGTCCCTTAGTGGGCAGTACAAATGCACTTTTGTTACTTACCCATATGGGACAAAGGCTGCAAAAATTCAACTTACTGTCAAGGCAGAAGGTAAGAGATTGCGAATGAGATTTTGCTGTTTCCTAATGGGGTGGGGGAAAATACCAGGATAGATGAACTCTTCTTGGTTGGTGATGGTGACTTGTTTGGGATTTACAGTGGTACCACTGAATCTTGCTTATACAGTTTCCTATTTATTGGGAACTCTTTGGCAGTTTTATCCAACTCATGATTAGGGAGCCCTATTTGTTTGGTGGAATAAAAAGTTAAAGTAAAAAAGAGTGATGAGGTGGCAGTTTCTGCATTTATTTTGGAGAAACAATTGTGGAGGAGACTGGATGAGCAGCTCAGGATATGGCAGGACTAAGGATGTTGGATCTTCAAACCACGTTGTGCTGCTGCTGTGAGCATGCAGCACTGGGCACCAGAAGGAGAAAATAGCCTTGTCTGACTACGGCTGAGGGCTGGCATGTGCAGAGCATGCTGGGTGCTAGCTCCATGGAAGGATGTGTGTCCCCACCACCAAAAACACACTGGAGCAAAGCAGGGAATTGCTTAGGAGAATCACAGCAATGGAGGTTTGGTTGCTTCTGTCAGGCAAAAGGAAGCTGGAAAGCAGCATGACTGCTCTCGGTAAGTAAGCCTCAGGGGAGAGTGTGAACTCCAGGGAGGATATTTAAATTATCCCGGTAAAAGAGCAAATTTATTTAAATCAGATGAGAATGGATTTGACAACAAATTAAACAACAGTGGCAATTGTCAGTGCAGCAACTTTGGGAACAGCTATTTAGTGTCAGCAGTGAGGGCAAAAACCCAAACTGCTGTGAAGGTGGAACTTGGTAGGGATGTTGTGCAAGCTTGTTGTGCACATGGACAACTGGATTTGAAGAGCTCAGAAACCTCTTTCAGACCCAGGTTTCTGCTAACAACTAAAGAAGGATTAAAGCAAATACAACAAACCTGGCCCTGTTTCAGTGCATAGCTGCAAGGCCAACGTGCCCACTCTGCTTGAACCCAGGTCTGTAGACACAGCAGACATTCAGGAGTTAGGAGCAGGGTGGGTGTAGGTTATTTTAGGGGTATTTTGGTGTGCTCCCACTGCCCTTTTACCTACATCACAAGGCCAGACTGGTAGTCCCCATGCTGGACCATGCTGCTCCTGTAGCAAGAGGAGGTCCTGTGCGAAACTCTTACTCAGGGATGTTTGACACTGATGGCCCCTGCATGGCAGTGTCTCCAAGCATTTTGATGCTGTTATCCTGGAGACACATCTGGGGCAACCTGCAGCATCTGCTTGCCCTGATGAACTCACAGAGGCAAAGTGAGAGCCAGGACCTCTGCCCAGCTCACAGAGGATGGGTGGGTTTAAACAATATGCTCTGAATAATTGTGCCAACGCTGAAGCTGCCTGCTGTATGGGGGTGTGTTGCGGTAGGGTAGCCTTTTGGAACTTCCCTGTTCTCCACAGGCAGAGGGATCAAGGGGAGTGCAGTGAGGTACAAAACATGCTGGTAACCCTGTGAAACCCTCCCACACTGCTGTTCTTCATGCAAAGTTTCTGTCTCTTCCTTAGCACAGTAACTGTGCTAATCAGGCATTGCTTCTTTTCTCTTGCCCTTGCTTGATACAGACAGGTTCAATGCTGTTATTGCTATCTACAATGTGGGCAGCTCTTGTTCATATCAGCACCACTGTGGCTTTTTTCAGTAACTACAAGATGTAGCAAGCTGTGCTACTGATGACTGCTTGCTAGAGAGAGCTAAAAAATTGAGTTTGCTACCTGTTGCAGGTTTGTGTTTTAAGGTAACAAGATCTTTTGCAATGAACCACTTTGACTCAAAAGAAGGCAAAACACCTTAATCCAGGTTATGAGTGGGATGGTTAAAGGTGATGATAGTCTATGATGAAGTACAGTACATCAAAGAGAAATGAATCCAGATGCAGTCAACTTGGAAAAGCTCACAGAGCAGCAGGCCTTCATGGGACAGACAGACAGACAGACAGACACACAGAGAGGACTTTAGCCAATAGGCTGTTAATGGAGGTGGGAGTCAGAGACGGGAGGGGGAAGCAAGCAGCTGGAACATGACTGTGAGAGTAGGCAGAAGTTTTTTCCAGATTGAACTCCTGGGGTTACTACTCATCTCCACGCTTGCTGTATTCTGTCCAGCATTTTTCGCATGGTGGTTTGTCTCAGCAAAATTTTCTGTACAGTTTTGTTCCTGGAGAAATAACAGATTTACTTGCTTTGTCCTTTCATTATTCTCTCTGCACTGTCCAGCCCTGTTAGGGTCTCTGTACTCTGTGTCCTGCTGCTAGAGCTGGCTCCTCAGATTCTACACTCTCAGGGGCAGTGGAAGGGAGCTGCTTCTGCTGCTGGCTCTCCTGGACATAGCTCAGGGCACTGCCTTTCTTCACATCGCTGTGGCACAGGCTGCATGCTGGCACCATTGCTCTGGGCTTGGGTGCCAGGTGCAAAGGAAGTTAGTCACTAGACTGTCCCCACTGACAAATAACATGGCAGTCCGGGACAGCTGGGTATTCTTATTTTCCTCAAGATAAGAAATAAATGAAATATGAATCTGTTCTATCTCCACATGGAAGCCAGAGCTACCAGGGGAGCAGACCTGAGGAGTTTCCCTGTGGTGTGTGCTGGTGCCTTGCCTCCAAGGGAGAGGGGAGGCAGGTGTGAGGGCAGGAAGGATGTGCCACACCCCTGCCTGGCCCCTGGCCAAGGGTCTGAGAGGGCACTCCTGCATCTTCCACCCATCACCACTGCTATTCTTATTTAAATGCACACATGCACACTCACAGCCCCAACATCTGGACCACATCAGAGCACTGTTCACTGCACCACTCTGCACAGCCTCCACAGCTGGATGGAGCCCTGGATTGAGAATAGGTAGGGTAGGAGATGGTGAAATGGCTTTTAAAATGGATGAGAAAGGAAAGAGTGACAAGTTTTGTGGCAGTGGGCAGGTTGGAGAATAACAAAAGGAGCACTTACACTGAAGAACAGGGTTAATCTTAACCTGACATGCTGAATAGCTTGCTTAGTGAAAAGCAGGTCTGCAGATATCTTCAGAAAAAAGGAAATAGAGGTGCACAAAATTGATGTGAAGGTTTATTGCCACTGGAAAAAAAAATGTAAGATAAAAATTGAAGCTTCAAATTATTCTCAGCTCCAAAAGGAGACATCGTGATCCTGCAGTTAAGAAAAGCTTTTTTAAGAATGGCCAGAAAATTCAGGTAATGCTGTGAATTGAGTCATGAAACTGCAACTAGAATCAGATGCAGAGCTTTCACTTAAAAAATGTGTCTAGGGGTAATGGTTGAAAATCACAGTTCCCTTCTAAACAAAAAAATGCCTGTTCCTTGAATAGAAGAGTAGTCAGCATTGGTTTTCAAAGCACACTGGACATCATGTTTCTGATTTTCCTTCTTGGGTTTTGTTGTCGTTGTTATTGTTGTTCCAATGATAAAAGAGGAGAGGCACTACCTGAAGAAAGTGTGGTTAAATCAAACTTTAGAAATTCCATGCCTCGAGGATGTGACCTCAGAAAACTTGTCCAGTTATCCTTTGAAATGGCTAGTGGTAAGTATTTTTCATCTCAGATATAAAATTCAGACAGATCTACAGGGTATTTTTGCAGATTGAAATGAAAGTGTTCTACTTTACTCAGTCCTGCCTGCAGAATCTGCTAAAAAACTTATCAGTCATATTGGACTGTGATAATAAAGGGGAAAAGTATAGCCATAGGGTTGGAAAATATACACTGCAAATAATAGCTGTTCAAGTAACAAAGAGAAAAAATTCCATCTTAATTGCTTTGAGTTTTTCAGGAGCACATACAGAGCAGGTCTAGGGAAAGTGGCTAATATAACAAAACTAAAATATTTCTTGTGTTGGATTTCCAGCAAGTTTTTCTGTAGTGAGGCTTTAGTATCTGAAAAATACATGGTTACAGTGGAGGATAGTGAGATATCAGGCTGTTTTGACATAGAAAAGAAAGGTACTGGCTAATATTTTTTGTTTTGTGAACCTCTGTCACAGACACCACTGAAGACATACAAACCCAGTTATCAAGCTAACCACATGAAAAACTATTTTTAATCAATTTTCTGTCAGATATGAAGCTTGCTGTATTTTTGTACTTTATCTCACTTTTTGGATAAATATTTATATGCAGGTTTTAATGTAACCTTTTAGCATTCATTTCAGTGTGTAGAGATAAGTATCAGTGAGCAGCGTCCTTGAGCTTTGTCTATTCATTTATATACATTGTCACTGAGAAGCTGTAACTGTTGAGGATTTCCTTAAAGATGACTTTCAATTAGTTTAGGTTTTTTAACCTTCTGTCCTGGTTCATTGTCGATTTAGATATCCCTTAAGCAAGTCATTCTTAATATTAAAATTTTAAATCTTTTTGTAGGGAACCCCCTTACCTTTACTATATCAGTTTTGCCAGTTCACTCTACAAAGTAGCAGAGGAAAGGGAAAAAACCTCAAAGGTCAGCACAATGATATATGTGGGTTGCCATACATCAAACAGAGTAAAACTTGCAAATATGTACTGAGGCACAGATGTCCAGGACATGCTGGCTGTACTTATGGCCAAGGGTCGCTGCCACACAGTTATTAAGAGAGATAAATTTTTGTTATTATTATCAGGATTTTCTACTTAAAATTCTAAAAGAGCAAAGTTTTCCTTGAAATTTCAGTTGTATTTAATATGTATGGGATGTTCAGCATAACTTAAAGACTGGTGCAGTAAGAAAGCACCTCTGTTGCTCTCTCTGCAGGCTACAGAGATCAGGACTCACAAGATATAGCTATTTGTTCCATATTTTATTGTCAAGATGATGACTGCTCTTGGTATTGAGGTTCTGAGAGAGAATATATTTGGAAAAAAAAAAACCCAGATGTTGCAAATGTCCACTTACTGCTACACAATGTGCAAGGGAAGCTTTTCAGAGTGGGACTAGAGCTGGCTTACAAAAATATTTCTTTCTCTGTGTGTCAGGACAATTTTGTGGGTTTTTCTGTACACAGGTTGAAAATGGGAGGAAAGAGGAACTTGTGACCAGGAAGCCCTCCTGCCCTGCCGTGTACAGGAACAGCAGCGTGCTGCTCGGGCAAAGAGTCCTCCTGGGTTTGAACAATGCCCTAAAGGTTTTCCCCACCAAAATCACTGATGATGGCAGAGTCTTCTCCTGCCACGTGCTGTACCACCCAGAGAGAGTCCAGAAGAGCAGCACCACCGTGAGAGTATTTGGTAAGGGGCTTATGCCAACTGCCTGCTGCCTTACACTTGGAAAGGTGACATCCCTGTCTGGTTCTGAAGCCAATAACTTTAGACAGATACTGGGGTTTTTTAAATATAAACAGATTTACCTTGTCATTTTTTCAGCTGCAATGGCATAAAATGTTAGTAAACAACCTTGGAGTTCTTAGAAGAATTTGAGTCCATTCCTTCAACTCCTGGCAGGAAAAAATAGTAGATTCATTGCACATATATCAATCTCATTGTCATGCACACGGCAAGAATCTTACCCTGATATGTAGGCTTATGCTGGGATTTTGTGGGTTACAGGGAAGTACACTGGTCATCAAGATCTCTGTGTCCCAATGACCATGCTGTCTGTGGTTAGGAAATCATGGCCAAATTTTAGTAAGCAGTTTGGGCCTACAGTTGTAGCAAAATCACATCCTCAAAGGCATGTGACATTCAGCATCTGCCAAAGGAATTGAAGGTCCTGGTGAGGGTCTCAAATTTGTCAGGATTGGCAGAGCTTGTGTACTGCAAACATGAGAGCTGGCATTTCATTCTGTAAGCCTTCCCCATCTTTAGTTACTTGTCTTGTTCCATTTCAAGTGGCTTTAGAACCGCTCTACAATCACTAAAGTACAACTGAATCAGAAAATTGCTGCCCACTTGAAAAGCAGGCTTTATTTTCTCTTTAGAGATCAGTTGGTCTGGAAAACATATTTCCAAAGCTCAGAAAGTAAATAAGTGTTAAACACTGGGCCTGACAACGGTCCCTTGACTGTAGCTGATTGCCCAAGGAAGCCCACAGCCTGAGGACGGCATGGCCATTCAAGGCTGATGCTCTGAATTCAAAGGTTCAGCAGGGAGCAGCTGAAAAAAACCAAAATGTGTCTGGGAGTTTTTGGTCACTGATGTAAAAGAAATAAAAATATAAATTAATGATCCGAAACCACCTCTTGTGTTTGCATGATTCAGACACTTTTTAAAATCAGCATTTCTCAAATAGCAACAGTGTTACCTGGGTAATCATTCGAGGACACTAATATACTTGAACTCTCTCTCTCCCATCACTGCTGATGTTCTTGCCTCGATTTGTGTCTCTTAGTAAGAGGTTGTTTTATTTGGCTTCTTCTCAGAATTTCAGCGAGACGTGTGCTTAGCTGTGCATGAGCCCACATCAAAATATCAGTACAGCAGGGTAGAGAGGCAAACTAGAGAAAGCAGCTGTGGCCCTTGGTGGTGAACAGTCTGCATTTCCCAGGAAGTGCTGGCTGGCTTTGGAGCAGGGTGCTGTGCCACCAGCCTCTTTCACAGGCGTCCCATGGGCAGAGCTGGGTGCTGGGGCTCCCTGAGAGCCCTGAGGTTTACAGTGGGTGCTGAGGAAAGTCTCTCAGACCTCAGGTAAGTAATGTCCACCACTCGAAGGAGGTGTGCTTTTGTGCTCCTAGTGCTTTCATGTCTGAATTTTGCAGGTGAAATAACTAGTTTGTATTCTGTCTCTCTCCTTCCTGTCACCATTTGCTGAAGTCATGCCACTTACGACTGCACCATCCCAGCCTTTCTCCATTGACTCTCTTGTGCCGCAGCAGGAGGAGGGACCAAGAGCAGAGGGCTTAGAGCCTGCCCCAAGCCAGCCCACAGCCCTGTGCAGCGCCGGCAGAAACACTACCCAGGATAATCCAGGACTCTCTAGGTGACATCTGGGGACAAAAACCCTTTCAGATGGCAGCACCTCTCTTGTTCCTTGTGCTGACCAGAGAATAAAGAAATGAATATTTGTGTCCCGGCTGTTAGATCCAGCCTCAAATGGGTACGACAGAACCTGTGCATACAAAGTCAATAGCACCTTATGTTGGTTATGTCTGTCATCCTGGCCATTAGCAAGGACACGGCTAGGAAAGAAAGGCCAGTTGGAACCTGGTGATGTTTTCCCATCTTGGCAAGCCAGTATCTCCCCAGTTACCCAAACACTCATGCAATTGAACCCCTGAGTCTTGGTGGTTAAAAAGTAGGGCAGGGAGGGCATGCAGCTATTGCAGCACAGAGCTGTAAAAGACAGGAAGAGAAGAGGGTGCCTGTGGGAAACTCCTCATGCAGGATCTCTTTGAAAAATACTTCAGGTAGGGCTAAACACAGCAGAGACATGCTGAGTCTGAGGGGTGCCAAGTAGTGTTCCCCCACAGTTGCTTGAAGTGGCCCAAGTGGGGCTGAGAATTGGAATGGAGAGGATGGAGAAGGCATGAAAAGATCTCTCAAAGAAATGGAGAGTCTTGGTATGTTGTTTAAAAACAGACATTCAATCAAGATGGCTTTTTTTAAGAGGATTGAAATACTTTAAAATATTTCTCTTCTAGAATAGAGTTCTTTCAGATACAAGTTTCTGTGAAAAGTATGGCCTTTTCATCTCTAACTTTGCCAAATATTGATTTCTCCTTTTTGTAAGAGTAAAAGCTCAGCAGCAGAAACTACTGAACTAAATATTGAATTTCTGCTAGATCCAAAACATTGGTAAATATCCCAGCAAGACAAATGAATGTCAAAGTGTTAACAGGGGCTGAGATGTTAATTGGAAAAGATCTATTAGACCATCCACAGCTATGTTTGAGAGCTGCCCTGACAGAACAGCTACCCAGCAAACATGTCTTCTGAGAAATCAGGGGACAGCACTCAATACAGGTGTGGAAAAGCATACCCATTCTTGTCAAAAAAAAAAAAAAAAAAAAAAAAAAAAAAAAAAAAAAAAGAAGGAAGAGCACGCACTAGACCAGACATCATTTAGGCTCCCTACCAACTTCTGCAATGATTAGAGGATCCAGTTTATCAGACTTTCTCCTGTATCTGACAAAGTCTGTCTGTCTTTGGCCAGCTCCATTACCATCTGTATAGTTTTGGCAAAGAAGAAAGAATGAAATCTTAGGACACTCATTTCCTGATAGGAAGAATCTACAACCCCTGCCCCACCCCACCCTCCAAAAAAAACAGAAAACCCAAAACCCAGAAGATATTAAAAACCAGGAAATTCCACTCAAAAAAAAAAAGTGCTGTAAGTCTAGCAAACCATAGGGCCATGATAATTAAATGTAAGTCATGTCCAGGCAGAATCCATCAGTAACATCAGGCAGAAAAATGGAAATTAAAAATAAAGTCAGGAGAGTCCTTGGTGGATTAGCCATATAAAACAATAGGGATACCTGAATAGTTCACCTCAGGGGGGAATGTAATTAACTGAGGTGGTCCTATATCAATTAACAGGGTAAAAAAGGGAGAAAATTATTTTAATAGTAGAGATTAAAGTGAAGTTTAAGTTGTAAAGATAAAGAATTTTGGGTCTCCTGAGTAATTCAGGGAAAGCACTTGTTTCCAGTCCAGATTCAAGGTTCAGAAAGGGGCAGAAGCCAAATTTATCTGAGGCTTTTGAGATTTTTTATATATTAGCACAGTTTTCATAGTCCTTATTTAACAAATCAGTCTTTATTGCTCCGAACCAGGCATCCCAATGGCTAATTTAGAAATGTAGTTTCGTTTACGGTACCCGAAAGCTTTAATTAATACAGTCAGCTGTACCCAGAACCAAAAGGCTGCAAAAACAGAAGAAAACAGGTTTTTATTTCCTGTGGATGTGGTCATCAGTGACCTGCTTCTCTGCTGTGAGGGCAGGCTCTGGGCTTCCTGGCAAGGCAGGAAGCATCTGTGGGGGACATTGTCACGCATCTGTCCAGGCCAACAGCGTGAGGGTAGCTGGCACCCAAAACCAATCAACGTTTCAGGGGATGGCTAAAGCCTTTGGAAAGACATTTGTCAAGCACGCAGAGCAACCAGCAACTGGGGTGTGTTTGATTTCATGGGGCCCAGGAAGGATCTGTGGCTGCAGGATGGTTTCGGTTTGTTTCCCCAACAAAACCACCCAAGCCTAGCTGGGGTAGGCGGTGAAATGAGTCCTGGATCCTGCGGCAACAGCTGCTGATACAGCCTCGTAAAACAGTTCCTTGACCTCAAGTTGCAGCTGTGCACGCTTTTATCTCACTTGATGTGTGGCTGGAGGTAGGATTTAATTTCCACTCTTCTTATGAAACAAGGCTGTTAAGTGTTATTAGAAGCTGTTACTGTGATCTGCAAAGTGTCCATTTCACTAGTACATTTATGTTTGCTTTCCAGCTTACCCTGAGATCTTCATTAGCCTGCAGGAGGGCTCAGCCAGCACCTCGCAGAAGGTGAGTAATTTTGGAGCAAAGAGTGATGCCTGTGACTGCTGCCATGTCACCCCAGCAGGGCCAGCCAAGCTGAGCTGAATCAGGCATAGAAGGGAGCTCCAAACAACAGAGCTCACAGGGCAGCAGGCAAGGCATTGAGTTAACGTGAGGCGCTCGTGCCCTTTCCTCTGAGCAACTCCCACGGCCACAGCAGTGAGCACAAACCAGAGCTAGCTAAGGTCTTCTCTGTTGTGCAGGCCTCTGTTTTAGTTTTGGTAATGGCAAAACCTAAAAGTCTGCTGAATTGCACTGGCCATGCTTGGCATAAAACATGTTTATGGCTCATATGACTGACTAGTAAGCCTCTCTGGCTATTAGCTATGGTGCTTTACTTCCTGTTCCGTCTCTCCAAGTTAAAGCTTTTGATCTGCAAGTATCTCAAATCAAGAAGGTTTTCCTTGGAAACAGAGCTTGTAGGCAGGCAGAACCTTGTACTATCCACAACCACCCACTTCACACAATCCATGAGTCAGTTGGTTCTGCCAACTGGTACAATTTTCCTGGGGCCCTATTTCTGAGTGTGGTGTTGGACATTGCAGGCTTTTGTCTGCATTGTCCTGTTGAACAGAGCAAGGGGTGCTGCTATCACAGGGCTGGGCAATAGAAACTCCCCCAAGAGCCTCTGTCTGTTCTTCACCTCCAAACAAACACCCACTTCTTTACTTCTCTTTTCTGCCTTTTTTGCGGGGCTTAAACCTAGTGAAGATATCAGGTTTGTATTTCTTCATTGGAAGAATTTATAAAGTATTATGACCTAAAAGTGGCTGAAAAATAAGGGAATAATGAAGAGGAATATAGGAGAAAGCAACTACACTACAGCTCAGGTGCCATTTACCATGGCAGGGAAAGAGTTTCAGCTGGATAGTTTCAGTCTTCATATTGAATGATTGACTTTTGCTGGCTTCAATACATCAAGCTTGCTTTCAACTAAATGTGGGAACCACTTTCTTTGAATGAGAGAGCAAGAGAGGTTTGTGCTGCATGAGTAGCACATGCTTTTTTCTTCTATTGAAAAGAACAAGGCCATTTCTCTTATAACAGTGTTTAGTACTTAGCAGTGTCATAACCTGCTAAATAAACATACTTGGGAAGGTCCAGGCAGCATGAAGATGAGACCTCTCACCCTGTTAGTGCCCAGCCCTTCATCTAGCCTTGATTTTGAGGTCCTGCCCATCTGTTGTTTGCTTAGAAATTAAACAGAGCACAAACACAGACCTTTGGAACAATTGGCATAGAATCAGCATCTAAAATATCCAATTCCTTGTGATATCTGGAAATCTCTTATATATTGTGTCTGCTACAAAGGTATTCAGTTTTGTATATTCAACATATCAATGGGCTAGGCAGTCTTTTCATGGGAATTGTCTCTTTATCTGCCTAATGAGGAAAGGATTTACATGGCAATCAGAAAGTGTCTCATTCTCCTCACACACTGTGCCCATTACCAGTTCCAGTGTTTTTCCATGTGAGTCTTTGTTGCTGGGAGCAGAAGAGTGGGGGTCACTCTACATCTCTCCAGCCACAGCACAGGACTGGGGGGGTTGGAGTCCTGACACCCGGGGAAACAAGGATGTCCCATGGCTCTCATTCAACAGTGTCTGCAATCAGAAAAATGAGGAGAGTGAGAAAGAAGCACAATAAATAGGAAGCAAGCTCTTGGTTCCAGAGCAGGACTGTGAGTAAACAAGCACTGTCCATACAGGAGTTTGGAAGCTGGCAGCCAGGAGGGAAACATCAGAGGCTCACCTAATACATGTACATATATGTATGTTTGTGTGTGTGTGTGTGTGTATATATATATATATATGTATGTAACCTAACAACTGCCTTGTGCTGCCCCACAGCTGAATGTG
This sequence comes from Donacobius atricapilla, assembly GCA_013397315.1. NCBI lineage: Eukaryota > Metazoa > Chordata > Aves > Passeriformes > Mimidae > Donacobius > Donacobius atricapilla. The sequence goes on along the minus strand of WBMY01004803.1, from coordinate 377,280 downwards.
AGCTGTGTGGTGAGGAAGGCGTTTCCCAAGCCAAGCCTTCTGTGGTACATGGACAGAGCAAGCCTGATGGAGCAGCCTGGAGGTAAAGCAACCCGTCCGCAGGGAAACAGCACAGCTGCAGGAGCGGTTCCCAGGGAAAGTCATGACTTATCCATTCCTGCCACAGGGAACCTGTAGCTGTCTGTCTGGCTGAAGGGGAGAGCACCGAGCCTCCTCAAAGGAAACAGCTGGCAAATGGCTGTGACCAGAGCCCCCTGCCAGGGATGGGAACTTTGGTTTGGCATGACCACACCATTCTTGCCAAATCTTTGACAGTGCCTCAGCAAAGAAACCTGCAGCTATGTGAACCTGCTTTTCAGTACCAGTATTTTGCACAGCTCTGACTTATAGTTTGGAGTGTAACAAGAGGGTCTTGTCTCTTTTTTTTTTTTTTTTTTTTTTTTTTTTTCTCTTCCCAAGAAATTTCTGTGGTACAAGAAGACCTGCAAGACAGTGAAGGTTTCTATGAGTTGAGATCAACACTGATGCTGCAAGGGACCCATGAGACACATAAGACATTCTCATGTGTGTGTCTGCTTCCCTTCCTGGGAAATGAAACAAGGAATATTTCATCAGAAGAACTATTTGTTTCCTTTGGTAGGTTTTTCATAGATAGGAGACATCTAAAATGTTAAGAACACCAAACACATGTATTCTCTTGTTATTTGAAATACTGAAGAAATGCCAACAGTATAGAAGCTTTATTGTACAAGTTCATCACACAGCTTGAACTCCCTGGCAAATTTTTTGGCTCAAATCTTTGCTCAAGCCTCTGAATGATCTAAGAAACTCCTGCACAAACAGAAGACACTTGTTTGTTTAGACAGAATCTTGCTGTACTTCCCATACCCAAAAATACTCTAGCATAGCCACATGGCACCAGGGAACTATTATAATCATGTGTTTTGCATAGAGCACTTGTGGCTCCCTGGGAAATCAAATCCTCAGACTCAGGGCTATGTTACACAATTTCAGTAAAACATGCAAAAGGCTGCACCTCTGTGGATAGTGGAGAAACTCCCCTATAACCTGTACTGTAAGAATTAGCTACGTGATTAGGGAAGTGGGGGGAAATACTGTCCTACTTTTTTGGCGAAAGCAGGAGACTTGGAGATATAGTTTTCAGCACCTCTGAGGATGCAGGGTGACGGGTGAGAAGGGCAGACAAATTTCCTTTGGCACCTTCTTGTGCATGTCTCCTTTTCAGATGCAAATGCATATTTGTATCTTTTTAATTTTTTTTATTGTGTATGCTCCCTGCTGCACAGACAATACAACCGAGCTGTTGACCCCTTAAAGGCATCTAGGGGCACATCACCTACTGTGGCAACTACTTGCAGCTTAGCTGGCTTCTCTTGTGACTGTGTATATTCCTACTGATATGTTTTTCCACAAAGTAAGACTGTAGCAAAAGCTGAGCTTACTCCTCTGGAAACACAGCTTCAGAGGGAAGGGAGATAAATCATATTTTTTTCTCAAAAATTACTTATTTCCCCCAATTTGCAGTTTCCTAGAAATGTATTCACATCGAAGAGCTGCCAGTTAAAGCAGTCTATGTTCTTGCCTGCAGGCTATGCCAATGCTAAGATAGATTCACTCTGTATAAAAATGTTAAAGTATTTATATGTGACAGAAAGGAAAGAATGACATTAATTCCCAGCCATACCTTCTGTGAAGGTGCACAGTATGACACAAGCCCAAACTAAATTTTCAGCCTTTATAATTGCTTTTAAGAACTGCTTTAATCTTTCTCTTTTGTTTCCCTCACAGACAATAAGTCTAATGAAGGTTTAGCTGAAGTTTTTACTACTACGCTTTCAGATGGTAAGATAAATAAGAGAATAAAATAACTTGGGTTGTGTTCAAGGTGCATTTATAAAGTCCTGAAGCTGTTGTAGTATTTAATGCTCTAAATGAGTAGTAAGGAGCCCCTTTCTGCAGATTTTACTTCAGAGAAAATACTATAAACCAATATTTTGGCGACGTAATCTATTATAATTAAGATCAAGCATAATTAAACTCCAGCCTTGAGGGGCATCTAATATTATTTCTGATGCTTCAGCTGGTATTTGAATATAGCTCTTTCAGTACTGAACTAATAATTTAAAAATAACAGCCCTGCTATTGGTTCTACCTTCTGCTGAAGTACAGAGCCAAGATCCTCAACACTTTTGCCATGTTAAAGAACTGATAGGAAGTTTCTTAATTTGTATAAATCTGGTAAATCCCTGCTCTTACCCTGTTAGTTTGTCTTATTATCAGCTCATTGCAAACAGATAAATGTTTTCTCCACATCTCAGCTGAAGCCCTTTGGAAACATCTCTCCTGGAGCAGTGTGCTTTACTCTGCTCTGCATGGGAGGCAGCGGCACTTTAGCAGGGGGTTACATGAGTGTGTCAGAGAAATGCTGTAAATAGATGGCATGACAAAAGTAGGGTTTTGTGGTAAAAACTCCTACAAGTGCAAGTTGTGGCAGGGCCTGGGGGCTCAGCCAATACTCCACTGGACACCAAAAGACCATCCCAGATATTGGGGGGCCCTGAGTGCGGGAGACTTTTTCCTCTGCTGGCCTCTGCAAGGTGAATTCTCAAAGGAAGCCCAGAGGCTTGCATCAGGCCACCACCCTGCTTCGCCTTGCACACTCTGCAGAACCCTCTGGGAGCCAGGCACATCTCAAAGAGGTTCACTGGTCTGCTTTTAGACCTGCTGCATCTTTGGTAAGGAGCCCTTTATGTCAGCCAGCTACTGTGAAATCCCTGTTAGCGCAGGCAGGGCTAAGCAGAAATGCAAATGGAAGAGCAGCAGTCAAAGGAGGTACAAGAGCTAGCACAGAAAAGCAGCTGGAGAATGAGTGGTTACCTGCCCATGCTGAGATCCAGTCTGCAGTCCCACCCAATGCCCTCCACACGTGCCTGACCAGAGAGAGGTACTTTCTGGCTGCCTTCCCAGATATGTTTTTCTAATGAAGTATGTGTGTGAGCTTTAATAGATCACTTCCTTCATGAACCTCTTGGGGGAGACATAATCCATCCTCCTGGCCTACTCAGGGAGTATTTTGCTTCTCCTGCTGGGGAAAAAAACCCCAAAACCAAACCAAAAAAAAAAAAAAAAAAAAAAAACACCAAAAAAAAAAAAAAATCACCAACAAAAAAAAAAACCCAGATATCTCAGGACATATATGCTGCTTGGGCAGGATGGTGTCTCTGCTGAACTTGCTTGTGTGGTTACAGTTTTTAATTAGAAGGAGTAATTCCCCCATTTCCCCTCCTCTTTTCTGAGAATTCAGTGAGCACTTTTCAGGGCAGAGTGCCTCTGAAATTTCCTCTCAGAGTTGCAGCCTCTGAAGTGCCTCATGGATAAAACTGTGCAGGTGCCACCCCCAGGTCATAGATGTTATTTCAGCATCTGTGCTAATATGGTGCACCTCTTTGTATGAAATAAACCCATGTGATTCATTTCTGGTTTTTAAGTTGAGGTGCCAGGGGCCCCAAAGTTTTTTTCCCCAAAATCTTTGTTTTCCTAGGGATTTCTCAGCACAGTTACCTCAGGTACTTCATGTTTCCTTCTGGACTACTTGGCTGAGTTGTGCATGGAAAATTTATTTAGAAATTAGGTGTGATACACTTTCTTGCTCCTGAACCTTTCAATCACCCACTTTCCTAAAGCAGAATAAACACCTTTCTCATGCTGAATGTTTGCTTTGATTTGTTATAGACTTCAGCAATTCAACACTTACATTAGCTGTCATGACAGCCTCTGGCAAGGGGGAATATACTTTATTACTTATTCAAAATATGTAGGATCTCTACTTGACCACTGCCTAAATGCCATGCACACAGAGTCAGAGGTGTGACAGGCAAAGGTCAGTGTGCTCTGGTACAGGTCAGCACCAATGTGCTGCTGCTTGGGAATTCGTGAGCTGTGAGGTTACCCAGGCAGAGATCTGACAGAAATCTGCTAAAATTGCCATGTTAGGACAGCACGTAAAATGGCATGCTGAGTATTATATATCATTCTTACATATTTTTATAAAATGGAATAATATACCTATAAAACTGTAAATAAATTTGTCGTACTGTGACGGAGAGGTGCATGTGATAGAGTTAAAGCTGTCACTTTTCCATGACCCAACAGCAGAGCATTATTCCCATTCATTAACTGTATAACTAACTCTTTTTTACCAGAGCATGGATATGGATAAGTACATAAAACTATCTTCAGCCATTGAGAGGAAAACTCACAAGAGCAAGTGATCTCCTGGGCTCATATGGCTGTGGCCTGTTGTCATGGACCATTTCTGGCAAGGCCCTGGCTTAGCTGGGGAGCACCACATTCAAGTACACAATCCACCCCACAGCAGTCAGACTGAACTCTGTGTATAAAAGCACAAATAAGCAATGCCTGCAGCCAGCCAGCAGGAAAGGATCAGCACTGATAACATCAGCTGCCTGCAAGTGCCCACTGTAGTTGGGAAATGCGTTTTGAGCATTTAGCCTTAACTCCCACAGCAGGATTTCTGCTGCACAGTCTGCATTTACTCAACTTCTACTGCAAGCTCTTTGATCTAGGTTGTTTTGTGATTTATTAACATTATTTTCTAAGGAACCTTTTGGCTAAATGTGATACCATGTAAACTGTCTTTAGACCTCCAGTCAACATCTGTGGCCCCTCTGGATTTCACAAGTCAAGCAAATTTGGCTCCTGCTTCCACAACACCAGGTAATCAATTAAATCAAACTGTTTTCTCTATAGTTTCAACAATGTAGAAGAAAGACACATAAACACAATAACCATCTTACTTTTTTTGAAGAAAGAAATGTAATGTTCATTGATGTTCTTTTTCTAGTGCTTTACACACTAGGAGGTACACTAACCACTGTCAGTTATAAACAGTTCCAGAATAAATATATTAGAAAATACTATCTTGATTTTATCTTTTTGAATGCTTTATTCAGGAAACATTCATTAATTTTGGCAGCTGAACAGACGTTGAGTGTTATTAGTGTTTAAAAAAAATTTAATTAGTGTTATTATAGCGTTTACGAAGAATACCCATTGTCTTTAGTTAAACATCATACCTAAATAGAATACTGGAGGAAGATACTAAAACACAAGGCTTTGCCTGCCCCAGAAGAATGATCTTTGGGAACCGAATCACTCAACAGAAAGCCCAGGGGCTTGCAGAGGCTTGATTAAGATATGCCAAAGCAGGAACACAGATTGCAGCAGCGCTGAAAGTTTGCTGCTTCTCACACTGACTTCCCCATCCCCAAAACAGAGACACTTGTCTGCTGACAGCAAAACAGCAGTTACTTGTCCAAGTGGACTGAAAGCCCTTCTGCCTCAACAAAAAAAAAAATCACAACAAAGGCTATAGATAGACAATGTGAAGAAAGAGGATTCTCCTCGCTGAATTATACCTTTTCTCTGGCTGAGGTGGCACAAGGTTAAACACAAAAAGTAAGATGAATCTGAGCCATTTTTCTTCTCCAAGTAGCCCAGGAAGCAATTGCCTTTTAACCAGTGATCCCAACGTGTGCCAGTCATGGCATGACAACCCAGGGTTAGCGCTTCTCCTCTCTGGCTCACTGCTGGTCCTCACACTGGTGAGGACAGCTTCTTGAGAAAATCCTCTGGGCTACAGTCAGGACAGGACACCAAGCCCAAGCCTTCTGTTTTAGTCTACTGGTTTGGTTCAGTTCCTGTTATTTTTCCAAGGTTTTGGTGAAAGTCTAAGAGACAGCTGAGAATGGATATGAGAGAATAGTGCGCATATACAAGCAAGAGGAGGGAGAGGGGAAGTAAAACCAAGGATGCTGGAATGGTAGCCTGGTTTTGTATAGCTTCCACAACTCATGCATCACTGAGCCAGAGATGCTTAGGCTTTGAGTGATCAGTTACAGCTGCAGTTCACCTCTACAGGTTTGTTCAGATGGCTTGATATTTTTCCAAAAATGATACAGTTGTTAAGATATATGGATTCTTTTTAGTAAATGTGAAATAGTTCTCTTGGGAAAATGAAGGTCTACATGCAAGCCACCATCTGTCTGTGTTTGAATATCAGATAAATAGCTAGCTGAGCCCTAGAAACCTTAGCACTTAAAAAAATGCTTAAGGGAAAATGTTAAATAAGTTGGTATTTGGCATCAGACATTGCAGGCGTGACTCATGTACTCTAATTTTTCCAAAACTTCCTGGGAAAAGTTTTATTTCACTGGAGCTGGTGACATCCTGTCTAAATTCTGATTTATGTATGTTTGTTCATCACTCTACTGGTTTCAGGTTGAAAAAAGCCAGTGCACTCAAGCTCCTGAGGTTCACCTGAAACTAAGCTGAAATACAAAAATACTTCAAATGTTTTGTCTAAGTTTATTTACCTATCTCAGTAAAACTCCTCTTGAGTTTCTAGCCTGTGATAGGCTTTCAAACCAGACACAGCATTGTGTAGTGCCTGTCTGAGAGAAGCCAGCATCCCGAGAAGTGGGCTACACCTGTTTGACCTCATTAGTCAGAAAACAGGGAAGAAAGAGGGGGAAATGAAAAACATATGATATGATCCCCTACACCAATTTTTACAAGCTTGTGTGCTTTTCAGCAGGAGCACTGTCTTCTACCACAGAGGCAAATGACTATACCAGTGCCACAGCATTCAGTGAGACTTTGACAACAGCACGTGAGTAGACAACCCATCTCCTGTGCGTCACAGGACTGCAGCAAAGGAGTTAGGAAGCCAAAGCGTAAATGTGGCACCAGCTTAGAGAATGTTTCATTGCAAACCTACCTGGAGCATCTTGCAAAAACCACAGCAGCAGGTCCTCAATTTGTGATGCCTTTTCTCGAATCATTAGCTCTGTGGTGCTTATTTTCAGCTGCTGGCTGAGCGTCACCACATTACCATGAAAAAATTATTACTAAGCATGGAAAGCAGAGGCCAGAGTCATGTGGAGTAATGTGTACCAGATTTTCAATACTTCACAGAAGCAATTTTCCTGTTGAGTTCCACTGAGTTAGAAGACAAAGGCTTGGGTTTCCAAGCTGTCCAGGATTTGCAGTGACAAAAGAGGAATGAAAAAACATTTGAGTATCCTAGTTTCATTAGACATATTTATTTTAATAATATTACAATTGAGATAGTTGCTAGGCAAATGTAGTGAGCGCTGAAGGTAGTTTATAGATGAAATAAATTGCCAGGGAAGCTAAATAAAATTGCAGAGCAGCAGTGAAATAATGAGATAATATGGAGTAATAAAGGCTGGCTAATAGAACATTGAAAGACAGCCTCATTAAAGATCAATAAATCAATAAAAAACCCTAGGGTGAACATTTTTTCACTAGTCTTTCCCTTTAGAAAATCTCTGCTCAGCAGTATAAAGCCCAAAGTGACTTTCTTTTTTAACATCTTGATTTGCCTTTGTGTTTTTGGAACAGGCAGGACCTGTCAATGTGCTTTTGCAATTTGTCTTTTGGGCGTTGTCTTTTGGCTGAGGTACAAATGTAGCAGCCACTTTCCATTTTGTGAATGTATTTTTGGTATCAATTTTGCTTATCTACCCTCATACAACCCACAACCGTGCATTTATACCACAACCTTGTGACAGCTTCTAACGCTTCACAATTCTGCTCTTGCACAGCTTGCTGGTTGCAATTTTTGCTAAAAGCTTGCTGAATTACTCTACTATTTGCAGGAGATACCGTGCATTGCTCCACCCATCCCCACATCCCTGACCCTGCTTCCCTACACCTGTGCCTGCCTGAACACCAGCTAGGAGATAATGGCCTTGAAGGGTCCAGCAGCTGTAATTGAGGGCAGTTTCAGTGCACACAGGTACCAGTGAGCCTGCTGAGGCTTACACACCTATCCCTCTGCCCTCCCAGGGCCACGGGGCTCCTACAACAGTGATTACCATTATCTTTTTGGTCCTGGGATGCTCTAACACAAGCCATTATGTAAATAAGAATAAATAGTGCTCATCAATGTGCTGTGTAGAGCACAGTGCTATCGGATCTTTAAATGTATATCCTTTCTTGTATATAACATTATAAAATGCCATGCATTTTACAAATGTGAGATGTGTCATGCCTATTCATATAAAATCAAGCACCTAACAAGGAAGTACAAAAGAATTGAATTATTATCCAAAAATCTCAGTGAATTTTTAGAGTGCCCTAAAATTGGACTGATTTTCTTACATCTTTTTAATGCATACATACATACACACACACACACACACACACACACACATATACACACACACCCCTCTGAACTCTGAATTTCAACAAAGCCAGCAAGCATTTCACAATAAAGAGATTTTCTTGCTTCTGTCCGATTAGTCATGTACATCATTTAAAGCTGGGGTTTTGTCTTGGATTTATAAATCAGCAGTTATATCATGGACTTTCAGGTTCCTCTGTTATTTCATTTGTTGTTTGCATCAGAGAAAGTCAAAGAGTACAAAACAGCCACAAGTGGAGCCTAATGAAGTAGTCATGTACAAGCTTGTAAGATAATTGAAGGTCATTATTTCTTTTTGTACAAATTTGAATGATTCCACCACTGAATTCCCTCATCAGAAGTGCTCTGGAAATGCTGTGACATTGTGTAGTTGAGTATTTTAGCTATTGTTTTAGAAGCTGTGAATGTGGAGATGGCTTGAAAAAAACAGAAATGTATCCTTATGGAGCACTGATCTTAAATCAGTAGCTTAACTGTATTAGGAAGGGAAAAAACTGTCTATAAACAGATGATAGATGATTTTTGTGGTTCAGACAGTACTTGACAGAGGAGACTGAGGTTTTGCTCAGTCATGACAAAGACAGACTCTTTATGTTGCTACTAAGCCACTTAATATCTTTCTTTTTCTCATTACCATCAAAGAGGTACAAAGCTTATCATTCTCCCAGATGGCTGTGCAGCTCAAAGCTGGCTCAGTGTTTGCGACCTGGAATATCTTAACAGGCTTTCTTTTTCTTTTTCTTTCTCTTTCTCTTTCTCTTTCTCTTTCTCTTTCCTTCCCTCCCCTTCCCCTCCCCTCAGGCCAAAAATGTAGGCATCTTGCCAAGTGAGTTTTTACACCCTGATCCTGGAATTTGATTTCCTGTTTTCAGCAGGGTGAATAACAGAGGGTTCAAAAGACAATTTTCATTTTTAAAAGACCAAGAAAGTTACCAAAAATGTTCTTTGCCCATATCTTTATAGGTAACCTGTCCTACAGCATCACAGACCAGACAATTTCAGCTACTAGAGGAAAAGATTTCTTTCCTACCAGCAGCCTGCTGAACAGTACTAGTGAGACATTATCCTACAAACCATCTTCTTTCAGCATGCCACTGCAGAAGCACAAAACCTGGAACATCATGTCCATTTGACCAGGGAATTTCACAAAAAAGGGAAAAGAGGCTAAAAGAGGAGTCACAGCTGCTGTGTCCTCATATCACAGGTTGTCACAGGCTTTTGGCATTCCAGCCTTCTCCCTCCCTCTGCAAGCAAAGTTGCAGTGCATGCTTTCTTCCAGCAGCAAAATCTGGCCAGTGACATTCTCGTGCCTCAGGGAAATCTCCTGGCTCATGCAGCGTGGTGGACTGGCCACAGTGCTGGTTGCCATGGTGGGTAAGATCCAGCCTGGGTAACACACCAGTGTGGCCAGCCTTGCACAGGGTGGTGATGCCAGCACAAGGGGAGCTGATACTGAGGCAGATCACCCATGGATCCCTCTGGCACCCAGGCCACTGCTGCACCCTCTGGCAGCTGGAGGAGGACTGTGCTCCTTCTCTCCTTCTTCTCCATACCCAGGACCTGAGGGCACCTCTGTCAGCACCCCCAAAGGTGGCTGTGCAGAAGGGGGAAGGGGAGGGGAATTCCAGCACTGAAGTGGGAAGAGGCAGCTGGAATAGGACTGGGATGCTGTGCTGCCAACAAGAGCTCACCTCAAAAGGCAGCTGAGCCCTTGGCCAGACGTTTTGGCTGGGTCTGGGGTCAGTGGTGTGAAAAATAAACCATGGGAAGGAGGGCTGGGGTGGGCAGATGTGCCTGTCTGCACCGTGGCATGCAGCTTCTCACAGGGGAACAGAAAAAGCCAATGGGTTTTGGATTAAATGCTCTCTGGGCTGTGCCTAAAGAGCCTTGTCAAGTGAACCAGTGGGTGGCTGAGATCAGCTCACACACACAGTCAGAACGGGGTGGGCTCAGTCCATAAATCGGAGCCACAGTGCTTGGAGTTTGGGATCCTCAGCCTGGAGACGAGGGGCTGCACTGACACCAGCGCTGTGCAGGGCAGGGAGCAGCGAGCCACAGGCAGCAAGCCCGGATTTCTCTCCTCTCTGAGGACATTCAGATGAGCTCTGTGTGTCCCTTACAGGTGATGGGAGGAACACCAAAGCCAGTCGCTTCCCCTGGCCAACAGCAGTTGCCATCCTGCTCCTCTTCTGCATCTGTTTGGTAGCTTTAGGCATCAGGAAATGGTGTCAGTACCAGAAAGAGATGTAAGTACCAGCGAATGGAGCCACTTGGCTGGGAGGGGTGGCACAGAGGGCAGCACCATCTCTAACCCAGCTGTTTGGATTTACACCTTTTCTTTTGAGACAATGCATTGCACACAAGGCCTTTAAGTACATGGATCACTAATGCCATTTTTTTTCATACAGCAGTATGTAAAGTGGAGTGTTCTCAGTCCTTTAATCTGTTCTGTGGGTTCTCTTTAAAACAAACTTTAAGAAAAGAACTGCAGTGCAGCTTCAGGGTGTAAGGGAAGAATAGCAGTCCATTTTTGTCCCCAGAGCCCTCCATTTCTATTAGCCTCCCTGCCAGCTGCTTTTGCTCTTCCATTTTCTATGGTTACTTGAGGACATGTTTTAATGAAATTGTACTTCTAGGGCAGCTCTGTTTGAGTTTTGAATAATATATGTGAAAGTAGGCTACCTGAAACTCAATCCCACTCAAAGAAGCATTGAGTTTGTAATTACTACCAAAATCTGATTCCCTACTAAAGCATTCCAAGATCTACTGATGAAAGCAATATCTAAGAGACAATTATTTTAAATCTTACTAACATCACTAAAATACTCAAAAAATCATAATTAATCACCTATGATTCTAGAAAACCCTCATGAAACACAACTGCAAATCCTGTATATCAAAGGCAAAAACGGGATTTTTTTTAACTGACTTGAGATGGGACTTTTATTTATAAATTGATTTTAAAAATGTTACAAGTCTTTAAGTATCGTTTCAGAGAGCAGTGTGACCAAAACACCTGTGCGAGAGTTTTGAATGGTTCATCAAGACCATGTTCTTTTCTTTTAAAACATGAATGAAGTAAAACTGTGAGGTGGGAGCTAAGAAAGCCAAATGAATAGCAGGAGGTGTGCTGGGGTTATAAAACAGATTCAGGGAAGTTGCAGTATGTAAGAGCTTATGTCAGGGGCTCTTATAATGACTTAGTGCCAATCCACCTCCTCCTGTGATCATTTTACAACTGTCTTTTATGCTACTTTTGTGTGATAGTGCATTTTCTCTCTTCTATTTCAGTATGAACAGACCTCCGTCTTTCAAGCCACCGCCACCTCCAATACAGTACACCTCCATGGTAGAGTCTGATGGGACTCCCCCATCCTGCCACGAACTGGAAAACCTGTAGCATCATCTGCACTCCTTGTGTAGCACACAGCAGACTGACACAGTTAAAAGGCTCTGCCTTTAGAACGGTGGTTACAGGAGCTTGGTGTTAATGACCCATATTAAAATTCAGAGCGCCTACATGACATTAATTTTGGAAGCTGAGCACTCCTTAGGAAGCTCCTTTCATCCTATGTATCTCTATTATCCATTACATTAACAATGTCATGAGTGTCACTGTGAAGTTACATGTGCTTAATTTGAATTGGATGATCAACTGGGAATTTGCTGTCTCGTCCATGGTAGCAGATTAACACATCGCTGCCAGCCTGACTGAAGAGTGTTGATTGAAGCTTGTCCATCTATTAAATGTATAGAGATGACAGCTCTGCCGTATGGACACCACAGTTGCACACGAAACTGCGGCTGAACACAAGATTTTGAGACCTACATGAGCTTTTCTTGCAATTATTTATTTTTACTGTAGACTAACATAACCCAACATATAATTTTTTATTGATGTGAAACCAAAAGAAAGAATCAGCACCACACACAGAAAGAAAATAACCTGCATCTCTTGGCACAGGATTGCAGCACTGGGTGGTTGGTGAGATGAAAGGTTATGGTGCAGGTCTGGTGCAAGTGTATGCAAAGAAGTCCCAGTTGTCATTGGGGAAGTCACAAGAAAGTCAATTTTGGGCCAGAGACTTAAGGACTGAAGCAAGCCTAAAGATAATGGAAAATTCTAGTCCTTTTGGAAGTGCTATGCCTTTGAAATAATACTTACTTTTAAGTTTGCTTTTCAGGAATTATATTTACAGTATATGTGAAGAAAAGTTTTTTTTTTAAAAGAGTGTAATAATTTTCTTTTTCTTTGGTCTGAATGAGTTTCCATCATTTGCTATCTTCACATTTTCCAAGACCTCAGGGGTAGCTTCCCAGGTGGCTTAAGCCTCAGAAAAGATGATCCAGTCTTCCCCTTGTCCTGCCCAAGCTACAGATTTCCTTATACTGACACTAATGAATAAATGATGGTGCAGAGGGCAGGCTCGGCTTGGCCCTCTGCACAGTTCTCAGCCTGGTCAGCAGCTGTGTGGTCACCAATGCAAGGCACCAGAGCTGCAGGAGGAGCACTGCTTTTGGCAGCAATTACAGTACCTTCAGGCAGCCAAGAAACCATCCCTCTAAGCTCGTACCGAAATGTATTGTTACCATAATAGGGTTTCTGTAATTAATGCAAATCAGCTAAAATTCAGTCATGTCAGGCTTAAAATTGATATTCTGATTTAGGAATGGGATTTGTTTTATTTACTGCTAAACACTGGTCGATGAGTGTCAGGGTTCAGAGCACTGTATTTCCCAGGACTTTAGATTAAATGAATGGCTTACTGGAAAGAATGATCTAACAGACCTTTTTAGAGTATTTAGTTTTATTATTTATGTTATAGTACAAGCAGTTCTACATCCATCATCTGCACTGAACAGAAAACACTTTGTTTCCTGCAAAACTATACCGACCTTCTATGCATGGAAGCGTCAATGTTAATTTGAGCATTTCTTGTCTGTGTTGTAGAAGCACAGTACTTTAACTGTTGTCATACTACCCATCGCTGCAAAAAAGGCAGATTGTTGCCCTTAAAAAAAAAACTTGAAAAAAGCACAAGCAAACAACCAAAAGACCCAAAAAACCCCACCACACACA
>WBMY01004803.1:140352-363875 GCA_013397315.1 Donacobius atricapilla | reverse complement strand
AAAAAAAAAAAAAAAAAACCACACCAAAGAAAAAGCCCAGATGGATAGCTATATTCCAAGGGGTGCGGAGAGCCAGGACGTTCCTCCTTGTCATTAGCCGAGGATGACTGTCCGTAGCATACATGTCGAAGGGGACTATTTCATTTATTATCTCGGGTATCCTGTTCCCTACGGTTGCCTCCGGCCGGAGATGTTCCCTCTGACCGTGAGCAGAGCTCATGGGCGTCACCGCACCCTGCGGTGAGAGCCGCTCACCGACCGCCCATCCCCGAAGCTTNGTCCCCGTCCCTGCCCCGTCCCGTCCCTCTCGTCCCTTCCCCGTCCCCTTCCCGTCCCTCTCGCCCCGCCCGGCCCTTCCCCGTTCCCATCTCGTCCCGTCTTGTCCCATCCCATTCCATCTGCTCCCACCGGCAGCGGCGCGGGAATGCGGCGGTGTCGCTGCCCACGCGGGGCGGAGGGATGGGCACAACGAGGGTGCCTGACCTCCTCTGCCAGCTTCAGCAAGGGAGCAGGGAAAGGGGCAGCCAACAGACTGGGACCTGAGGGAGGAAATCCCCCCGTGCCAGTCCCATTTTCCTGGTTTTCTGCAGGTGAATTGGGTGTGGGATGGTTTATGTTTCTGTTTGCCTCTATCTGCTCCTCACCACGATAAGAATGGAACATGCAGTTTACTGAAGAATTGTAATTTAGTTCCAAATTGACCCCTGCTTTAAAGAGGGTAAAAAAACCCAACAAAAACAACAACAAAACCACACAGACAAAAAAAAAACCAAAACAAAAACAAACAAAAAACCCAACAAACAACACTCAACTGCAGCAATTTCAACTGCTCCATCCCTGGAAGTGTTTAAAGCCAGGCTGGATGGGGCACTGAGCAACCTTTTCTAGTGGAAGGTATCCCAGCTCATGGCAGAGGGGTTGGAACTAGATGATAACTTAGGGATTTCCTTAAGCCCAGACCATTCTACAATTCATTGATTATTTTTGGCAGCTGCTGCCCTACTATGTGAGCTGGAATCATTGGCTTGGACTTGGGTTCTGTCAACTCTGGAATTATTTGGCCCAGATGAAGTTACCAGGTGCTTGAAGGTGGCTATGTGAGTATTAGGTAACAACTTTTCTTTAAGTGGAAAATGTTCAAAGCTTGCTCTGTGGGTATAGTAAAGATTTTTTTAAGAGAGTCTTAAATGTTGTGGTTTAACCCCAGCTGGCAGATCACTTCCACCCATAGGATGGAGAGAGACCTGGAAGAGTAAAAGTGAGAAAAATCATGGGCTGAGATAAAGACAGTTTAATAGGGAAAATGAAAGCTGTACACTATCAAAGAACATTCATTGCTTCCTATGGGCAGTCAGTGCCAGGAAAGCGAGACTCCATCAAGTGTAATGGTAAATTGGGAAAGCAAAACACCATCACTCTGAATGTCCCCTCTTGCTTATTCTTCCCCAGCTTTATATGCTAAACATGACACCATATGGAGTGGGGCATCACTGTGGTCACTTGGGGCCAGCTGTCCCAGCTGTGTCCCCTCACAACTCCCTGTGCATCCCCAGCCCACTCAGTGGTGGGGTGAGAGGCAGAAAAGGCTTTGACATTGTGTAAGCACTGCTCAGCAGTAATGGAAATAGTTCTGCATTATCAACACTGTTTCTATCATAAATCCAAAACACCAGCTCATAAATCCTCATACCAGAGACTATGAAGAGAATGAACTGTACCCCAGCCAAAACCACATTGCTAAATGCAAATCCATGACACAATAAAACCTGTAAAGCAGACCCAAGTCAGAATCTGAGGTCACATAATAGCATGTAATGTCATACTGTGAAATTAGCTGGGCTTGCTGTATATGGTCTTTAATACCAGCATTACACAGCCATAAAAGCATCACACTGGAAAGCAAAGCAGCTAGGTGGTGTTATGCACAAGTGGTTTTCATCTGCTCCTGAGAAGATGGTGAATGCTACAGGGTGAGGGAAAAAAATGACAAAAGGAAGGAAATTGTTCTCAGTATTCGTTTGCAGTTGCTACTGTGCCTTGTGAAGTCAGTGGCAAGGCTCGGGGATTTCAGTGGAGTGAGTGAACCTTCCCAGCACTCTGTGGTTTGTATTCCTGCCTGTTGCATCCAGGTGGTGCTGGGCCCTGCTGACGGAGGGCCAGGAAAGGCTGCTAGCCCCAAGCCCATAGGGTATGGGGCAGACATGTGTCCTCAGCCTGGTTTCCACCTCTCTGACAACAGAGAGGACAGCTCTGAGCTTAGAGGATGCCCTGCTCCTGGCACACCTGACAACCATCCCAAGCCTTAATCCCTCAGAATTACCTTTTGCCTCACACTGAATCACACATCCTTTTTAAACAGTATTGCAGCAGCTTCTCTTGCAAGGCACCTTTTGGTCCTGTAAATTAATTAAGCTTGGCTTGTTTATTTAAGAAGCACCCCTATAGTTTGCACGGTGTGCTGTGCTCCAGTAATTGGAATGCAGACAGAGGTGTGGTAGTGCTTGGGAGCAGGCTGTGGGAGAGCACAGGCTCCCTGGCCATCCCAGCGCCAGACTTACTAGATAACAGTGGCTAATAATAGGCTTTGCCACTTGGGATTTCCTGGGATGGGCTGTTTCACCCATCTTAATACAGACGTATGGAGTTTTCTCTTTTCAGGAATGTTCTCCTCCTTGCAGCTCTGTTGAAAGCCTTAAGAAGTGCTCCAGCTTTGTTTCAGTGCCTCTGCTTGCTTTACAAAGCTGTGCACAGAAATTATACCTGTTAACCAGCACAGGATATTGCTTACTTTGCATGGTCTTTGCTGGATTTAAAGCCATCATGTGTTAGAAGTGGCAAGCATTAGAAAGATCTGTGTACGCTTTGACTCCAGAAGAAGCAGGATACAAAGGAGAAAATTTGTTTTATTTATTGTTTATGTTAATAAACAATTCTTCCAGACTCTGGAATTAACTTTTGACCAATAAACCAATGGAAAGCTCCTAAAAAAGCTCTGTAGGAGGATAATGATTGCTTAATCCCAGCTAAGGAGATTTTAATAGAAATAATATTAAACCATATTATATTTGAAATGATTCCTTAAGGACAAGACAAAGCTCAGGGAAGTCCACAGTAAAGATTATTTGATTTCAGGGAACATCTGATTATGTCTTTTAAATTCCTCATCCGTTTTCTAGTTTATGATGTTTCATCTTTTTCCTTTCAAAGTCTCTTGTACCAGTTTGCCCTGATAAAACTTTTAATCAGTGGAAAAATAATGTATGTTTTCCCCTTGGTTCCTTTCCAAACAGGATGACTTCCAGATAGATTCTGGCATCCTGCACAGCCTGAAACACCCTCGTGTGGTGTAAAGGAAGAATTGAATAGCTCACTATTGTCAAACATATGGCTCGCAGATGCCAGGGCTTGGCTTACAACAAACAAAGGGAGAGAGAGAAGCAGGCAATATATTAATAGAACTGACATGAGAGGTGGGCAGAAAAGGCAGGGAAAGTCAATATTACACAGAGTATATTGTATGATAGAAATCTAAGTATTTGAAATGGGCTTAGGAAGTGCAAAAACTGCTGTGATAGTAATGGTGGTTTTCTGACTTGATGTAAAATGGAAAATAAACACCACTACTTGTGGTGCACTTGAAAGAAGTGGCATTTTAAATGCAGTGATGTCTGCAGAGCTTTGTGATTGAGTGTGTCTGATGGTTTGAAATGTTAAACAATTCCATTGCAGTCAGAGTAAAAATGGTAATGAACAGCTTGGAAGAGTCTGAGTATACTTATTTGAAATGTTGAGCAATTAGCTTCTCTCTCTGTGAATGAATCCTGCAGTTTTCTTCTCAGCAGCAAAGTGACCTTTCAAATACATGGAAGACACAGAAGCTGCTCCAAGAATTTATTTGATCTCTTGCCTGCTGATAAATTGCATTGTAAGGATTTGGAATTTACATGGCACTGTAGACTTTGGGCTGAAAAGGAAGATTTTTAAAACATTAACAGAAAGCTTCCTAACAGAGGAAATGTAGCCTGTTTAAGAATGGGACATGTTATCAGGGTATTCAATGTGGTAAGGAGAAAGAGTCTAAGCTCACTGTAGTACCTGATGTTATCAGCTTCTTTTCAGTTCCTTTAAAGCTCTTTTAGAAGTTCATGTTCTGGATTTGTATTCTGTATGTGTCAGCCCACGTGTTAAAATTGTAATAAACCACATCTGTGTGTTTTGAATTGGCTGTGAAAACCATATGCCTCTTGGTGCTTAAATAGCATCAGCCTGATCTGCACAGCTAATCTTTTTACTGTGCATTTGAAACAGGAGGGTTAGGAGGACGGGAATGAGATTTGAGCGGCTAGATTGTCTGGGCTGTCTGTGACATTGGCTTGTGCTCTGCACTCAGGCAAAAGGGAATAGCTGAGCTCTCAGTAAATCCACATAAGGCATAAATGTGACTATATAAATCTGTGGGAAAAAATCGAGAGTAAAGTTTTAGTCGGGCTATTCTCATTGCTTAATGTGATTCATATGGGAATGCTCCAGCAACCTGGAAAAACAGCCTACTGACCTTGATATAGAATTAAAAAATGTCAATAATGTGATGTTTTCCCTGTCTGCTTAGGCATTCATTTTTGCAGCCACCTAAACACTTACTTGAAGAGGAGCATTTGAATGGTCTCAAGTGACAAAACCCTACATAATTTGTGAGTTTAGTCTGTGGAAAATAAAATTGTATTATTAATGCCATTTGTTCCCTCTGGCTATCTCAATTAATGATCATGATTGCAAGGTTTGGTACTGATTACAGAAGAAAATTACAAAGTTTTGCATAGATGGAAAGAGGTTGAGATTTTGTGGAGGCAACAGGTAATTTAATACTCTTCTTTCTTAGAAAAGGAGGGATTTTTTGGACCACAAGAAAGTTTGTGGTTGCTAGTGGTTACCCCTGACAAGTGTCTGTGCATCACATCTGATGCTCACAGCTGAAGTCTCACAATGCTGAATGGATGCATGCCCTCCTTCTCTTACCATTCTGTTTGTGAGCTGGTGGTGTCCCACACAGTCTAAATGTCCTTTGCAGGTTGGAGATCTAGACACCATCTTAACCACAAGAGCCAGGGTGTGCTCATCCTGCACATCACAGCCCGGGAGTGCTGAAACTACCTGTGCAACAAGGGATAAAGTCGCTGCGCTCTGGTAGCATGGAAGTACCTCAATGCTGTCACATTCTCCGGTACCATGAAAGAATGATGGCAAATGCTCACTGGTTTTGGGGAGACTGTGAAGGGAGAAGAGTTGAGTCTCTTCCTGCTTCAGCTGTAGCCCCCTCTTTTCTAGCTGATCTGAAGGCAGAGGACTGCTAAGACCTGCTGTCATGATAGATGTGATTAGATTCCTTCTCCCATGTCAGAGCACACCCTACTGTTCCTCTTTAGACTCTGTTGCCTGTCATACACACCCCATCTTTATGTCCTTTGAGAGATGGGAAATGCAGGATGGGACCTGGCAAGGACACCCTGGAGTACTCTGTCAGTAGTCAGCCTTAATAGTTTTGGTTCTAGACTTCAGTGTTTACAGTTTCCCTTCCCAAAGGCAAAAAGATGTCCCTGGGAACATACCAACCTCTGTGAAGTGGCTACCCCTAAACCGCAAGGCTTTCTCGTCCTGCAAAGCTACACTTGGCACAGCCATGGTTGCCAGCTGCATTCAAGGTGTTCCAAGTGCACTTTTCCTGGAGAGCTACAAGCTGCAAAGGTGGGAGCATGAGAGAGTGAATAACATACAGTAGAACAGATATTTAAAGGAGATAAACTTGCAGGGATAGGGACTGTTTGGAGCTCCTACATAACATAACATAACATAACATAACATAACATAACATAACATAACATAACATAACATAACATAACATAACATAACCGGTCTCTTAGTTGAAGATAAAAAATTATTTTGAAGAGAAAATGTTCATGATCTCATTCATATGGCTTTGAAGAGCACACCCTGCTGTCTCCTAAATCGGGGTAAGTGTGGTCTTAATGGGAAGGGGGAGCAGGGCTGCAGGACAATAAAATGCATGCCAAACCTCCCCTCCATGTTTTTCCCCAAGTGTGAGGGTCAGGAGTGCCTTGTGAAAATTTATAATACAAATTCCACTAGGTTTAAGATTCTTCAGTATCAAAGATCTAAAAGCAAAATGTCTTTGTTGGCTTCCTTGAGAAGGAAATAGATTCTGGTTGTATTCTATGAAAATATATAGTTAATGTGTATTTACAAATATATAAAGTTTAGGTATACTTTAAATATACAGTTCAACTGGCAGTTTCACTGTATATCAATTAAAGCATTCTGTGAATAATGTGCAAACTGTAATATATCAAATGAAAAATACTGGTAAATTAAAAATACTTCCTTCCAGACAAAACGGAGGATTTCCAAAATACATATCTTTGGTATTTTGTATTCAGCCTTTTGTAATTTGACAGTGAAAATGCATGTTTCAGAATTATATTTGTGGGGTTGTTTGTTTGTTTGTTTTTTTCCATGAACATATGATGGAGTAGGTCTCAGTGTTGTATACCTGGTCATCTCTATATCCTATGGGAAGAGTATGGAAATAGTATATTTGTACATATTTTTAAGGAGCAGTTAAGAGAACTTGCTCATAAAGCATTACCCTTCAAAGACACATAATAATGCAAGTGAGGAAAAGTGTATCTTAGAGGATCAATTTTGTGCGTCACAGCAAATCCAGAAATTATATTGGAGAGAATTCTTTCCCCAACAACCAAATGCAGTGAAAGGTCTTGTGTGAGACTGTTGGGGAAAGGGAACCATGGAAGAGCAGGTGGTAGGGGATTGAGCCTGTGCTATGTTGCTCCTTAAGCCTTCTGCTCTTGGCTCTTGCCAGGCACAGGGTGTAAATCTCTCCAGATAATACACTTAACTCACCAGCCAGCACCATAAAACCAAGGTGCTGGCCCTCTACGTCGGAGGTAGCTTCTCTGGTGCTGTAATAGAGGGAATGGACAAATTTTAGGGGACTGGTGTCTCTTTGATGTGGAACGGCTGAGGGAGCTGGGCCTGTTTGGTCTGGAGAAGCCCGAGAGGGGACCTCGTCAGTGTCTATCAGTATGTGAAGGGAGGGCGTCCACAGGATGGAGCCAGGCTCTGCTCGGTGGAGCCCAGCAACAGGACAAGAAGCCAGGGGCAGAACCTGAGTCCCGGGAAGTTCCACCTGCACTTGAGGAAGAACTTCTTTCCTGTGCAGTGGCCGGTCACTAGAACAGCCTGTGCACACCGGCGTGGAGTCTCCCGCCCCGGAGGCATGCCAGACCCGTCTGGACGCAGTTCTGCGCCGCGTGCCCNCCGCCCGCCCGCTATGAGGGAGCGCCGGCGGGGCGGTGCCGTGGGGGCCGTGGCCGAGGGCAACGCTGACTGGATGGGCTCGCTGCCGCCTGCGCTGCGCTCCCTGCCGCTCTCCAACCTCGCCATCCCGGGTACGGCGGCGGGACGGGGTGTGCGGGGCCGCGGCTGCCCGGGCGGTAGTGGGGGAGCCGCCTGGGCCGCGGCATCGTGTCCCCCGAAATAAAGTGCGGAGGCAGAGGCCGGGGCCGGGGCTGGGGCTGAGAGGAGCCCTGTCCATCGCAGCAGAGAATGGAGGGCATAATCCGTAAATACCGCTAACCACTGAGCTGCCGCTGTCGCTGCCTGTAGGAAAGGCAGCGGTGACCGGTGGCGGCCCTGCCGGGCGTTTGCAGGTCCTTTCAGCGCGGCTGAAATCGGGTGGGGGAAAAAGGCTCCGTTGCGCTGACCCAACAACTGGAGGTTTGTCAGATGGAAGGTCTGTTGAGGTGAGGCTCTGAGCAACCTGCTCTCGTGAAAAGCGTTCCTGCTCGTGTTGGGGGGCTCGGAACTTCGTGATCTTCGGGCTCCCTCTCAACCCAGACCGTTATATGGTATGTCTTTTGTAGCCTGGTTTACAGATAGATAAACTTATAAATGACAACAACAGATGACCTGAAATTTACTTAGGCTGGTTTTCCTTCTATAAAGGGCAAAAAATACTCTTCCTTGCAAATGTCAGTAGGGAAGATTTTGGGGGTGGTTACTGTAGCGCCTGATGCTGGATGTTGCACTCTGGTACAGGCTTGGTTTTCATTTTACTGCTGTAGGTTGTCACTGGCGTTTTGGGTAAATGTTATAGCATATATACAGCCTCGAGCTGTGCCTGGGGAGGTTCAGGATCAGCGTGAGGAGTTTCTTCTTTGGAGGGGTAATTAGACATCGGATGGGCCTGCCCAGGGAGGTGGTGGAGTCACTGTCCCTGGAGGTCTTTAAGGAAAGGCTGGATGTAGTGCTCAATGCCACGGTCCAGCTGGCAGGGTGGTGTTAGGGCTTAGGTTGGATTCTGATCTCAGCGGTGTTCTCTAATCTAATTGATTGTGGTTCTGTATAGCAGACATTCAGAGATACTTCCCTAGAAACAGAGTAACTTTTTGTGTCGGAGAAAACATAGCCGCTACTCTACGTGCTCAAGTGCCCTTGAAGCGTATAGAGAAAGAGCTGTGCACCTCCTATGCACTGACTGCTGTGTTACACGAATCAGAACAGTTCAAACGCCAGGGTTCCATCAAAAATGATTCCCTTTCCTATCCTGACAGTGGCAAAAACATTTTATGTGATCCTGTTCTATTGAACAGGAAAGCAAGACAGAAAGGAAATAAAATGTTCATATAAAATTCAAATGCCAGCAGACTTTGAAACTTTTGTCAAATAAAGGCTTCTCTGTTTTAGTGAACTGATAAATCAATTTCTTGTTATTGTAGCCACTTAAAGACTGTGAAACCCTGCAGAACGTTGATTTAAATTGCATTAGGTGCAATGCTGGTGTCACTTGCAAGCATCATGCAACCAGCGTTGCAGCAGAGAAACCAAGTAAATGAGTGATTATTTTAGTAATGCCATGGTGCTCTTAAAATGAGCAATCTTTTTTTTTAAAATGCTTGTAGTACATGTTTATTTGTGATCACGGTTGGTTTATCTCCCCACCACTTTTCTGTATATACCTCATGCAACTTGTAACCAGGCAAAAGATATTTTGGGTAGATTTTTGTCATTTTTTATCACTATTACTTTAGTCCAAGGATTATTTTGCTGAAGTGAGGTTTTGGTATTGTTTGACAGAGCAACCTTTTTGAGAGCTAGGGGCGGTGTTCCTAGCAGTCTGCAATACTGGTTGTAGCTGAGGAATCTTTGTAGGTGCTGAACAGCAATGGAGACCAGTGTTACCTTCAAAAGAGAGATGAAAGAGTGAATGAGAAGTGGTTTTGTCTGTGCTTAATCCCCCTGTGTGTGCATCTGACAGGACTGGCCTGCTTTTGTCCATCTTGGAATACATTTGTTTTCTCCCCTGGAATGATGGTCTCAATTGGTTTTCATTTGGGGAGATGGTTTCCCCTCACACCCCTTGTCATTCTTTGTACGTAGGAACAGAGATAGAGCTCCAGGAGTGGAAACCTTAAAACTTCTTTTAACTTGAAATAAATCAACACTCAAAATCATGAAACTGTTGTTGTTTTATACTTTTTGCACTTTGAAGAATTGCATTTAAGGAATAAAATTTTACCTCTTTTTCTTTAAGAAAAGAGCAAAATGATGATCTTATGGGACTGTTTAAATTGAAAGAATTGAGAGTGTATACACAAAATAAACTTCTTAGATTTAATTTATTATGTACTACTGTGAGTGGGAAACTCCCTTGTATGTTGCCCAAGATGTCTTCACAGAGGTCTCCTGCCTCATTTGTTGCAGATCTTTTGCTTTTGGAGCTGCTTGTTTTCACTGGCTTTAGAAAAGGTAGCTGTGACTTTTGGGGGTCCTTTTAAAGCTTCATTATTTTGTGATTCCATGAGCTATTAAATAATGGTGTGAAACACCTTACTTGATGGTAGAGAAGGTCATTCTTTCCTCCAACTGATAGCAAGTAAATAATGTTAAAACTGGGTGTTTGTGAGGTTTATGGAGTGTTTACATGATTATTTTTCTCTTCTCAAAATGAAGAGAGACTTTGAAAAATTTAAGGTCCTTCTCCAAATCTTGTGTGTGATCAGTTCCCATGTTTGGGCTGTTCTATTACTTCTGTTGGGAAAAACTCTAGCCAAAATGCTACACCAATGTAGTCGTATGCAAGGAAAAAGAGATGAGGTTTCCTGTGCAATGACATTAGAGGGGGGATCTTTTACAATGAAAAATTGCCAAATGTCAAGTAAATAAAATGTCATCAACTTTACAAGCATGCAATATAGTCAACAAAAATAACCACCCTCAACAAGTGGTGACCTTGTGTGAAAGTCTAGAGGGTTTTCTCTTAATTATATTCCAGTAATCCTCTTTGGATGCGGGTTTAAAAATGAACCCTTAAACATTTTGATTGTGGATGTGACCTTTGGCAAGGTATTGTTTAGTGCTTGTTTAATCTCAAGCTGGTTTACAATAAAGAATTTTATGAAGTCGCAACTGTGATACTTACTATTTTCCTTGGTCATCTTTTGATCTGCATCTGCTACTTTTCTTATTTCTCCATATAGAAGTGGAACACAAAAATCCGGAATGCTCACACTGATCAGCTTTCAAAGTAAATCAGCTATTTAAAGAATTAGCTGGAGAGCCTAGTTGTTCCTTGATTGTACTTGCATCCTGATAGTTGATAGCACCATGGTATGTCCAGTTTATACCGTTTCATTTAAACTGCTGCAGAAATTTTTAGAAAGGCAAGTATCTCGATTAACTTGGTGCTAGAGCCTCGAGTCTCTGCATCTGAGGGTATGGCACCACTTTCCTGTTTCATCAAACGTTTACATGAATACTTGCATTAGAACAGGTGAAACACTTTTTCTGTCCTAATCTCCGCTGTGTGAGGTCATGATAAGCTCATGCCTTTTGGATGGAGACAGCAAGGCAGTCTAGCAGATGCTATCAGTGTTTGTTTATTCAGTGTTTTGTCCAGCCTTCAAGGTGCTGGATGAATGTCATGAGGAGAAGAGCAGGCAGTTCTGTTTTTCTTTGGGTCTTAGTAATAATACATTTACTTAATCCTGTCTGGACTATTCCAACTTGAAATATGTAAGAGCCATGATGTAACGGGTATAGTTGGAGTTCTGGATCAATCTGTATCCCTTGATTGGTTCCCAGTTCTGGTCAGGCTATCTAGGTGTGAGTTTTTCTGTGCTAATTTTCTTTCTTTGTCTTCCAGATAAAATATACAATGGCTTAGGTAGGGATCTACTGCTGCTTGCAGGAGCACCCAGAAGAGTTATGGGTGCCCTTTTGTAAACAAAGTAAGGTAATCACAAGTCTCTTCTGTCCCTTGCCTTTCCTTCTCTCCTCCTCCAAATACAAATGAGTGTGTTCCCCAAGCTAACCTGGTGGGAAGGTTTTTGTAATGACGGTGATTTAGAAGGATTTTTCAAGAAGTGGTTCTTGTCAGAAAAGCTGCTTGCAACAACTGCTCACGGAGTTGGGCAAGCCCCAGGGTGGGTGCTGGACTGTGTGGGTGTCCCAAGGGGACACAAAGGTTAACCTGATGTGTCATGGAGCTGCAGATGGAGACAGAAAAGAACAATAGGTGGAATGGCTGTTTGTAGAATAAATGGGTGATTGTTTTCTTCCACATAGTTTGGCTGAAACAAAGGCTATTAGTAAAAACTAAGCTTAGTTGAGGAACAACTAATTGTTGTTAAAAAGATGGAAAATTTGGGAAAAGTAAATTTTTTTACTTTAGCGCTTTGAAATGTGATACTAAAAAAAAACAACCTTTCACCAATGGTTTTCTCCTTGAGTGTAAGATTTCTTTTTTAAAATTTTGAAATAAGGATGTTTATGTTGTAGGTCAAACCTGGTCTATCTAAGGCTGATTTGAAACAGTAATGAAGCTTTTCCACCAGAATTCAGTTTTTCAGCCACTGGTACACCTAGAGCCAAATGTCACACTCAGCAGAGTGCCCTGCTGCTGTGGAATGTGCATGCTGGGCAGGCTGTCTTTCCAGGGAGAGGTGGGACAGCTCTCCACCTGTGGCTTCTGGTGGTGTACAGGGCCTCTTCTGTCATCTTCTAGTGATCCCACCTGGTGCGTTCTTGCTTCCTCAGGAAGCATGTGGAAGCCTGGCCAGAATGGCATTTTTAAGTCATGCAGGGCATTTGGAATGTGGAACCATTCTTGTCAGCATCAGGTTGGACAACGGCTGAGGAGTTTCCTGTAGGATGCTGGGTTATAGGTAGCCGGAGCTGATAGTAAAAAATTGGGTTTACCATTCCAGAAACATTTTGTTTGAATAGAGAAAATCATATTGACCTGAATATGGCTGGAATAAGACCATATTGGAGACTCAGGACAGTTGGTAAAGTGTCTTCAACCTAACTGTTCACTGATCCCCAAGGAGAGGTGTGTCCCTGCTCTTTCAGAATAGTAAATCTTTGCTGCTCCAAACTATAGCATTGTCAATCCCCCCCTATGACGCATACACTCCTGACTTCCTAGCAAACTTTTAATATAACTTTCCATTGTTTGTTCATGGTAGTGTCAGTATGACTAGCCTAAAACTTGCCACAGTACAGTATGCCACTGTTTCTGTCCTTCTCTGAGAAGTTCATCCCAAGAGCCTCAGTAAGAAGCCTCCTGATTTTGATTTCAATGATCAAAGTACTGTGAAGTCATCATCCCTGGAAAACAAAGCTTTACAAACACATCTAGTAGGCAATCTTAACATGGAGCAGCCCTGCTCTCCAAGCCCATGGTTCAGCTTAAAGGGGGGACAGAAGGCATGGAGAGGTGTTTCTGTGTTCATAACCTGCTGTGATTTACTGAGTTGGTGGAGTTGTGTGACCGTCTAATGTGCCAGGTTCATGAGGAACACCTGGAGGTAGTGGGGCCCTGAGCATCTTCTGTACAGGATGCCGCCTTCCCATCCACCAGCTGGCCAACTCTGCTGTCCTGACAGTGCAACTGTTCCCCAAAAGTCCCATGAGCTGCTTGACTTGGAGTTGGCCAAGCACAACCAACAGGCTTCTGAAAAGAAGCAGCAGCAACGCTGTCCAGCTGAGAGCTGGCCACTAGGCTCTGACTGGATTGGGTGTTTTTTCTCTTTGCATGACCCTGAGGTGAGCTGCTGAACTTCCTCATGCTGTGATTTTCTTGTTTATTTGTTCATGGGCTGTGGACATGCATGCTGAGAGGAGTGGCGGTGACCTTGAGGCTGCATCCTCCTCCCAAACAGTATTCCTTTGGAGTTCTAATTAAAAGGACCACTGAATCAGCTGAAGTGGCCATCTGTTGGGTTGCAGCTCAAATGGAAGAAATATAAGATTTATGTTCTGATTCACCAAGCTTTATTTTCCTTCTCAATTTATTCGCATCTTCCAATGAATCCGGTGGTAACCAGAAGAGGAAAGTATCTGCATAAATATAGTGATGTTGAGTTTGATTTGTAAATGCAGACTTTTCTGAAAAGACAAGTTATTTTATTACCTTGGTAGGCTATTGGATTTTAACAGCAACTCTCAAATATTTTTAGAGAGTCTGTTAAATTATCTGGACTGTTACACTGATGAGAACATTTGATGGAAGATGTTCGACTACTCCTAAGTAACCACGTATTTTGTATGTCACTCTGTGAGGAACTGGTCTGGCAGACACTGGGTCTGTGCAAGAGTTCCCCTGAAAAGCCGGTCTTAGGGCTTCTCTTTTTTTAAAGAACTTCTGTCATCTGCTTAGCCAAAACCAAATTACTCTTGAAATGCTGCAAAATTTTCTTCAGACAGTATACAAAGGTCCTTTTTTTTTTTTTTTTTTTTAAATCTGGAAAATTTTTCCTCCTGTTACTTATTAAAATCTGTACCCTAGAGAGGGACTTAAGTGTGTCTGGTAAATGAATCTGGTAAAGTGTGTTCAACTTGACTGTTCACTGATCTCCAAGGAGGGATGTAATTGGTAAATGGGTGTGGAATATGCCCAAGTTTTACTTCAAATGGAGAAAACTAATTATAATGTTGATATAAATGGTTGTTGCTCTCCTTTCATGTTATGAAAGTTTGTTTGCCTGCTACTCCAGCAAAGATGCTGAAAAAGAGGAAAATGTATCATGTAATAAAAATTTCTCCAGAGCCTTCTCAGAAGAGAGAATGAACCCTTAGTCCACTCAGTTCTGAGTGGTCACAAAAGAGGACTTTAGGACTCTAAGCTTAAGGGTTTTTCCCTTTTGAGCGTGTGGATCCAGTCAGGCTTTGAAATGGTAAAGATATACTGTGTCTTTCTTGCATTCCCATTGTAGACAGCTGAGATTGTTGATACATGGGAAATCATTGCTAATTGACCTTAAACTTCAACGGCAATAACCCTAACCAGTGTCAAAAGGATTTCTTCTGGTTGGAAGGAAAAGCAAACTAGTCTGTGACAGTTTTAGGTTGTCTTTAAGCTCTTGCATCCCATTGCACTGCCTGAAAGGGGCAGTGGGGGAAATCAGGGTAGTTCTTGGATAGAGAGCGGGAGTTTTCCTAAGAGGATTTGGTCTGTACTAGGATTTGTCTTTCTTAATGGTACTGCATTAAGAATATCTAAAGGATTCTTGTAGGTTTCTTAAAATAGACTCATCTCTATAGTTTTAGATAATTATCAATAGGTTTTCTTATTTCTGCCTCGCTTCCTTTTGCTGGGCAAGTTAGTATGAATTATTTGATTTGCTTTTCATTAGTGATGAACTTTTAAGATGTTAATCTTCTAATAAGAAAATCTGGATTGTTAATGACCTGAATCCTGAGGACTTCTAGACTTTGAGAGGGACTTTTACTTACCCTGTTTTTCCCCTCAGTTTTGGCACACACAGGACATCTGGTTTAAAAGAACATTAGTAGGGATAGCCTTGACTTGCTAGCACTTATATCCTGTGGTTTTGGAACTTGATTACTGTTCTTTTACCCATCTTGGCTGTGTAATGCTTGCTGTGCTGAGCCATGTGCAGTGGTTTGTAATGTGTGGGGAATGTACTTTGTCTAGTGAGCAAAGCTTGTGCTAAGAAGTTTAGCGTCACTACAGCTGGGGTGATTCTTTGGTCATAAGTGACCCTGTAATGCTTTTAAGGGATGGGTATGTTTTTTTGACCTTGCTTCTTAGCTTCGTGTTACGTTAAACATTTGTTTCTTGCAATTTTTGTCGTGTTAGCATTCTATTCATGTAAAGATCAGTCTAATTTATTCAGACCTTTTTAAGCTTACTGACAGCACACTCATCTGCCCTTGTGCTTTCATTTATTGCTTCTTGGTTGGCCAGATGTTTGCAGAAAGTGTCTGGAGCTCCTGCTTCTGACTAGTCCACAGCCTCGGAACCAGGGAGGCTTGCAATATGCTAGGAGACATGCTTGTATCCAAGAGCCCGTTCATTTTTGCTGTGTTTTTGAGTGATTGGCAGTGCACGGGTAATGTTCTGTGTTGGAAGATCTCTGTGCTTTGCATGCTGTATGGTCATATGTTTAATGTTCCATGAAGGTAAATTTACCAGGGGCTGGTGCCATGATGCCAATCCATGTCCCTCTGCTGCAACTGTATTCGCAAGAAGNCTTCAGCTAACTCAGCAACATCTGCTTTGACTATGATCTTAACTCTCCTAAAATCCTTAATTTCTTAAAATTGACACTTCAGTATTATGTGGAAACAAAAGAGAATACCAAACGATATAGAATCATAGAATATGCTGAGTTGGAAGGGACCCACGGGATCAAGTCCAATTGCTGGCCCTGCACAGGACACCCCCAAGAGTCACACCCTGTGCCTGAGAGCATTGTCCAAACACTCCTTGAACTTGGACAGGCTTGTACTGTGACCACTTCCCTGTTCCAGTGTTCAGCAATCATATGGGTGAAGAACGTATTCCCAGGATCCAGTGTAAGCCTCCCGACTCAGCTTTCTGCTGTTTTCTCGAGTCCTGTCACTGGTCTGGAGAGTGAAGAGCTGTAGCTGGTATTTGTTGACATTGGAAGCTTGATGGCATTTTGTTGACGAGTGTCGTTTGTTTCAGCTCCTCCTGGGTTACTTTGGCTATCTATGAGTAAGTAGCATGACAAATAAACACACTGGGAAGTTAGATTTTACTGCAGATGTGATGATAAAAGGTTGTTGTTTAACAATTAGCACAAGGGCTTCAACAAAAGACATCCTGAACAGTGAAATACAATCTATTTAACATATAAATTGAATTGAAAAGTGAGCTGTTTAGCATACAATTAACTTTAGGAATTAGTATAAGCAGAAAAAAAAAAGATGTTTAAAGATACGAATGAAATTTAATCCACAGTTGCAATTATTGGGATAAAATTACGAGGTCTATCCATCATTTTAAGTCTGGCATCTGGAGGATACCTAGATAATATTATTCTAACTATAACACAGCCTGTGATAGTTAAATATCTGGGCCTTTGATGGCATGTGACTTCTTTCCTTGAAGCTGCCAGTCTTTGTCAGATGAAATAAATGAAACTGAAATAAAGCTGCCAGCTGATTAGCAGTTGCCTAATTTTTGTCTTTGAGTGTGCAGTCTCTTTCGTGATTAAATGTAATGCTTGCTACTTCACACTGCAGCATCTTCACCCAGTTGTAGGCGATTGGCAAATCATCACCTCTTTGTTGTATTTCCTGTGCCTGATTTGGTTTTGGGAAGGGCTGGGCACCAGACTGATGCCATGTCGCTAGAGCGGCTCAGTAAGGTTTGCAGTCTGAACGCTAATTCCAGTCTCGCCTACAGTAAGTCCATGTCCTGCACGTGCAGGAACATGCTTTTGAGGTGGTTCAGGCTGACGTTCTGGCCTCTCCTTACCTAAAGGACAATGAAGACAAAGTTTCTTGCTTTTCTCTGCCGTTTGACTTCTCACTGGGTGAGGTGGAAGTTATAAATACCTAGCTTTGTTAGTTGCTTTGTCCACAATCAACACGTTTAAGGAATAGCTTTACTGAATAGGTTGTTATTTATATTTAAGTTGTTAATTATCGTGTGAAATGTCTTGTGCAATAATTCTTGAGGTTGCTATTTTCCTAAGAAAAGTACTCAGCATAATTTGAGGCCATGCACATTATTTGTGTGGTGGGAAACAAGAGATGGTGAGGGATTTTTTACGCATGGAAAAGACTTTACAGTGTATGTCGCTCTGAGAATTTTGTGGTTCTTGCTCAGGAACTTGTTACTGTCACTGGGCAATGTCCACATACCTTCACACATCCTTGTGTTGAAAGGATGAATTGAGAATCTGCTGAGCAGCTCCTACACTGAGCTCCTGACAAAATAGGGCTGGTCTGCTCCGTTCTTGGGGTGTAGGCTCTGCCCTTTGCCTTTGAAGTTTTACAGATTTGGGTTGGTTTAGGTTATGCTTTTTCAAAAAGAAATCATGCTATATCACACGTATCAGCAACCAGCTTGGCTCCTGCCATAGCAACAGGATGGCATGACTTTTTGTCCTAGGGATAGAGCAAAGGAGAGCAGGGATTATTTTGACATGTGATGCAATCAGCTTAGCATGTACTTAACATCACAGCTAAGCTATATTAAAAGGTGGTGCCTGAGCTGCTAGTATATCACAGTGATCTTAAATTAAAGAAGGGCCTGGTGGATGATGTGGGTCTTTACATTGCTTTTACCCCACAGCCCCGCAAGTATCCAGTGCTGTTGCTGCAGGGTTTCAGTTTGGGTTTTTTAACTCGTAGCAGTCAAAACATTGTGAGTCCAGGTTTGGCCTAGATATTGGTGACTGGCTTTTTTAAATGATCACTGAAGACCTAGTTGAACTTCTGCTGTCTTTCCAGCCTCAGTATTGATCATAGAATGATCGACATAATTGGTGATGCTCCCTTGCCCTCCTTAGAAGGTGATGTGCTACCAATAATGAAAAGGAGGATATGTTTTGCAGATGCTCCAACTCATGTTCTGCTTGGTTATATCTAGGTATACATGTTGACTTCGATGTAGGAGGGAAGCTTTTAGTGGAGCCATGGGGCAGGAGTTAATAGGATCTTCTCTAACTATAGATGCATGTCACACATAGTTCAGTTTGCTGTTAAGGAGTGCAGTTTTTAAACTATGTGTTAAAAAAGTTGCAATGTGCTGACTTGTTTTTGTTTTGGGGTTTTTTTTGATACTGTTTTCTAGTGTTAACCTGTCCTAGAGTGACTTTATGATGCCTGTATCCCCAATCGTCTGTTCTATATATTGCTTTGTACCTTTAAGAAGATTCTTAGAGTGCGATTTGTTTTTAAACTGTTATCTACTTGTAGATAACCCGCACTGAAACACAGCTGCTTCTAGCACCTCAACTATCAGTGCTGGGGTAGATGTTCAAAGCAAAGGTTCCCTCCACCCACCATGCCACCACTGCCACATGGAGTAAATAGATTGCTCTCATCACACAGCGCGCCCGTATTAGAAAATTGAATCGCCCTAAGATTTTAGAAATAATCACAAATTGGCCAGAAGGTGAAAACTTTAGTCTCACTGATGAAGAAAAACAAGAGCAAGTGACACAGGTTAAAGAAGCTCCACCGTACAACCAGCTACCAGCAGAAGAAACGCACTACCCTCTTTTTACAGATAGTTCTTGTCGCATTGTAGGAATAAAACATAAATAGAAAGCAGCCGTATAGAGCCCCACACGACAGGTTGCACAAGCCACTAAAGGAGAAGGTAAATCAAGTCAACTTGCTAAACTTAAAGCCATCCAATTGGCCCTAGACATTACTAAAAGAGAGAAGTAGCCAAAGCTCTACCTCTACACTAATTCATAGATAGTAACCAATACTCTGTAGAGTTGGCTAAAAAAGTAGAAAAAGGCCAACTAGCAGCGTAAGGAAAAACCAATCTAAGCAGCTACAGAATAGAAAAACATTGCTACCAAAATAAAGAAACTACCTGTGAAAGTTCGCCATGTAGATGCCCATGTTCCCAAAAATCGGGCTAATAAAGAGCACCGAAACAACGAGCNGCATGTCAGAAGTTTGTTAAGAAAAACAGTTTAGATCAAATCTGCCTCCAGTACAGACAAACCCATCCGTGAGATTGTTTTTGCACAAGGACCAGGTTGCACATGGTAGATAATGCAGAAAGATAGAATAACACAATGTGTACCTCAGGGAGATCTAATTATTAGATAAGAACCGTATGTAAGTGTTATTGTTTACTGAAAGTCACTGCCATTGTCTTTATATAGTTATATGCTGTAAATATTTACGTATAAGGTATGTGTGTGTAGAGTTAGAATTTATTTCGTTTTAGTAGTAAATTGACAATATAGAAATAAGGGGTGGAATGTCCTAGAGTGACTTTATGATGCCTGTATCCCCATTCGTCTGTTCTATATATTACTTTGTACCTTTAAGAAGATTCTTAGAGTGCGATTTGTTTTTAAACTGTTATCTACTCACATTCCTCTCTGGAACTCAGTGTGCAGCTGCAGTGCTGTCTGGCTGTAGCAAGACAAAAGAGGCTCCTGTGCTTTGTTTTTTTTCTTTTTTTTTTTTTTTTAGTTAGTTAGTTTAGCTAGTTAGGGCAGAGAATTGGGTGGGTTTTTTTGGTTTTTTCCCTCCTTTTTTCTTCAAGACTGTTTAAAACTGCTCCAGACTAAAAAGCAGAGAAGAGCTGAAAGATTCCCCCCCCCTTCCCCTTTAAGCTGGAAACGACAGCGTTCTTCTCCAGCGCCAGAAAGACTAATAGAAACAAAAAAAGACAAACTGAATCTACAACAAAGACTTTTCTCAATTCACCATCTCACTTCAACTAAAGGTTTTATTGTTTCATATTATTTTCATTTGTTAAATAAATAGTTTTTTCCACTTTTCTTTTTTTCAGACCAGTTGTAAGGAAAAAAGTTGTCTGAGTCCTATTCAGAAGTTCCCTCCCAGAATTTGCCCTAAACCAAAACATAACCTAGAAATAGAATTCGGTTTGTGATAGTGCAGGGAGAAAATTTGCTCTTTGTATCCTGAAAAGCACCTTGTAAATGACAAACTGTAAAGGAAAGACTTTGGTACCTGTAAAATGAATGATCAGAATCAGGAAAACGAGTTGTTTTTGGGTTCAGATTTACCTAGACAATTCTGAGGTGACAGCAATATATTAGTGGCCCGATAAAATTCTCATTCTTGTGTAAGTCAGATTTATCAGTCTGAGGGAGCATAATGGTATGAGTGACTCCTGTAGGTCTCAAGGATGCTGCACTGTCTTAGGTAAAATATTTCTTATGTCATTATTCTGTGATGTTAAACCATCTTTACAGTGACCAAAAGAGAATAAAAAATAAAAATTGATAGAATTAAGAACTAGGAAAATGAACAAAAACCACAACCAAATGAAAGATTTCTTTGTGTAGAGTGACTAATTCCAAGTTAGAAGGCAAACCCCTTGTGATTAAAGTCTACTTTCCCAATATTGTGGAAGCTTGAATGACTCATTCTGCTGTACAAGGGAGTAGGTGAAGCTCAAATATCTGTTAACTACAGTTTGAAGCATCATATGGCTTCTGAAATGTCTTCACTAGATGTTCGCTCCTGGATTTTGTTTGGGCTTGCATGTTGGGAGACGGGGCAGGGAAGGGGCGGGAAATCAGTTGTTCCGCAACTGACAGCCACTTTGTGATGTAGTTTACTGGGACAGGTACTAAAAAGCTGCTTAACCTGGCATCTTTGGCACTTCTGTCTAGAAGACTGAATGGGAAGCCATAACAGAGGCCCACTTTTACAAATGCTGTGAAGAGTTCTTGGAGAGTTGATCAGAATTAGTTTTAGCGTTCATTTGTAAAACTTGAAAACTAACCTACACACTACCTGTTCACTGGTTTTAAACTAGTTGAGATCCATGGAAACAGAGTGCATTTAAGGTTATTGAGAATTGATGTTTAGTTTATGCACAGTCTGTTCTTTCATCTGGATTAAAAAAGGGGACAAGATAATCCAATTGAGGTCATAATCTTGTTTGTAGCTCTGATCTTGCATCATAGGAAATGTGTCAGTGTTCAAGTGATCACTGGTACACAGATATAAAGTTTGGATAAAGGAGGCTGTGAATGCTTCAAATGTTGTCTTCAGGTTGAATATGACAAATAGGGATTTTAAGGAGTTGCAGACTGAGGTAGAGGAGGAAATTTGAGAAAAGCATAGTCCTAGAAGCAGGAACAAGCATGCAGGAGTGTAAAACACAGGTGCTAGCAGCATGGTGCCTGGTCACTGTACCCTGTGGCAGCTGGAAAAAATAAGCTGCTTGGGTGAAAATGCTTTCTCTGCACTTCAGCAGATGGGTCCACAGGTAGCAGGTGGGATTTGGGTTAATGGGAAAACTCTTCTCCTGTCATGAAGACAAAGGGTAGCAAGGTCTATTAGAGCTCCTAATAATGTTTTTGCTGGCTGGAGCGTCCCAAGGAAGGTGAGCTTGGAGCAGCTGCAGCTTCTTGGCTAGATTGCCTGGTGGAAATGATTAGAGACCCCTGGTAAACCCCAGTCTGCTGTGGATCAGCTTCTGCTAGTCTTTGCTTTATGCTGTTCTGGTACAGTGCAGACCAAGATATACTGCCTTTCGCTATTTGTGCTGTTACTGACTTGGCCAAGGTAGGAATATTTCATTGACTCTGAAACTTCTATTTTGGAGTTTTGTTACTTCTCAGGTGGGTTTTTTTTTTCCATTTACTACTGAATTTTCAATTGGAGGTTTTTCTAATAAGCAAAAATTTTATATTGGAGATGCAGTTTCTCTGCCAAGGTATAGACTGTGTTACAGGAGCTTTTTTGGATGTGCATTATTTCGGTAGGGACTGGTGATTTTGATTGCTGGTTGTACTTTTTTGGTGAATTTTCTGTTCACCATGCATTTGGTCGCTCAGAAGCATGCCAGGTAAAAGACATGTTCATGAACTTGTTTAACATTAGCTTGGTATCTGTCCACACTGTAACTGGTGGTGTGTTCAACTGTTCCACCTCTAAGTCCAGCCAGTCATTGCCCACTGTTCAAACTGCTAATCAGCCATCTCGGGGCTAAAATGAGATGTGCTGGTGAGGCATGTGCAGATCCCTCAGTCCATTATGTGAATAACGATACCTGTCCCAAGATGTTTGGTGTATAAGTTTACAAGTTGGATTTACCAGGTAGAAATAAAGTCTCACATTCTTAAAATGTATCTGGAGTCTCATCCTAGATCAGTGATATACGAGGCTGTGGGAAAGCTATGGGGGTTGATTTGTGGTTTATAAAGGAAGGACGGAAGGTTAGAAGGAAGTTTCCCTTTACCACAAATGTTTGGTTTGTGGTGTTCCGAGAGCATTGAAATTGGGAGCTCGTCCAAGAAAGCATTTCAAACTGAGAACCTTACGCTTAACTCTTGTTATACTGTCAGGGAAAAGTAAAGTGTAAAGGACAGTCTGAAAGACCCACACGCGAGCATAATGCATCTGCACCTCTGTCATACCTACGGTTTTCAGGGCACATGGCTATATGTGTTTTGGGAGAGCCACTTTTTCTAAAATTAATTTTTCTTGGCTTTTTTCCTAGGATCACATGATTCTTTCAGCTACTGGGTTGATGAGAAATCTCCTGTGGGACCAGACCAAGCAAAAGCCATCAAACGTTTGGCCAGAATTTCCTTGGTTAGAAAGATCATAAAGAAATGGTCGGTGACTCAAAATTTGACTTTCAATGAGCAGTTGGAAGGTGGCATCCGCTACTTTGATCTTCGTGTATCTTCCAAACCTGGGGAAATAGGACAAGAGATTTACTTCATACATGGCTTGTTTGGCATCAAAGTATGGGACGGGCTGAAGGAGATGAATAGTTTTCTTGAGCAGCACCCCAAGGAAGTAATCTTCTTGGATTTCAATCATTTCTATGCCATGGATGACAGCCATCACCACTTCCTGATCGACAGGATCCGCTCAGCATTTGAATCCAAACTTTGTTGTGTTGAATGTGTAGAATATGTGACGTTACTGTACATGTGGGAGAAGAAACATCAGGTAGGAAAAGGATGTTTAATGTTTTTCAAACCCCAAATGTTAAGATTTTAAAGAGACGAAGCTGGGTGGGGCTCCCACTCACAGATATTGGACCAAGGACGCTGCTGATGGTCAAGTTAAAGCCCACTAGTGCCTCCTCTATGTAGTGTGCATGCTTCCTCCATTTACGTGCAGCTGTGTATCCCCTCATCCATGGTGTAGCCAGTCTGTCCTGCTCCCAAGCAGGTTTGTTAAGTAGTGTCCATGGAGCCTTGTGCTCCTCACAGAGGGTTTTCTCCTCTGGAAGGGCAGGTAGTGCAGACTTGTGTTGGTGAGGATTTGATTAACTGTTGTCTTTCTGGCCAGTGTGAAGCATATAAGCTTTATCATGACTATGGTATGGACTGAATTTCTTACTTCCTTTGCAGCCATCCAGATCCGCAGAGGTGAGGTTGATGCCTCTTCTCTCTGGTAACTGCTCCCATAGGTACACAAAAACTGAGAACAGAAAAGGGTTTCAGCAGCAGCACATAATTCTTATCCTGGAAGTGGGGCTTTGAGGAATTGTTCTGAACTGGTGCTGTCAGTGCTAGGGTTCAAGATGAATCGTGTCTAAATGTGGGTGTTAGTAAAAAGTGTTGCCTCTTTGTGCTGTAGAGAAGCACCTTACAAGGTATAAAATATTAACTTTGGATTTGACAGTTTTGCTGACGGCAGGACTGGCTTTGGTTTCTCATGCAGCGAGTGTGAGCACGATGCCAGTATGTCAGTCATGTGCCAATCAGCCCAGCACGTTTTAGCCTCCTAGTAGGAGGTATTCAGAAGCTGGCAAGACTGCTAAAATCCTTAACTTCAAGTACAGATACAGTATTTTCTGGCAGTAAGAAGTTGCAATGCATTTAAGCTGAGTTCTTTAAATGACAGAGGCAACTTTATCATTTTAAACTGATGACCTGTAAAGCCTGAAGCAATCCTGTTCTCAAAGCTGAACAAAATTATCTCTATCTCCTTTGGCCGTAGTTCAGCAAATATACTGACACTCATGACTCAAGAGCAACTTCTTTTTGCTTGGTCCTCTTCGTTGCTGGTTACAACATTGCTAGTTACAACAGTACTGTATAAACATAAACCAATGCAGCAAGGTAAAATATAAATAAATAAAAATATAGTAATTGTGAATTTTGGGGGGGTTGTTTGTGTTTTTTTAATATTATTTTGGTTTTCTTTTTTTGTTCTGTTAGGTTCTCATATTTTACCACCACCCTTTGTATCAGGAATATCCCTTCCTGTGGCCAGGTAATAAAATGCCAGCACCGTGGGCTAATACAACCAATGTGCACAAACTGCTACAGTTCCTGGAGACCACACTTGGGGAACGAAGTCGTTACGGGACTTTCCATGTATCTCAAGCAATTCTCACACCTCGAGTGAAAACGATTGCGCGGCATCTAGTTCGTGGTCTGAAGAACACACTTGTTCATAGGTAAGGACTTGTCTTGATTTTCTCAGTTCTCTATTTAACATGTCTCATGTTGAAAGAGGCACTGAGCAAGCAAGACTAGGCCATGTTTGCTTAGGCTTGCTGAAAGCATGCAGTTTTGCTCAGTACTGTTGTTCATGAGAGATAGTTGCAATCATTAAAAATAAAGAATTAGTGAAAATAATAAAGTAACGGGGTGTATATGTGTTTCCTGGTAATTGGAACTTTTTCTGAATGTGATACGATTTTGTAAAATGTGGGATGAATGTGTGGCTTCAAAGCAGTAATTCATTTCAAACTGGCTGAAGTTGAATTTAGGGGGGTGAAAAAAGCTTGTGCCACAGAGGAAAATTGCTTATTTCTGGCCTCAGTTTTGCATTTGTCCATACAAATGTCTCAGTAATTTCAGTAATGATGAGAGATGTATGACATAGGGCAGTATTTTACCTTGTATTTTTAGGAGGTGGGGAGGGAGGTTTTCCAGTACTTAGATTCACCATTTGACTTTTTTAATACCACTGACCATTGTACAATTAATTTTCTTATGAGTAAGGTCATTGTAAGAGGGTTTTGCTTCGATTAGCACAGAGTGCCAGTGATTTTAATAGCATTAACAGCATGACGAGGATAGTTCCGTATGATTTGTTTTATGAAATTATCATCTTGTAGCCCATTTGCTAAAAATTACCAGAACTGTAAAGGTCCTCTTGGATATTAGGAAGCAATTCTTTACTGTGAGAGTGGTGAGGCCCTGATACAGGTTGCCTGGAGAACTTGTGGATGCCCCTTTCCCTGGAAGTGTTGAAGGCCATGTTGGGTCAGGCTCTGAGCAACCAGGTCTAGTGGAAGGTGTCCCTGCAAACGGCAAGGGCTGTAGGAATGCGATGATATGGCAGGTCCTTTCCAGCCCAGGCCCTAGAGCGATTCTGTGAGTAAGAAGATGGCAGGTTAGGTACGAATGTGCGTGTTTCACTGCGTTCCCGTCGGAGGCGTGAGGCTGGCGCTAGGCCGGGCTATCCCCGCGGCTCTGGGCCCTGGTGTCGGGGCCCGCTCGGCACCAGGTGGCGCTGGGGGCCCGCGGCGCCGGCCCTGCGCACCCTCGGGGCGCCGCGGCGGGGCGCAATTCCCGGGCCGGCGCTGCCGGGCGTCCTTGCGTTTCGGGGGGAGGCGAGCAACTCTCCTTCGAGGGTATCCTGGCGCAGATCTGTGCTCTAAGCCACCCTGCCTTCAGGCCAGCCCTTTCCCTCATCCTTACACTTGTTTGCAGCGAAGCAGAAAGTTGCAAATTGTTGCTGCTGTTTGCCATAAGCGTGATTACTTGTGTGTATTTGCACAAGCTAGCTGATATGCAAATCTGTCTTTGCAGGTTTTTGTAGATTCCTTCCTTCTTGTATGGAAATTTTGCCGTGAATTTGAATATCTAGGTGTTCTCGAGCTCTTGCTAAAAGGATGCTTGCAACAAGTCACACTTAGCTGGCTGGAGTCTGGTGGGTCCCCTGGCAGTAATTATTCCTTCATGCATAGTTCTTGATGAGTTTTTTTCATTGTCCTGATGCAGCAGGAGGGGGAGTGTTTCTAAGTTTTTTGGGTTTACTTTTTTTGCTCCATCCTGTTAGCTGATTTGGTAGCCTACCATCTTCGCAAATAATGTATACATGTTACAGCCCTAATCTAAATAATGCTAACATATTTAGCCATTTGTGTCTTAACTGCTGAAAAGCATGGTGTTTCATGTTAGAGTGCAAGAAAGATGGTGCAGACTTCTGACTTGCACTGTGTCCAAGAAAGTACTTGAAATTTCTCCCCATGGTAGAATTTCTAACTCGACTTAACTCAGTTCCTGACGCACCTCTCCTTTATCCACTTATAGTGATGTATAGCAGGATGTTCAACCCCTATGGAGCTGACAGCTTCATTCTAGGTTTGGTTTCCTTGACCCCGTTACTCTGAGTGGGTCTGGAGGCTGGAGAGACTTTGGGAGAAATACAATGCGCTGCCTCCAACAACTTTTTCCTGCCCACCCTGAGGCAGAGAAGGGCATGGGAGCATCTTGGGCCAGGTATAACCTTGCTTTGTGTTACACTGGTCTGCTGTGAAATTTAACGTTTGACTTAACGTGTGCTTGGGTGAAAACAAACCACGGTGGAGAAAATTGAAGTGCAGTGTTAAATCCTGAAGCACA
The DNA here is from genome assembly GCA_013397315.1 of Donacobius atricapilla. Lineage (NCBI taxonomy): Eukaryota > Metazoa > Chordata > Aves > Passeriformes > Mimidae > Donacobius > Donacobius atricapilla. The sequence continues at coordinate 337,224 of WBMY01004803.1, read as the reverse complement.
GACTGCTCAGTGAATATAGAGGGGTTTTGTATGCCTGCTAGTTGGGATAGATGACTGACCAGTACGTCTGTTTGATAGCTAATGGCCATGTGCTGTGTTAAACTCCCATCTCATCAGCCAGTTGCATTTAGGGTGACAGCCAGGCCCTGATCACAAATATGAGATAATATATTTTGTAAACAGCGTGTTGTGTTTGAAATTATTAGAGTAAGTATAGAAAAGTGCCTCTTTTAAAGTGTTTAATTGTCTTTATTTCAATTTCTTTAGGAACTTGCCCATGATTTTGAATTGGGTGAAAGAACAGAAGCCTGGTGTTATGGGTGTTAACATAATTACATCAGACTTTGTGGAGCTGGTTGACTTTGCTGCTACAGTTATTGCGTTGAACGACCTCCTTTTGGAAGAGGACAAATCTGCAACTTAAATCCTGATTGCTGTGTCCCACTTGGGCTCCTTAGTGGACATCTTTGAACGATGCTAAATGTTTTACTTGTCAAGTGAAACCTACTGTAATCTCTTATTATGAAAAAAGTTTCCTAGAGGAAACGTGGTTCAACATCACATACAGCCAGGTCCCTTCTCCTGGAGTCATGTTGACCTGAGTGAGCCAAGTGCTGTGTGAGTGCTGCTGCATCTGTGTGTCAGTGTGTGTGTGCTCTGTTTGGCTGAGCTGTGCACACGTCTGCTGCCAACAGGGGCTGGCCTCTGGAGCAGATGTACCCCATTGTTGTGCACATCTCCCTGGTGACTGCACTCCCAGCGCCCCTGCTGTGCGTCCTGCCCGCTTCCCATGGCCAGGGCTCACTCCAGGGATCGCTGCGGATCCCGTGGCAGCGTGACCTGGCTGGCCGGGGTGGCGTTGTTCTTGGGCCACCTCTGGCGTAGCTGTGCTCAGCTGGAAGCTGCTGCTCTGTTCATTATGCTGTTCTAGACACTACCTCTGACTTACTTGAAGAGACAATACTGCTGTTGTTCAGGGGGAAGCTGTTAACACTGCGTTAAATATCCAAACTGTCTTTTGGGCCTGAGAGGTGAAGGCTTGGCACAATCTTTCTTCTCGACCCCTTTATTTTACTTTATTACTTCAATACATTAATTGCAACTGTGTTTAAGTGTATTTCTTTTGCAATTAATTTGGAGAATATTTCAGTCTTCAAATTTTGATGATTATAACTCAAGTCTGAATTCCTGCTTCCTGTGACGTATGGGAAACATTACTTTTCCTGAGTTCCTGGGACATTTAGGAAACTACAGCATAACCTTTCTCTTGAACCAGTTGACCACTTGGGGTTTTTTAATCCCTCAAATTTTCCTTGGAGAAAGTCTGTCACCCAGGCAGCCCTTTTCTGGAAGGAGGTGGGCCAAGTGAGGGCTTGCTTGATATTCAGAGAACTGGAGCTGACAGGGACTGCTCAAAGCCCAAATATTGTTTCACTGTGATTTGTGACAGGACAGTGAATTCTGCAGTCAAGACCTGACAGCTGTGCTTGTAGACAAAGAGCCACACCTATTACGGGAGAAATTTCTCCAGCCTTCACCTGCTTGTGACAGAGTATGCAATAATCACACAAGCACAGGCAGGTGTTAGTACTGCTTCTTTCTTTAGTCGTACTTGCTTTTGTGCTGGTTCACCATGAAATGTGACCATATATGTTTGAGCCAATGCAATCACATGTTGGTACTTATCAGCAGTTAATTTACTAGCTGATACTATCCTATGGTCTGATTTATCTTCATTGTTTATTTTCTTAAAAAAAGCACAAAAGGGACTGATTAGCAGGTACTTCTCTGCTCAGTCATCTTCCTGAAGCAACTATTGGTGCACTAATTATTCATTGATTATGAATTTTTATTTATCGCTAAGCTTATTTATTATAGAATGGAATGTCTTTATACCTACTTAATTCAAAGGAAGAAATTCATCTCCAGATTTATTATATATTTTGTTGTTTTATCATGTATCTGCTATCAGGGTCTGGCAGCTGTGAAAAATCCCAGCCTTCTTTGTTTGCTTGTCACAACTCAGGAGAAATGTAAAGGTTTGCAAACTGTCCATGTGAACCTTGTCCAAATTCAGAGCAGTCTGTAATCTGATTTATCTGTTGTTTGCATGGCTTTCATTAGAGTTCCTTGAATTTTTTAACTGAATTGTTTTTCAAAGGGAGTTGGGGGAAGTGCCTGTCACTCACTGTCTTTCTCCTTTTCACTTGTGTCTCAGTGATAGGGGACAAGTCATAAAAATCAGGGTTTGGGAACGATGTTAAAATTTCTTGTTTAATACTTCCTTTTAAAACCACAGCAGAAGGTTTTTATTGGATTTGGCATTTTTTTCTTGCTGATGAAACCATCAGAACCTGTTCTGAACAGTTCTGTTCAGTCTGCAAATTTATTTAAAACACCTGGATTTTCCTTAGCTGAATTTTATGTTTACTTTACTCATGGCCCCAACTGAAAATCCATGTGGATTTGGGTTTTTTTGGTGGTTTTCTTCTGCAAATTGTCTTGGTGCTCAGAGCTCAGCTGGGTGTTAACACCAAGGTTGTGGATTTGATCCCTGTATGGGCCATTCATTTAAGAGCTGGATTCATGACCCTTATGGGTTCCTTCCAACCCAGAATATTCTGTGATTCTGTAACTTGACTTGAATGACAGTGGGGCAGAAATAATACCTTTGCAAGGTTTCCTGCAGAACTAGAAGACAAAGCAAGGTGAAGTGAGTATGATGTTTGTATTTGACCCTTAATATATTTTGTACTGTATATGTGTGTATATATCTGCCTCAAAAGAGATTTATTTGGCTTAACCAATATTTGTGTTGCATATGCACAGTAATGACTGTTATTAGTCCTTCTGCTGTATTTATTTGAATAGAGATGCGATGGGCTCAGGGCTTTGGTTAGACATTTTTAAATGCAAACTCAGAAATTCCTTGAACATATTTGTTGTTAGTTCTTGCCTCTTGAAACATGCTGGGTTTTAAGAGTGTGAGCAGAGGGAAAAGAAATGGAAAATAGATTTAGTATCAATGGTTAAGTATGTGGCGGGGGGAACATTTCTGTAAGTTTGGCCTGTCGGAAGAGACTTGTGTGTCATTTCAGAGCAGTGCTTGGTGCTGTGCTTCCAATGTGAGGAACCTGACAGTCTTAAATGGTGAGTTGGGCAATTGGCAGGTAACACTTTCCTGTGACATGACATGTCTCTTGCCTACTCTGGGCAGCATTTATGCTGGTGTTTAGAATTGGTCCTGGGGTTGTCTGAAACCATCCTAAGCAATGTGAAGTACCTTTCATCTATTCTGTTACACAGAGAAAAGCTATCCATATAATGGGCTTATCTTGCTTACTCAACACCAAAACATATCCAGACTTCCTCATGCTTTGCAAAATGGAGCTCATCAAAGCTTGGACTTCGGGACCGTGGACTCTATTTTCCAGCATTACAAAATTAAAAGGTGAGCTGGGCAGGAAGGGAGGATCAAGGAAGTAGGGCAGTAGTTTGCATCCAGTACCCACATGGAAGGTGTGGCAGTGCTTAGCCCAGTTGTGGGCAGCAGAGTGGAGCAGGTCTGGCAGTCTGGCAGGTCAGTGACAGTGCTGCAGCTCACGCTAAGGCACTTGGCCAAGTCTGGCCCCTGAGTAGTCTGCCCCTGAGATCAGCAAATAACAGCCTACAAGGTCAGATGTGTGAGCTTGAGGAGAATAAAGATGGCTATGAGCACAGGAGAAGGCAGGGGGTTCTTACTGTTGATGTAGATGCACATCTGGTGAATACAGTGGTTTTCATCTTGCTTGTACATCCCCAAAGCAGTAGAGTTCACTTATGAGCAGGCTTTTCCCCAGAAGAATTGTTCTGACCTTTTGACCATTTTGTAGGTGCTGGGAGAGGAGAAGCCAGAAAACAAGCATGAAGCAAAATACTTAGACTGTGTATTCTTGAATAATTACACATATGGTTTGTTATTACAGATTCAGGTTAGTTATACACTGTTTTATGACTGTTGTTTCTCTTCCTGGTGTGCAGTCCCTGAATGCCAAGCACACTGGTGGCATTCCTCTGCTCACACTGATTGCTGCTATGTGCAATTTAAGGGCATATTTGAGGCACAGTAGACCTCTCTGTGTATCCCTGATGGGAAGTAGTAGATGTTTGTTATGGAGCTTTTTATGAGCTGTTAGTTTTTTAGCCTCTTACTGTGTCCCATAGGTGAAAGCAAAAAGGAGTTAGTACTAGATTTTGCAGACTGACAATCTTTTGGCTTTTACTTGGGGACTACTGTCATAATATATTGAACTGCCTAGGGAAATGGTGGTGTCACCATCTCTGGAAGTGTTCAAAAATTTGTGGATATGGCACTTGAGGGCATAGTGTTGTAAAGAAAACAGCGGTGGTGGACTTGATGCTCTTGGAGGTTTTGTCCAACCTTAACAGTTCTATGATTTAGAGTAGAAATGCTGACTGCAAAAAGGCCCATATTCTACTAAACAGCCTCTTTGGAGGAAAGAATAATATGGAAATGGGCCCTTTGCTCCTAACACATGCTGGGTTTTGCTGTTGTTGGTACTGACTTAACTGAATGTTGGAGTATAAAAAGCACCTGAACTGTAAGGTTGAAAAACACTTTTGGGCAGGGATTTTGGCTCAAACAGGAGAAGGGCTTCTGCCAAGATGCTCATCTATTCTCAGCTGGCTAAGCCTTTGGAAATACTTTCTTTGCATATCTGTCTCAGGTGTCAGAGCTCATTGATGCATCATTTAGCCAACCAGGGTTTAGGACTTAAATAGGCAGAGGGCATGAATATTTTGATTTAGAATTGGGTTGCCTATGGAAGTCTAAACATGTGTGACTTGAGGTTTACTTGAGTATGCAGTATTTAATATGACATCGGTGTGCTGTTTTCGTAAGACTTTCATCTTGAACACATAGTTACCCATCCCTACTAAGCAGATTTTTTGGTCAGAGGACCACTGTTTGGGACAAAAGTTGAGGGTAATTTTCAATGCTTGTTAAAGCACAGAGAAATTGTCTAATGTGGGGAACAGGGCTGACTCAAAAAAATTTTTGACATATAGATCAGGTCTAAATGCAGTCCTTTTGGCAAGGAAAAATAAGATTTTTTTTTTTTCTTCTTTGACAATTCTTATTCCAGCTTTGGTTTTAGCTCAACAGATGGGTAGAAGAGCCAGAGCATATGGTGAAGAGCAAATAAATTTTATGCTAAGGACATACATGTAGGACTAACTGTGGTAAGAGTATGGTGATTTAGTTAACAACACCTTTAATGGTAATCCTGTCGGCTCTTTGGTTTAGGTTGTTAAATCAGTCTCTATTTTGCATTAAAAGTAATCAGTCCCACTAATTCAATACATCTGTTCTGTTGAAGTGTGTTTATTTCTCTACAAGTCTTACCAAGTAAACTGTTAATTGTAGGGACTGGAATAGGAATGTCAACTTTAGAACTGTGTGCTGAATCTGCTTATATTTTATATCCCTGAATATTTATGCATTGCGTGTTGTCCATTTAAACAGTACTTCTCTTACCCTTTGTTAGACCTGTCATACCATCTACTTTGAGCTGCAGTGTATTCTTAATTTTGAAAGAAGTATTGATCAGCACATCCTATGTAAAAATAATTTAGATGGTTCTTTGATTTTTCTCAATGTCAAATGTGTTTTCCAGGTGGATTTTTTTTTTTATTTATACTGTGGAAGGGTGCAGAGGGGACTAGGTGAATAGGAGTTACCAATTCTCAGTATTTATTTTGTGCAGTTTGTCTTCTTTTGGCAGTGTGTGCTGTACCCACCTGTCTGATTCAGTTTTGTGAAACCAGGATGCCTCATCTGAACTGCGGATACATTTGGGGTTTACATCTGTTTCTTCTGCTTTATATCTTTGGGGGTTTTAATCCTGAAAATAAAAAATACAACTTGAGCTAATCATCCCTGCTGTGTGTTCTCTACTGCTGACTGTTTTGATATATGATGATTACTTTGTGAGTCAACTAACATCAGTTGAACTCAGTAATTTCTCTGATGCAGAATGGTGTCATTAGAGGTTGGTTTGGGATTTTTTTGAGGTGCCACATCTTGCTGCATTTGTATCCCCTAATTAGGCAGACCCAGACAACATCCCTATTATTAGGATGTGCTGACAAGTTCTCAGTGCAAGTAGTGGTACAACGGGATTAGAAATCAGTGTGTGCTTCCACTTGAGTGTATACACAGAGCTAACATCTTGTCCTGACTGCACTGGGACAAAAACGTGCTAATCCATGGATCCAGTTCTGTCCTGGAAGACAAATACAACTTCTGTGCAGCCTCTACTGCTGTAATACAGGTGGTGAAGTTCCATTGTAAAACTTGATCAGGAAACAAAGCATTGATAATGATTCCTGGAGCCTGGGCTAATGCCGGATGCTTGTAACCCGGTGAGATCAGACACACCCTTCTTTTAGGTTCCTTGCAGTGTGCCTGTCTTGAAGATGTGGGGGTGGGGACAGGGAGAGAAGGGATGGCCCTGATTCCCTCACGTTTTCAAACCGTGGTGACTGAGGGGCAGCTACCTGTAGATGTTTTTTTTTTTAATCCCAAAGTTAGAGCTGGGAATTCTGAGCTCGATCACTACCTGTTGTCTCAGACCTCGAAGTAGGTATTTGCAAACCAGCCTTCATTAGCAGTGACTCAAACAAAGCTAACCATAGGTGTCAGTAATGTCTGCAATGTGCTGTAGGCAGGAAGTGTGCTACTAGTTTTTTCAGAATATACTTATGCAGCACAAATCTAAAGTGACTGGCATAAGCTGACAGTGTGTAAAAGTTGATGGTTAAATAGCTTGGAGTGGCACTGTGGCTTCCACCCCCCACCCTCCTTATACTGTTTCCCCTGGCCAGGAAAATTATGTACCTTAGCGGGGACTTCAGGTGCAAGAGTGAGCATAATTTCATCATATTGCTTCCCTAGGGGGAATGGATTATTTAAAAGTAAAATGGATTTTTTTTTTTTTTTTTAGTCTGTGTGCCTTTAGCAATGCTGGATAAGGTCACACATGTATATACATGCACATATATGCACAAAGTAAATTGTTATTTTGAAAGCATGCCAATGGGACTGCAAAAACTAGAAGCATGTTCTGTGACAAATTTATGCACACCCTTTATACTGAGTTTCACTGTTGCCACAAACCTGTGATTAGCTGTTCAAACAGAATCATTCCTGAATTGCTTGTGTCATACTGTTTACCTCTGAAGGGATGCTGCTGAACCTGCATGAAGTTTTTTTAGCTGTGGAGGATAAACTCGTCCACGCTATCTGAAGGACAGCCAGTTTGGAACCTGGTGTGTGCTGCCAGCAGCTCTTGTTCCATGTCTAGCTGGAAGGTGTGCAAAATGCTGGCAGACTCTGGAGCTGAGTAATGGTAATGTCACTGATTCTTCTCATCAGTTAGGTGACACATCAGGCACTTGCATTAGACTAGAAGAGCATTTGACCAAAAATCCTCTCTCCAATTTAAATGTACTAAGTGGGATGAGTTTGTCATGCTCTTGGGTGAGCAGATGCTGGACAAAGTAACCAAGTGAATTTTGAACTACTGCTGATTAGTGAGTCCAGCTGCTCTTCTTGGGGATCAGGGTTTGGTCCACTCAGCTGATTGTGCCACTGCCTGAAGTCAAGACAAAGTGGATTCTTCTGGAAAAGATGGTGAATGTGACCAGGATCATTAACAGGTAACTTGCTGTGTGGATGAGCTGTTAATACAGTATCACTGAAAATCAACTTTCTCTCAGTTTAGGGATTTGTTTAAATTAAAAGCAAAATTTGCCTAGAATAGAAAATGGCTTATTCTCTTTGTTCTTTCTTGTATATCTCTTATCTGCACTAGTAATAAATATACATTGAGGGGAAGAACTTTGGGGTGGTGTAGAGTCTGCTCAAGGGAGAAGCTACTGTTGTACATATAGCTGTGTAGGTTTTTATCTCCAGATTAAATCAAAATTTGGCCTCAGAGTCACTACTGTTTCTTTCAGCAACCAGTGAGCATGCATCCCGTGGCAGAACTGCTTACATGGCCAAATTTGTGGATTAAAGTTTCCAACATAATCTGTGGGCTGAAGTTGCATGCAGCTGTAAATTGGGTAGTATTTCGGAGAGGTGAATGCTTCTTGTGTCTGCTTTGATATTTTGTTCTCTCTAGTTTAAAAGCAAAACAACCCCATTTGTTGCAAGGTAAGATTTCTTAACCTGACTTCTAACCTAAAATTGGTGCAAGGGTAAATTTCTGCTGCCTTATCTGTAATGGGCAGTTTCTTGGTGGAAGAAAGGAAGCAACTGGCATTACCTTAGGTGCTAGAGCATCAAGGGAGCTTAGCTGGTAGCTGCATAAAGTAGGAAATGTATGGTACAATGCTAGCACAGATTGTCTCTTTATGATTGAGACAGACGGATGAACCTTTAAAAGGGTTCTTGTGGCCCAGGAGATGCTGGGCAATGTGTTGGTCTTCATGCAAAGGCTTGCAGGTTTCAATGAAATGGCGTAAAACCTTGGCTGGTGTGTGCAAAGCCCACATGGTATAGCATGCTCTGGTTTGAAAGAGTATTTTCTGTTTGACCAGAGTTGCAGGTGCCATTGTTGTTTCATCTCTGTCGTAATCATGAGGAAGTCTTGATATAGTTTGTGCCGATGCTGCTTGGGTGGCTCAGCAGAGGGACAGGCAAATGGCTGGCCCAGCCATGTCCCCCCAGCTGCGTACTTTATACTGTGGCACGGCACCTTGGCACTTCAGGTATGTTGGCAACTCCAATACCAAATTCCTCTTGGACTGGACATTTGTGAATGCAAAATACAGAAGAAATTGAGAACTGAGTTATTTCTGTAATGTTTCTTCTTGCAAATACTCTCTAAGAAAGGCAAAACAAAACTGCCTAGGAGGTGTTTCTCCCTGCATCAAAGTCATCCTTTGGCAGATTGGTTGGAGAACACATTTATTTGGTGAGGTCTGTGTAAATGAGAATTAAAGGTAGTAAAAATATTTTTCTTTAATTTTTTACTGAACATGCACTTTTCATTTTGTTCATAGCAACTGGGCAAAGGGCTGGGTCTTGGTATTCCTGGGTTTTCTTCCAGCTTGAAATTGCAAAACCTAAAATCACAAATGCAAGAAAGAAACAAAAACCATCCAGAGAGGCTGGAGCAGTGGAAAGGGAGGAGGAAAGGTATGCAGCAGTGATAGTGCTGTAACTTGCCCTTTGGAACAGAAAATAAAGCTCTTGGTTTGGAACGTTTTTTTGAGACAGAACAAATTATTACACCAAGTTCACTCTTTGAACCACATCCAGTACAAAGTTCATTTGATACATTAAATGCAGTTCTGCATTTGCAAATATGCTGAATTTGATTTGATTGCTTCTTTTGAAAGGCTACACTGGCAGCAAATAAAATAGGTTCCAGGCCTTTCTCCTGAGAAAAATAACAATTGCTAGTATTTCAGCCTAAATATCTCAAATGCCAACAGTTTTGGTTCTTCTTCTGTGTTTCTGCTTTTCTTGAAGAATCATGACTTGAACTCTGAAGCATTAGAAGCAGCCAACTCATCCTGTGTGATAGCAGATAGTGCTGGAAAATGTGCTTTGGTCATTGCCAAAACAAAAAATAAAGAAATGTGTATTGCAAACATTATCCCCTTCTGGCCCTCCATCAATCTGTCTTGAAAATTGCCCTTAATAACAGGGCTGTCTGAGGATCAATGACACAGGCTTGCTCACCAGGCTCAGTCCTTCCCTGCACACCACAACCACATTCAGGGAGAGATGAACTGGGATTTCCCAAGGCTGGTTTTCCCATCTGCTGGGCATGTTCACTGTGCAGGCATGCACAATGCTGGCAAAAACACTTGAAGCCAGACATATCCTTCCAGGCTTTAAGATCCAGAATGAATCCGAAACTCAGTGTAGGTTTCCTGAAATATGTCCACAAAGGAAGAGAAAGGCTGCTGCAAGAAGAGTTCACACTAGCAGTCTATGTAATTTAGAGGATCCTAGAAATTCCTACCAAGTAATTGCTTGTTTACACAGTACTAGTTCTGGAAAAGGTTTTGGTGGTGTCAGATTGGGAAAGAGAATTGGGATTGTTCAGCCTGGAAAGGAGGAGGCTTGGGGTGACCTAACTGGGGCCTTCCAGTACTTGAAGAGCATCTGCAAGAAAGATGGAAAGGGACTTCCTACAAGAACATGTAGTGACAGGACAAGGGGGGAATGGTTTGGAACTGCCAGTAGGTTTACATTAGATGCTAGGAAGAAATTCTTTACTGTGAGGGTGGTGAGGCTCTGGCTTTCCAGAGAAGCTGTGTCTGCCCCACCCCTGGAAGTATTCAAGGCCAGGTTCAATGAGGCTTTGAGCAACCTGCCATAGTAGAAGGTGTCCCTGCCTGTGGCAGGAGGCCTTGGAACTAAATATGCTTTAAGTCCCTTCTACCCCAAGCCATCCTACGATCTTCCTATCAACTGGATTTTGTGAACAAAGGAGATTGCTTTCTCAGATGGTTATTTGACTGTCATCTCCTGGAAAGATTTACAAAAAACTAAGCTACTAAAAAAATTTGCTTGTTTATGGCAACAAACTAGATAATTACAATCTTGTCTTCTTGCATTTATTGCCAAGAACAAGAACTCCTAAGTAGTTTAATTTCCCTTCCACATGTTCCTTCCTCCTATCTTGAGGCTAAGTTTGTCCCCTTTCCAAGGCTGAAGGATAATGTAGGCAGCATTAATAAATGTACCAGGGAAATGGCTTCTCAAGATCAGGATTATAGTGCAATTCTGTTTATCCAAAACTGAAATGAGAGACTTGGCCATTGAATTTGTTCTCTGCTCTGTTACGATCCTGTGACTCTTGGAACAGAAGAGGCTGTTAGAGCCAGGTTTTTAGCAGAGACTGAGGAAAACAGCTGAAACTCAAGCTTCCAGAAAACATTGGAATACCCACTAAACCTGTGTGCTTTTGTAGATGGCTAACAAGCAATCAGCTCGAAATCCTTGTTTCCGTGCCCTATTAGCTGTGGGTGGCTGGTTAGGGCACTTTAGAAAAGATGAGAAGAAAAATCCTTCTCACTGTCCTTATACCTACTGAAATGCAATATTTGGTAGACAGGTCTGTGCTGCTGTCCCCCCTGCTTCTCGGAGGGCATGGTATGGCAGATGCCCAGGCTCACCAGAGTGTCCCGGGTGCTGCCACATGTTCTGTTCTTGTTGATGTGCAGTTGCCCTGTCCTGTTCCTGGGACCTTGCTTTGGCAGCCAGTATGGCTTTAGCGGTTGTCACAAGAAGTTTTGGAAGTGGCAAACTGAAAAACCTGTGTTACTATGTTTGTTAAGAAGAAAACAGTGGCTGCCTACTCATATACTGCAAATGACAGTGGTGATCAGTATAGCTGCTGAGATGACAGAGGTATTGCACTACATTCATTAAAGCCTGAAGTGCACTCCTGCTCCAGTGCTGAGGACTGCAACTCCATAGCCTGACACAGGCACTAGTCTGAGCAGACCGAAACCAAACTCCCACGTATTGACTCAAGAACACCCTCTGTGAAATGCTGGGGTGCTGTCTCACCTGGCTCTTCCTGTGACACACCTCCCTGGGGAATTTGGACCTCCAGGGTCAAACTTAGGCTCAAGCATGTGTTTTGAGATACCATCTTTAACATTTAAGGGCACCACACCTTACTCTTCTTTTCTTTAAGACTCCTGGATGTGGTAGGATGGAAGAGGAATGAGCAGACTCTACCTGCTGGCCTATCTCAAGCTCATGCTTAGACCTCTGTCTCATTTCTGTCTATCAGAGTCAATCTCCTCTGTCCAGCAAGTCTCATCATTAATGCTGGCGCAGTTCCTTTCCTAACTTAAAGATAGCTGGCGCAGGTAACTGTGTCCCACAACAGGGTTTAATGAGGTATGGCTTCCTGGCTCCAAGCTGAGACAGTATTCAGACTGACTGGGTTTTTTCCAGATCTGATTGGTCTAGGAATAGTGTTGAAAGCTGCTTTTTAGTTTCAAAACACTTAACCATCCTGCTAAATTATTAGCATTGGCAAGATGCCACCAAGCGGAACAGAGTCCAGTTCTGGTAAGGTGGTAGAACAGCTCTCTTAGGTGTTTTTTATTGAATAACAACCACAAAAGACCACCTAATACTCATCCAAGTTTTTGCTCCTGATCTGATGGGAGCAGGATGTATAAATAGCATCGAGTCTGAGGGAAATGTGGGCTCTTCTCTACCATGCTTTTCTCTTTTGTGTGTGCCAAGTTAAGGAAGAGGAGAATTCAGAAAATGCAAGGAATTCTCATTTCACTTTTCTCCTTGCTTATTTTAAAGTGCCAGAGTGAGAAGCCGGTACCTTAACATGTCTTATTTATTACCCCATGACACACTTCTTTGTGATTTTGATACCTGGAGAGGGAGCATCCTCCCCCAGGGGTATTTTTGACTCCTTTTATTGCATTTGCTGATGTTTGTAAAACTCCATTTGCTGTCCTGTCTGTTAGTTGTTCTGTTTCAACACACCCTTAGCTGACCTATGCTCCAGAGAACTGTTAAACATTGCAGGCATGCTTGAGGAAGGAAACTGATCTTTCTTTCAACTTGGAGTGCAGCACTTAAACTCACTGGTATGGCAGAAGGAGCAGTAGATGTGCTGTGGGTGGTGCTAAACCGGTTTGGAGAGAGCTGGGAAGGGCATGAAGTGTGGAACAAAAACTTTATGCTGTGATGGGATGGATAAGTTAGCATCTATGTGCTGGCAGACAGCAAACTTTGCTGTGTGGAGGTGTTAGAGCTTTAAAAGCATTGTGAGCTATAGAAGGAGCACTTTGGAAAGTCTTTGAGCCCTGGCAATGCCTTTGCCTTGGAGAAGGCAAAGCAGAAGGTCACCAGAGATGGTTAATAAAGCTTTAGCTGCTGAGCTCACTAAACATTCTTCCAGTTCAATGGCCTATGCAGAATGATGTGTTTAGTCAATGTTTAATTCCTAAGCAACAAATGGTGATTGTCATACTAGAAGGCACTTGTGGTGTTGACTGAAGCAATGGAGGCCAAGGATTAAAAAGGTCATGCAGGGAGATCACTTTGGCAGCCTCAAAGCTCTCACCTCTAGGTCATGTCCCTTCTCAGCAGGAGAAAACAAGAAGAGGTTCATGCTGCCTTAAGGCCAAAAAAGGTTTTCCAATTAGAAAACAAACCATTTAAAAAAAATAATTTGCTGTAGGAAACAAAACAAAGGGAAATGTGAACTGTGGATAGCTGGGGAAAGGTGGAAATTAGGAGTCATTTACTCTTTCCCTGGTGATGGGAGAGGAGGAGTGGAGCAGCAGAGGCAAGCTGTGACTGACAGCAGGAGGGGAAAAGGACAGCAGCTGTTGAAGAGGTTGAGGGCTGCTTGAATAGTTCAGATCTGGAGAAGAGATGAGAGAGGACTGCAAACAATGCCTTCATGGAGCAGGAGAAGACCTGGATGGGATGTCAGGCAGAAAACTCAAGAAAGTTTCTTGTTGAATGAGTCAGAAATGAGAAGAGCCCTCTCAGCTGAGAGCCTCTAACCCTGTCTCACCTTCAGCCTTCTCCCAGATCTGATTATCAAGTCCTGGCCCCTGGGCTCTGAGCCGCCACCAGGCCTGTTTATCTTCAAGCCTAGCCTGGTTTTGTCTGGAGCTGACTTACCCAAGGATTCTGTTAACTCAGGCTTGAAGGGGGATGGGGGAGTAGGCATGTGACATTCCTGCCTCCCATGAAACTAACTCAAAGCATGTGAAGTCTGCAAGTCTGTTTATAAAGTTTGGCCCAGGCCAATGGGACTGGCTTGGCTGTTTCCTACATATAGCAGTTCACTTCTGTATCAGTGCTAGGAGGATTGGGATTTTTTTGTCCTTTACTGTTATTTTCCACGTTTTATACATTAACATGCATAACAGCAATTATTTTGTGCTTTTCCAACTCTTCTGGGTAAAGTACATGGATGGGGATTTTGTGATACAGACAGACAAAGTGCTGTTCAAACCACTGCACTTTCCAGACTGTGACTCAGTCTTTGGGATTGCTTTGTCTTAAAGACAGATACAGCTATAACCAATTTGTTGTTGTTGTTAGGCTGTTACTGAGCCTGGACATGTGTAATGAAGACCAGAGTTCTGCTTCAGTTTTAGAAGATTAAGGCAAGATTTAATAGATTTTCTTTGATCTACTAAGACCTCCACTGATGATCTATTAAGAGAGGGCAAGAGTGAAAGCTAAGATTAGGGCTTACTTGTGGCCAGGACAGACTACTTCTTCTGTACTGGATATTGACTCCAGCACTTATTTACTGGGCACCAGGAATAAGTTTTTGTCCATGCTGCAAGATGGGTTTAGTTCTGAATTACTGAGCTGTGATGATTTCAGTCACGGCAATGATTAATTTTGCTGATGAGTTGATGTTTTTGTAAACATATAGGGCAGCTCTGCAAAAGTCATTGTTTATGAGGTATTTGCTGCTTTTCCTTTTCAAATTTCATGCTGTTTACCTTGAGAATGAAGAATGAATGCTGTATAAAAGTGGTGTGTCCTATGAGCCAGTATTACTTTGCTCAGTGTTAGCAGGGCTGAGCTGTTCCAGCCATAAGGGTGCACATTCCAAAGCAATTAGAACAGTTTCATATGTAAATACTGCTCAGCAGCTGATAAAATGCCTTTCAGATGTCTTCGTAAAATATTCAGGTGACCAGTAAAGAACTACTTTCTTTAAACTTTGCAGTCAAATGTGAAAATATTTATTTTGATTCTTAACAGCTTTTTCTCATTTAAAAATTGCTGTGAATTGAAAGTAGTTCATTTGTCTTGTTGGAATACCTTGCAACTGAGTCACAGGGAAAATAAATGGTGACAATCATGGATTCCCCACCCTATGTGCTTCATCAGGGTCTCTGCCCTCTCTGAGCATAATCACACATTGAAATAATTTGATTCTTGGCTTACTGTGAGTATAAAAACTTCTAGGGAGGAAGAAGAAAGAGTGGGAGGGTGGAAACCAAAAAAACGGATTTCCTATGCCTATAAACCAGTGTACAAAATTGTAATTTGTCTGCAAAGCTCTGCAAACTAAAGCATGCCTCTTTCCTGCTCAGAATGAGCATGGTTTCAAGCTGCAGCACTGATTCCCAAACTTCTTGGACCAGCTTTTACCCATATTGTTCCTTGTCATAGAGCTTTGAACTCCCAAATTCAGAACAGGGATGTGGTCTCCAGGCCCCTTTGCAGGCCCACCAGCTATCTGTATTTCCAGCTGTGAGAACCCCTGCCCTAGGGCACTGTTTGGGTAAATGCATAGGATTTTGGCCATTATGTACTCCAAGGCCAAAGCTAAAGATCTTTTTCCATACATATTCTTTCAGAAACCAAACAAAACAGTCTTTTAGATGTGGGTTTGCTTTTCTCTTTTGTTATCTTGGTACCCATGTTTTCCTGATTTTCTTTCTTTACTATCTTTTATACCTCTTGGCTAGTGTTACTTTCTGGGGATTGTTTCCTTTTGTTGAATCATAAAATAGTGTGAGTTGGAAGGGACCTTGAAAGGCCATCTAGTCAAAAACCCCTGGAATAAGCTGGGACATTCTCAACCAGACCAGGTTGCTCAGAGACCTATCTAGCCTAACCTTGAATGTTTCCAAGAATGAGGCATCCACCACCTTTCTGGGCAACCTGCTCCAGTGTTTTATCACACTCATTTTAAAAAAACTTGCTCTTTACAGCTAATCTAAATCAGCCTTCTTCTCATTTAAAACCACCACCCCTCATTCTATCACAACAAGCCCTGCTAAAACGTTTGTCCTGATCTTTCTTATAATCAGAGAATCATCAAGGCTGGAAGAGACCTCTAAGATGATCAAGTCCAAACATTATCCCAGCACTGCTAAGGCCCCTTTAAGTACTGAAAGGCTGCTCTAAGGCTTCCCCAGAGCTTTCTTGTCCCAGGAAGAACAACCATGACTCTTCTTGCTTATCCTCACAGGAGAGGTGCTCCAGCCCTTAGATCATCTTCATGGCTCCTCTGGATCCACTCCAACAGGCCCATGTTGTTTCTGTCCTGAAGTCCACATGACTGCTTTGTGAAGGACGGCAGAACCCTATGGAGGGATGGGTTTTTTCAAGCACTTTTGTATCTGGAGAGTGTTGCTGTGATCAGTTGCACAAGAAGGCAGGCAGGGGGTAAGACAGGACACTCACTGGAAACTCTAGCTGTGAGGATAAAGGAGGCCAAACATGTGAAGGATGAGTAGGGCTGAGTGCTGAGCCTGAGGAGCTGTAGAGAATGGAGGTGTGCCTCAAGCAAAGACAGCTGAAGTTCAGCCTGGACAGTGCATGAGCCAAACCCTAAATCTGTTTGCTTTGACTGGGTAACTTAAGACCTGCACTTGGACACTGTGATCCAGGCCCTGGCCAAGCAAATGGAGCATTCGCCTGTGTGAGTATGAGGAAGAAATAATCAGCTTTGGCAGTCCAAGTCCCAAGCTTGTCATAAAAGCACACCCTGAACTTTAAACCAATGTGTAGCCCTATTTCCAGTACAGCATTTGAAAATGTGTCCTCGCTCCAATCCTTCACCCAGATGAAGAAAACAGAATTTGTAGAGAAGATTTTAAGCATAAAATTGCCTTTTGTTCTGTACTGTACTGGAGCACACAGATGGTAATTGCACAGAAAGATCTATTTAATTTCATTTACTCCAGTTAGCAGAAGAACTAGCATTGGCTTGGGTTTTTTTTTTTTTTTTTGGTTGAGGGTTTTGTGTATGTGTGTTTGTCTTGTTCTGGTTTTGGTCTTGTTCTATTTTGATGTGGTTTTCCTGGGGATGGTTGTAGGTGACGTCGTAGCATGAGAATTGTCAAAGAAGGGGCTTGGCAGTTTTCTGTGGCTATCCAGGAGGTTGCTAATGGCAACCCCCCATTGTCTGGCAAGGTTCCAGATGTGATCAACTGTCAGAAGATCTTCCTCCTGACTCTTGCCCAGGCACTTTCCTCCCCTTGCTACCCCTTCAAGATTTCTTCCAGAACAGCACCTCATACTTACACTAGGTAAAGCCTATTTCTGCTGGAAACCTTGTCCAGCTCTGTAGAGTGCCTGCAGCCTGATGTGATATCCAGGTAAGTCAAATCTGCTTATCTTCCTGCCTCCCAAGTCTAAATATAAAAATCTGTGTTTCCATGTGGTCTTTCTTTTATAATCCCAAATTAAACTAAATAGGGAATCCTGTGGATTATGCTGTGCAATCGTATTTATGGCATGATTGTCTTCCTTAGCTAGGCTCAGCTTTTTTAAAATAAAAGACAACAAACCAAATATTTCCAGAATGAGGTGACTAAAGCTTTCTAACACCTCTGGGACCTTCAGTTCACAAGAAGTGTCCTGATCCTGGTTTGCTGTGAGTCAAAACCTAAACAAAATCATGAAGTCAATCTTACTTCCACCACTGATCTCCACTACTTTAAAGGCAAAGGTACAAATTTCACCTGGATTATTTACCTGGAAGAGCTTTAAAGGACCTTCTTCAGTTTGGAAACCTTGTAGAAAAAGTAAGAGGAAGCTTCTATAATTTTATGTTTAGTTTCAAGCTGGAGTCAGAGCCTTCATAGTATTTTCTGACTTTGGTTTGGAAAGGGAGCTGCTTTGGCCATTGGCCAGCTGGCACAGCGTAGCTTTCAGCCCTCTGCGTGGAGCCCTGCTCTCTGCAGGTCAGCAGCTGAGCCACAGAGTCTGGCCACAGGCAGGAGAGTTGGGTCCTGGCCAACTTGGCATGCTACAGCCCTGCTGGGTAAGGATGCAGCAGGCCAAGAACTGAACCTCTGGGAATCAGGGAGAGGGCCTGTAAGGAGCCTACCTCTACCTCCCTTAGGAGGGTGCTGCTGCTTCATACCAGCATCAGTGTGGCAGGAAGGAGGTGTCTCCATAATTCAGGACTGGATAGGAGGATTTTTATGTCTCTGTTTCCTAGTCACACACTAAACAGAACAAAGTTGAAATCTGCAGCAAAATTAGCTCTGAATCCTACAACTCTAAGTGATACTCAGACTGTTAAAAAAATTCAGAAGTCCTGTCACAGTTCTTAAAATCCATGTGCTGTTAGCTACTTCAAAGCTCTTGTGTTGGCATAACCAGCAGAAGTCCTGTATGTGATCCCATGTGATGAGCAATGTGATTCACCTGCAGAGGAGGAACCTCCAAAGTCCTCTTAGGCTATAGAAACATAGAATGGTTCAGGTTAGAAGAGATCTTAAAGATAGTTTCGTTTCAACACCTGTGCTATGGGCAGAGATGCCACCCACTAGACCTTGTTGATCAGGACCTCTTCCAAAGTGGCATTGAATACTTCAGTAGATGGGACAACTTCCCTAGGTAGCCTGTTCCAGTGCCTCGCCGCTCTCACAGGAAACAATTTCTTCTTAATGTCTAATCTAAACCTTCCCTCTTTCCATTTAAACCATTGCCCCTTGTCCTGTCACTATCTGCCCATACCAGAACTCCCTCTCCCTCCTTTTTATAAGCCTCCATAAGGTACCAGAAGGCTGCAGTGAGGTGTTGTCCCTTGAGGCCTTCTCTTCACCAGGCTAAACAGGGCCAGCTCTCTCAGCCTGGGTTTGTAAAAGAGATGCTCCATCCCTCTGATCATCTTCATGACTCTCCTCTGGATTTGCTCCAACAGGCTAATGCCTTTCCTGTGCTAGGGTCCCCAGAGCTGGATGCTCCCCCTCCAGATGAGGTCTCAAAAGGGAAGAATCCTTGCTGTCAGCTGGCCAGGCTGCTTTGGATGCAGCCCAGAATGTGTCTGGCTTTCTGGGCTGTGAGAGCACATTGCCCGGTCATGTCCAGTTTTTTTTATCCATGAGAACCCCCAAGTCCTTCTCCACAGGGCTGCTCTCAATGATTGCTTCTTCCAGTCTGTGCTTTTGTCTGGGATTGCCCAATACTCCATCACTGCTGGATCAATGTGGCTGTTTTGTTCTTTGCTGTGGGCCACATTCTTGACCTCAGGTTCAAAAGTGTGTGATGAGATCTGCAGCTTTGGAAGTCTGAATGTGGTCACCCGGGCTAAACCTGGCCTGTGTTTCTTGTGCCTTGAATGCAAAAGGTGAATCCTTCTCACTTTTAAACTTGTTGGTTTTCCACTTTGGTATGGTTCTGTTTGAGTTGTTGCCCAGGAAAGAGAATGTTAAAAGCTACTCTTTCACCTTTAATTTGGTAAAGTAGGCTGAGTGCTGCTAATATGGCAATGCTTAAAGGGATTAGTTAGCACATTAACAGTTTTAGTTGCTTATCTCCTGTAGAACACAGAGGTTTGGAAGGGAATAACTGCTTCTCCCTAGTGACTGTCAATTGCTTGTTCTGCATGGGTACAGGTACTTCCTCAGTCTCTGCAGAAGGCTAGCAAGCAGTGTGCTGAGCTAACAAACAGTGTGATGCTTCCATAAAAATTGGTAATCAGCTGAGATGCTGAGTTAGCATTAAAATCATCCTATGGAAGACCACTGGTTATGATCAAAAACACCATCATATTTTCAGAGCATGACAATGTCTTCACCTCTCAGGGAAGCCAAGAGCAGCTTCTCAGTGACACAAGGCCTATGATGCCTAATCACATCTCATGACTAAGTTAGAACAAATAGCAAAAATCAATTTCTTCTGAGTTTCTGCTTTCACTTTCAGCCTGTTGAAAAACCTGTGCTTCCCACACCCCCTTGAATTTGGTCCATGCATGCGTGATCTACATGGTGTTACTTTGCACTTGCTGTAGGTAAAGCTACATAACTTCTGCATACACATTTCTCGGCTGGGATGGTAGGAAACTGCTCACTTTCCCCATGCCACGATGCTTTTCGTTCCAGTGTGCAATGATAATAGAGATCTTGATTCTCTGGGTTCCTGTGGAGCAGCTGCCTGCTGCTCAGATGTGGCAGGTCAGGAGGCAGAGTGCTGGAGGGCAAGATACATTTGTGGTGGAAGATGGACAGAGGAAAATGAAGTCAGAGTTCCCCCCTTAAGGAAGTATTTGCAAAGGTGTTTACATGTAGACACAAATTATTCATCCTATCTCTTCTGCCTTAAATGTGTAATTTTTTTTCCGTTAGAGAAACAGACATCTCTCCTCCTTCAGAAGGAAGGTAGTGAAGTTCAGTGGGAAGCCAGAATTAAAATCTTCTTGAGACATGCAGTGTGTTTGCAGTGTGTTATGTAACCTACTGGATTCCCTCTCATGTGCATTTCAGAAGGGTGTTTGCCTGTAATCCAGAGAATGTCCAATCAGTATTCTTAGTGAATTGCACCATTTTTATTTTGGGTCAAGCTTTAACACTGTTTTCTTCAGTATTGTTTCCTGTTGCTGCCCTCAGCCATGGCCTCTTACTACTTTATCTCCTTAAATCTCACTTACGTTCCAAAATACTTCATTGGAAATTAAGTATTTAGGAAAAAGTGATAAAATAAAGGCCTTTGCAGCAAGTTCTGATGTTTAACAAAAGGTTAACAAATGAAAAAATGGCTCTTGAAAGCTGTGGGCAATTTCAGTCCAGGTTTGCATTTTTCAAATTCTTGCTTTACCTTATTTGGCCATGCAGAATGGGATCCAGCGGTCTGCAGGGATTTGGCTGCGCAGAGATTGGGCTTTGTTAAGAAGAAAGTATGTGTTTTTTTCCTTGGGAGACACATGGCTAAATATGGGCTGAGTTAATAACAAATGAGTCTGTTTCCTGGCAGAGTTACAGATTCCCAATGTCCTTCAAGTTAAAAAGGCAGGCACACAGCAGCCCTCTAGCATCAAGCCTTGACTTTGACTGTGACTCTATTGAAAAGTGGGGTGAGTGGAGGGATGTGCCAACATCGACAGTCATGGACCTTATCTTGATTTTAGTGGGAAGTAGTTTGGCAACAAGACAGCTACAGTTGTCTAAAACAACTTAAAATAAAACCAAATGGGTCAGAGAATCAGAGTTGAGTGATTTTTGTGAGCTGAGACTAGATGTCATCTTTTCTTCTTTTTTGCAAAATTTCTTTTATTAAGTAGTCCTTCCCGTGAACAACCATTCGTCTGAAAAATTCAAGTAGATAAAACAAGCTGGCCAAATACTATGCATAGTTTTAGGGAATACATATTGACTTAGTATCTGATATTGGTCAAGTGATATGTTTGAGGTGTGCCCCATAAAATGTAGCTCTTGGGACAGGAGTGGTATCGGATCAAAAACCTCTGCTGACTGCAGGTTTTATTTACCTTTTCACAAGGGTTTGCCTCAGTGCTTTGTTAGGCATGAAACCTGTTGATGCTTGGGCTGAGGTGAAGAGTGTGAGGTGGACAGCAATGGAGAAGTACTGATGTAATTAAGTATGTGTTGCGTAAAACAGTAACTATATAACCACTTATTTAAAATCTAACAAAAGGCTGAAGAACTCTTACAGGAACAGGGAGCTATCAGGACCAAGGAAGACGTTAGGAAAAAGGTGTAAGTAGTTAAACAGCTCCTACTGCTTACTTGGGCACTGCTGATGGGACAGTATGAGCTAGATCCTCTTGCTAGTTTAGCAGTTTTATCTCTTCAGAAATGATTACAGGCCAAACTCCTTATAGATGATTCTCTGCTCACAAAAACAAAGCCCAGACCAACCCAACTGAAAAAAAAAAAGGCCAAAAAAACCCCTGTGAAACTTTTCTATTAAGTGCAACTTGAGGCAAATCATGGAGGAAAGGCAGAGAGGGTAGGTCCCACTGAGATTTTGATTAGGAACATGCTACATTTCAAGCTCAGTCACTTCACCAGCTGAGGGGATGAAAACATAAATTATCTAAAAAGCTCTTTGAAGATGCTGGGAACAGGGCAGCCCTCTCTTGATAGCTGTTCTTGGTGAAGTAATTTTAAACTTGCTACAGTTTCCTCATGTGTTTATATACTACCACCTGGATTTTTTTCACTACAGCTGGTAGAAATTTTCTTGTAGGAAGAGCCTTGCAGAAAGGGATTTTACTGAAAAATAAAAAATTCACAGGGAAAAGGAAAACTCTTCCTGGGACATTGCTTTGGACTGGTCTCACTATCTCTGTTCAAAATCTTTTCTGTGAAAAGAGACGGATTTTAAAGTTAAGGAGTCTTGCTTTCAGACTTCCTGTGAGTTCTTATACTTTGTGGTAGGATAGAGGGGAATATTGGTTCCCGTAAGTGTTGTGTGGATTAAAGACTTGGCAGACCTTTGAACATGTGAAGTATTACAAAACTTATTTTATTTTTGATGTGAATGACATTTTCAGTTGTCTTGCAAATGATTTTGAAAGCCAGAGAGCAAAGAGCTCCAAAAATCAAATGTATTTGCATGTCCAAGGGCAACATAACTACTGACCACTGATTTGTTTGTTTGTTTTTTGGTGCTCAGATTTCTACCCAAATATTTGTAAGAGTGAATGACTTTGGTTGGAGTTGACGGTGGTTCAGGATTATCTCAAGTTATGATTGAGGCATCTCAGGCTCCACACCAGAATTAGGAATATTGCTCTGGAAATTTTGCTGCAATTTTTCCTCACAGCTGACACTGGTTTTTACATCACAGTTGCATGATGATGAGCTGATATTTGGAGAAGATGACTGCATCTGCTGAGGACTGATTTCACTTGACTGTGTGACTTATAATTTGGAAATATGTGACCAGTTCAGGAGTCTGCTCTGGACTGAGGTCCTGAGTTAGCTGGTGAATGAAGGAGTGAGAGCTGAAGACAATCAAAGTCCCCTTAAAATGATGGCTTGTTTTACTCCATATGGCCTGTACCCAAGGCTAATGGATTTGACTATTTATTCTGCATCCTTTCTATGGACAAGGTATAGGATTTTGGTAAGCTCTATCTTCTCATGCCCTTGGAGACTGTCAGGAAACTAAGTACCTATGCAAAAGTGGGGATGAAGCAAGCTTGTGGCTTTTCACAAGAGCCAATCTATTCCTCTAGCTCAGTCAAGATGTGCTATGGGAATGAAACTACTCTGTGGGCTTTTGTCAGGCAGTTACCAGCTTTCTGCAATACTGATGTTATCACTGTTCTGCTGCCTCTGTTTTGATTCCGAGCACCGCCCACGTGCTCAGAGATGGTTTGTGAGGCTCTCACCGCCGGCTGCCTGTGCCCACATTCTGGGGTGCGTTGGGACAAGGCTGGGAATCGTGCCTGAAATGCCTAGTGCATACCAACAAACCCACTCCCACTGCCTGTCTGTTTGGAGGAGGAACTGGCAGACCAAAGGGCTCTCCTGGCCTCCGATAAGTTAATTACTGGTGGCTTAAATGTTTATGGGGTGGAATGTGCCTCCCCTTCAGCATCCGACCTGTGCTGAGAAGCTGCTTTTGACATATTGTTTCATGGGTGAATGTTTTAAAGTGTCTGTGCAAAGTTGAAAGTTGTTTGAATGATGTGTTATCAGTGCTCCTTTATAACACTGAAGCTTCTTTGCTGTCTGATTTAAAATATGAATAAGCCCAGTACACTGGCACTGAGGAGGTAAGCTCATCTGGCACAAGGATTTCTCTGAAACAGTCGTGTAGCCCCTTCAAACCCAGTGGTTTTTGTGTGTAATTGTGTTGTTGCTAATTACAAGGTAGTCATTGTTTATATCCTCATCTACCCTTCCAGCTTCCTCTTGGAAGAACGGGCACAGCTCCAATCTCCCTGAGGCAACTGGAGGCTGTGACTGATGGTGGTTGTCGGCACCAGCCAAAGCGTGGCACTGGCAAGGGGAATGTCTGAGTTGGGACACAGCAGTTGCCCTCCAGATCATCCTAACCCAGAGCAGGACACAGAAGAACAGCCCCTCATGTGGAAGGGGAGGCTTCCAGTATGAGCTGTAGCCTTAGGGAATGGGATCTTGTGCAATGTACAAAAACCCCCTTATTCTGCAGTAAAGTAGAATGTGAATGCCATCAGAACAGTTAATTTGAGACATCTCTGTGGATAAGTGACTTGAATTCTTAAATCAGGGAATGGTTTCAATTTTAGTTTTCCTAAAAAAATTGTTTTTAAGGAAATGAGAAGAAAGAAGGGAAGCATGCTTTTCCTTTGGAAACAATAATGCGAGATTTGGATTATCAAATAGCAGCTGTGTTGATGCAGACACAATAGCTGTCTGTCAAGAGCATGCAGACAGCTTAAAGATGAAATTGCTGTGCTTCCAGCTCCCAGCAAATACTGGTATCCATTGTGGGAGAAACTGATGATGCCATGGATGAGGTACTTCCTTAGCAGGTTTCTCCAGCATTGTAACTTAAGGTGATGGGAAAAAAAATGAATGAAAAGATTTTCTGTAGAATAGAAAATGCAGTTTTATCAAAACTGAAACACCTGCTATGAAACTGTGGATCCTGGAAAAAATATTTGGAAAAAAAAAAAAGAGTGATTAGTTTCCTCTGGTGGAAATGAAATGTCTATACCTAATCAGCTTTGGGAAAGTAGTGTGTTTGGTTTGCTGAAGACTATACTCAACCCAAACTGCATTGGGTATCTTAAGGTGGATTTGAAAGTAAAGAAAGAATGTTTGCCACAAGGTTTCGCTTGACTGAAATCAGAAATGTGAATCTGAAAGATTTTTATTAGTCTTAGAATTGGGAATTTTTCAGCATTTTTTGCTGGTTAAGACTGAATTACTCTTGAACTTCATAATGATTTTCAAGAACAAAACCTGATTCTTTACTGGCTTATTCACAATAAAGCATTTCCTTCAAGTGGCTACCTAACTGCTAAACAGCCTTCAGGACACTAGTGTTTTAATTATTTCATTTAGGCTGTTAACCTCTTCACTTGAAGTAACACCCTCTCTCCAGTCACAGTTTTGCCAGTTTTTGTACCACACAGAACAGGCAGAGAAGACATAACCAGTCCAACATCATATCTGCGCTTGACCTGCTTTAGGTTCTTGGAAGAAAACGCCCAAACGGTGCTGCCCTGGCAAACTGTACAAAACCAAGCCCCCCACCTGTTGTTACTGTGAATAGAACTCCCTTTTAGCAACATCCTGCAACACAAGGGAACTTAAAAGTCATCACATTTGTGGGCACCTCTTTGTATACTTGATATGCTCATTGTCCTCAGAAATATAGGAAAGACAACATGGGTGTAGATCTTCTGTTGTGCTGCACTGGTCCTGGAAGATGCCAGAGTCAGCTGGAAAAGCCATGAGAAGAAAAGATTCAAAGTATGTTTGTGATGGGAAAATGAAGTGTGAGAGACAAAGCAGGAGGGGAAAGAAGTCCCTGACCAGCATACATTGCTTTAGAAGGAGTCAGTAGAGACTGCCTGGCAGCAGGACCACTGGCTTCCAGCAGATTGGAAAATGATTATGGACTGAGCAAAACACAGGGCCTGGGAAAGGGCATTTTCTTCAGTAGGGTTTGGGACAGTTATTTCCCTCTGTCTATTCCTATCTTGCATAAATACTTTAAACTGGCACCAGTCTGTAACCAGTTGCAGCCAATGTTGCATATTTTTCATGTGCCACATTTTGAAAATGTGACTCAGAACTGCCTCGATCTGAAATGTAAGTTTAATTTTAAAACTAGGAGGAATGGCTTATAAGCCTTTGTGTAAAAGGAAATGTTTTAGTACCCTGTTATTTTTAAACATGTTATGGTATTGCAAAGTAGTGTGAATCAAGTGCTGATTCTCATGTTGTACCTAGAAATAGAAAAGTCTGTATTGAAGAGTCAAATCATTCTGAAATTTAGAAGGCTAAACCAGGAGCAAAAAGGGGGTTAATGCAAGTAAAAAATTAAAGTGATTCCTAAGGATGCAGAGCTGTTTAATCAGACCTGGTACTGTATCTGCATGTCTTTTTCTGTCTGAAATCTCTTTTTATCGGTTGTCCAACTTTAGGTGTGATAGTGGGAGGAAGGTATTCAGAGTGATTAATTTGTGTCAATGAAATGCAGTGAAAGGGTGGAGAAGATACTGCTGTTCCCCAGAGAGAACTTAGAGGTTCTTACAATCTTGCATAGGCACCAGAGAATTCATGCAGGTGAGCCCTTGTGACAGGGAAAGCCCTCTTGGGAGGTTGCAGAGGTTCTACAGGTTCCACCTTTTTAGTGGACTAAAATCTACTCTTTTAGCATTTTTATGGAAATAGTTTTAGTAGGATAGTCACACCGTGATGTGCTCAGCAAAGCCCTGTCTCTTGGAGAATGGAGATGGTAGAGTGTAGCAATGGTGACATTTCCATGGCACTGACACTTCCATGCAAGCCCAAAGGTATTACAAACCCAAAATACTATAAACACAGAGCTCAGTTGTCTGAGCAATGGGCAGCATGGCATGGGGGAAGAATTGTGCCTCTAGCAACAAATATGAAGTCAAGATGTGCAAATTCCCACCCTGGGAAATGTTATTTTAGAGTATGGAATGGGTATTAAATTCCAGAGATTAAAGGCTACCTCTGTGTTTAAGTTGTGTAAATACATAAAAAATGAAAAAGATGGTGCAAAAGAGTGTGGCTTTTATAAGGCTGCATTTCACAGATGCAAAATGTAGCACATTGCAGGTTTCCCCGCTTTCCTGTTACTAGATGGTGGAGTTGTTCACTGGACCTGCTAAGGAGAGGTGCAGTTTAAATGTCCTGCATAAGTTGATTCTCAAGCATCATATTGTGGGGCTCAGTTTCAGAGCACTGAATTCTTCTTGCCATGGGGATTGGCCATGGCTGTTTTCAGGTGACGTGTGTGACAGCTATGTGGAGTATGGGGTGATGAGCCTGGTATTGGTACTGAGTCTTCCTTACAGCTGGATTAAGTCTCGTGCTTACGGGGAAGAAACCTGCTCCAAAGTGTCCTATAGACTGTGTGAGGGCAGGATGTGACAGTGCTGGGACAATGCTCAACAAAACTGAACTTCAGGTATTCCACCCTGTGGGGGCCAATATTGAAATGGCATAAAGCCTGTTCTTTAGCAAACAGAGGTCGCCTATCCCGGATGATGGCCAAAACAGAAATATTTTGCAATGGCAGGAAATCGTGCTGAAGCAGTGATACAGCCTAAATGGCAGTTTTGCTGCTGACACCTCTCACTGTGGAAAAGCTGTGCTCTCTTTAAATATTCTCAAACAGACCAAGTTACTACTTTATTGCCTCTTTCCTACACTGTGGAAGGGATGTGCTCACCATATTATTTTATGGAGTAATATGTAGTGGTGTTAAACATTTGGCTTTAGCAGAACCAAGATTTATGAAACGCTGAAGTTTACAAGTGAAAGGAAAATCTCAGGGAATTGCAGTAGGCCGTTTTTAAATCTCTTTGAAACGGTAAGGTTCTGTAAGTGTTTGTTATGACCAAGTGTCTCTTGATTTCCAGCTTTAAATGCCTTTTGCAGTCAAAGATAATTGTTTTTTCATGCAAATCAATGAGGACCATGCTTACTTTGGTCCTTAAAGTGAAAGATCCACTGACAAGTCTTTATGAGAAATGATGCTCTTAGAGTCAACAAGGAGTAGTTTCTGTAATGCCATGCTTGACTGTGGAAGAGAATAGTACAGCTTTGAACAGTAAAACAGAAAATTTCTGCAAAGGAGCTTAACTTAGTAGTTCTGGAAATCTGGAAATTTTGAGTTTCTGTGAAACTCACATGATGGAATGGTTTGTGTGCGTCAAATAAGACTTTTAGATCCAGACATCTTAGAACTCGGGTTTTATTGTGCTATTATATTTCCCTTGGAAATAAATGGGAAATAAAACCAAGCATATGCAGACCATGTTGATCATGAACACTATCAGCTGATGTTTTTCAACTTGAGCTGCAAGTATTTTTGGTACTGTTCCTTTCCTATTCTTTTTGTCCTTTTTGGATCCTGGCGTTTTTGAAACTGATCAGACCTTAAGCCTTTACACTTGTGAATGCAATTCTTATACTCTGCCTTTTGCAGGGTGCAGCAAGCAAAAATGTTTTTGTTCCACCCATCACAAACACTAGACACAGCCTGGCTGTGCATGTGGGAAGGGGAGCAGGATCTTGCCTGCCAAGGAGCAGTGACTGCCTGCGAGGTGGGCTTGGTCCTTGTGAGCACTGCAGGCATATTCTTGCTCTGCAGTTATTGTGGGCTGGGCTGTCGGCCAAAATTCCTTGAACTGGAGGGAAAAAAAGTTTTGTGTGATGCACTACAAGTAGCAAATCAAATCTCTGTGGTCCTCTTGAAGAATGACAGTTATGATGAGAGTGATGAGGCACAAGCATAGGTTCCCCCAAGATGTTGTGGATGCCTCATCACTGAAACTGTTCAAGGCCAGGTTGGATGGGGGTTTGAGCAACCTCATCTAGTGAAAGGTGTCCCTGCTCTTGGCAGAGTTGGAACTAGATGATCTTTAAAAACTCCTTTCAATTCAAACCATTCTATAATCCTATAAAGATCCTCTTGGGACCTGTCTTTCAACAGAATGGTGGAAATAGATGAGCAATGGCTAACCCCATTTGCTACAGAGACGCCTTGGGAAGAGATATTAGGAGATCAGCTTTTGGAAGAGAGGGGAAAAGGTGGCTGTGTCTTCTGAGAGGGAACATGGGATACTGGTCACTTCCTCTTCTGCTTGGTAAATTCATGCTTGCGGAAGGTGTTTTAATTGGGAAGTTTTCTGTCAAAACTCTGCAGGAAAAAGGACTTTGATTGTCCCTTTTCAACACCACAGTAGTTTACATTAGTCTTTAAAAGATGATACAGCCTAATGTGGATGTGTCATTTCCTAAACATTCTAACTAAATGTTGGTATTGTCTAGTTTGATAAGTCTAGGGAACTATGATCTAATCAAAGAGCAGATCAGAGAAGTGCTCTTCAAGTACTAGCTGATCATCATTCAAATGAAAATATTCATCAGAGAGGCCTGAAGTCAGTGTTTTCCATAATGATTTGGATGATGGAGCAGTGATTCATGATTAAGTATATTTGATAAAGTCATATTTGGGCTAGAAGTGGGGCTCAGGATTTCTAGGCAATTAGTTTCTGGTTCAAAATAACTGAAAGAAATGGAAAAAAAACATTTGAAAACAGATTACGTAGGTCAGGGAGGACAAATGTGAATTTCTTCACTGTAACAAGCAATAATTGGTCAGTTGGTCACAAGGTGAGAAACATTAATAGATTGCAGTTCTGCAGAAAAAGATCTTAAAATGTCAGTGACTGAGATGATATATATATATTTCTCAGTAATATATTTATATTTATCAGTAATATATATTGTCAGTTATTCCACAAGGTTAAACTGACAGAGGTGATAATACATGTGAAGGGATCCTACTCCCTCTAAAACCAACTGTAGAGGCTTGAAAGAAATAAGAAGAAAGACTGGAGCCCTACACAGTGAAGAGAACAACATGGGTCATGGAATTAAAGGAAAGTAAGGCTGAAAGAAACCAAATTAGTTGTTTGCAAAGACAAAAGCAGTGCTCTGCTCTCTGGTGCATGGTGGCTGAAATGGGAATTAAGATGGCTTTGCTGAAAGTAACTGTGGCTGGAATAGGCAAGATTAAAGATTCTTTGTTCAAACCATGTAGGTGACATCTGTCAGAGATGGTGTGTACTGAGCTGACTCTGCCTGGGAACATGACTGTGTGGTGTGAATTCAAGTTCCTGCTTGGTCTTGTGCTTCTGGTCATGCTGGGAGGTGGTGGGGGAGGGAGGAACCCTTAACTCGTGGAGGTCTAACTTTTTGGACAGTGTTTGCTTCTGCCTTTCTTCAACCTTATGCTCCTAATTCCTGAACACAGAGTCTGCTCTGCCTGCTTGTTGACATAAACTATGCAGTCAGTCCTTTCAGGCAGGGGCTGTGTTTACCTGCCTATTTATCTGAGGCTCCAGTGTTGATTGGCGCTCCAAGCATAAACAATAACCATTGTTAGAGTAGATTATTCAGAGCAGAGCAATCTGAGGTAATTTGGTTATGAAAAGCTTCCCAGAGCATGACTGCTTGCTGTGACTCAGAAATGTTGGCACAAAAATCGATTACATGGTAGGATTTATGTGGCAAACTTGTGGCTCTTCCTTGTGCAGACAGCACATGGTGTCATGGAGATGGCACCTATTGTGTGAAATGTATGTGCAGCCTTCCTAAAGGGAACAAACTCCAGCCATGGGAAAGATGGCTGAAAGAGCCCATTTGTTTGGATAGGGGGTGATGAAAAGAGAGTCTTTGGAATTCCCAAAGTGAGATGATATGAACAATAGTTGCTGGGGAGGGAGTCAGATATAGGGGCCAAAGATGCAGAGTATGAAGCCAAGTGACTCCCGTCAGACATGGTCTCCAAAGGAATGGTAGCTCTGTTGCTTGAGAGTTGATTACACAAAGCACTGAAGAATCCAGAGCTGTTTGAAATGGGCCAAAAGCCCTGTTCTTTTTCCCATTTCTTTGCCCTGCTGCTTTCTACCTCTGATGAACGTTCCTGCCATATTGTGCTTGCTTTTTTGGGAGAAACTGGGAAAAATTACTGCTATGACCTGTCCTGTTTCCGAGAGCTTTGCTGCTGAAGGTACAATATCTTCTGAATGGGGATCCAGGCCCTGGAAAATGCTGTTATATTCCCCACCAAAACTGTGGAAACTGCTAGGGTCCTCAGCTGTTTTACCTTGTGGGTTTCTCAGAGCTGTGAAGGATAGTCACCTGGGCAGGCAGAATGTAGGTGCACTATACAAAAAAAGAGAAAATTCTTTATAAAATTTGGATTTCTCTAAAACAGCTTTAAACTGCAAAATCTGTCCCTTTTTGTGCCAATCAAAACACCCCAAAATGGCTAAAGGTCTTTATGGAGACTGTGTTAAATCTTAATCTGAAATGATAAATCTGCCCCAAGGACTGAATCCATCTGAAGATGATCAAAGCCATTCTTCCAGTGCATTCTAACTAGTAGAGCAAGGGAATTTCCTAGCAAGTCATTATTGGTATGTGAAAGTGCAATGTGTTAAACATCTAAAAGGCATGCTCAGCTCAGAGCAATGAAACTTGCCTTAATTTCTGCTCTGGACAAGTTTCAGAAACACAGAGACACAGAGCTAGAAAATTAAAGCAACATGAAGATATGAATGTTCAGCGTCCACATCTCCCTCTGGGGCAAATGCCCAAATCTTGAGCCTACAGCAAACAAACCACTTACACAGCTTTGAACTTTTGTGATAGTTTCATATACAGTGAGACACAGTTTCTTTTCTAATCCATATGGTGATCAGTTTAAACCATGAAGTGTAAAATGTGATTACCCTTGTCCAGAGTTTGAATTAGGGGGCTGCAAGGAAATGCTTACTGCTCTGGATTGCCAGAAGCGGGAGAAAACAGGCACAGAGATTGAGCTGCTTCTACTTGCCTCTGTGGGGCAGGGCAGAAATATTCCTCGTCCATTTATTCCTTGAGATTCAAGTATGGTGAAATAGATAACATTCCCTCAGGATGGCTTTAATACAGATCTGCCATGCAAATGCAACGCACTGACTTGGAGCCCTTTCTCCAGCCCTGTCCTGAAAGGTTTTACAATAGAAAAGCTAGTGTGATTTGCTGTTGATTTAACACTGGTAGTTTTCACACTACAAGACTGAGAAATTCACTTTAGGGTTGCATAAGCTTTCTTTTGAATCTGTGCTGCCATTGGAGCTGTCAGCTTCATAGAGAAACCCCACTAAACTGTATGTAAATCGAGAATGTGTAAATGAGAACAGCTGAAAACCAGTGGCGTTTTTATTGAAACACCTAGTGTAATTTTCTGTTGCTCCTTCACTTGCTTTGCTTTTGTAGACTGAATTTCCATATTTTTTAACCAGTTATGGTAGCCTTCTAGAATCAAAAGAGTCACTGCCCTGCTCTGGAAGAAGCTGTGTGAAGTGTTTCAGTTTTAAGTGTAGTTTCATCTCAGTGCGCTGGCATCCCTTGATTGCATTTAGAGAGACAAATCCCGTCATAGCTCTGCGCTGTAATCGCTTGCTTGCAAGTACTTGACTCTGCAGTTTCTTGGGCTTGGACATGTTATGATATTCATGAGACACTGATGGTCTGTATCAAAGGAAAAGAATTCATTCTGCTAGCCAAGTCTGGAAGCTAGACTTAAAGAAATCCACACAGTACAAAATCTCAGCTCTAGTTTGAAGGGCTGCAAATACATGATTGGTTTATCTGAAAACAAAATGGTGTTCTTCACCTGCCTATAAAATGCTACACAGTAAATACATTAGAACAGTAAAGGTTAGTAGTCTTTATGCTTATTCTCTCTTAGAGGCTTTCTTCTGGCCTTTGAAAACAAACTTATTTTCAGTATTTCAGTATTCACTCCATGCAAGCTATTGTGTAGACTATTGGCAAGCTACCTACAAAGAAATTCCAGTCTGGCTGCCTGTTGCCTTTTTCTGTCACATTAGTGATGTATTAATATCTTTCCAAGCATAAGTCTGTGGATTGAGATTTTTTTCATTCAGGATTTTCCCCTGGTTTTTCCCCAGTCTGCTGTGTCCTTGAGGAAATTCTGGAGGTATGCTGGAGAGCTGTTGTCATGCTGGGTGAGTCTTACTGCTGAGCACAGGGATTTTCACTCATGTGTTGGAGCCTCAGACCTGCCTCTTTGACCCAGTTCCTTGACTTTGCTGCTCAATAGGAAAAGATGTTGGGAGAAACAGAGTGGCTTTGGGCTGGGAGCCAGGAAAGGTGGGGAACATCCCTGTGTTTGGCCTGCTGGGGTTTTGGGGTGTGTTTTAGTGAGCCTCCCTATTTGGCAACAACAGTGTTTTCTTCATTCATGCCCTGTCCTAGGCTTGAATGGCCAGCATGTGGCCCAGGCTGTGGATCCCATGATAATTAGAATATAAAAGGTCCATTGTTTATTATAAAATAAGCAAGTACAGATAGGAATGATATAGCTTGAGCTATGAATCACATCCGACTCACATAAAGGTTACAAGTCCAATTCTACTTTCATCTGTATCAAGTGCTGTTCTGCTATTGGTGCTAATACACGCAAAAACAGGCGTTAGTACAAGAAAGCATTTAATGCAAGGTATTCATCTTATCTTGTTTCAGACTAGGTATTTCAACTATGTCATCACTTGTATTTAACAGTTGTCAAAACAATTGAGTATAGCAGAGGGGTTGTTTCTCATCAGCAGACTTTGCAGCCTGCCTGACTTCAGATAATAAATCCCTTCATAGCATAAAATATTTTCCTATGGAGAAACTAGTTATTAACTTTTGCCTTCCTCAAAGTTTTAATAATATGCTGCACACAGGAGATATCTGTGGTTTGGATAGGATAGAGATGAGAAGAAATATAGCAATTTATTTTTACATATTAGGCAATATGTCTGGATGATGGGGGATGTGATGGAATTAATTATGTAGACTTGCAGTGACAGCTAAAAAATGGAACATACAAATATGATGTATCTTTTGACTGTTGCTAGTTCTAGCCACCACAAATAATAGAGACTATAAAGTTGGCCCTGCTTGGTTTGTTCATTATTTTCAATTAGCTCTAATTTCTTTCAGATGTATGTGGCATTAGTCATTTTTGTATGGTGTGTGTACATATGGTTTGCTTCATTTTTTTCAGATTATTTGCTACTTGTACTCTGGACTTGGTTTAGTAATCCCGATTATGTTCTTTCTATTTCCTCACTACATGACCAAAATACCCTGGCTGAAGAGCATTAAAGAAAGAAAGGAAATGCACTTAGACATACTAAATTTCATAATCTTGTGAATATTGATGACTGTTTTAGGAGCCATGAACAGTTTTACAAATACTTGGTAATCTCCAAACATTTTCAAGCCTTTAATATTCTGGTCTGGAAAATGAACACAAATTAGCTACTGGTTTAATTATTTTTTAAAGCCATGCTTTATTTTAAGCTTTCTTTTCCCATGCTACTGTATTTGATGAAATTGCTGCTAACCACAGGGGTTTGTGTTTGTCACAGGCTATCATTTTCCACAGGAAGCCAGGGGCCTTTGGGTTCCTGAGGCCAGGAGCTCTCTTGCTGCACGGCTGTGCTTTGTTCGCAGGGTCTCTGCCATACACACGGCTGCGCTCAGCAGTGCTGCCCTGGCTGCTTTAATCTATCGTTACTGCGGCAGGAACTCAACTGAATTGGGTTTTTATGGCAAGGATTTGGTAGCAGGGGGACTACAGGGAGGGCTTCTCTGAGAAGCTGCCAGAAGCCTCCCCCGTATCCAATGGAGCCAATGCCATGGCCCCAGGATGGACCTGCCATGAATCAAGACTGAGCCCATCAGTGGCAATAGCAATGCCTCTGCTACAACGTGTAAGAAGGGGAAAAAAATTATT
This sequence comes from Donacobius atricapilla, assembly GCA_013397315.1. Classification (NCBI taxonomy): domain Eukaryota; kingdom Metazoa; phylum Chordata; class Aves; order Passeriformes; family Mimidae; genus Donacobius; species Donacobius atricapilla. The sequence goes on along the minus strand of WBMY01004803.1, from coordinate 302,909 downwards.
GTTCAGAAGAAAATTGCATCCAGAGAAATGTAGAGTGAGAACATATGAGAGAAACACCTCTGCAGACATCAAGGTCAGTGCAGAAGGAGGGGCAGAAGGTGCCCCAGGCACCAGAGCAGAGGTTCCCCTGCAGACCATTGGGAGGTAGGTTGTGCCCCTGCAGCCCATGAAGGTCCATGGTGGAGCAGATATTCACCTGCAGGCCATGCCAGAGTGGGTGGATGCCCAAAGCAGGCTGTGACCCTACGGTAAGGTATTTGCTGTATTTTCTCTCCCCTGCCCAGCTGAGGAGGGGAGTGATAGAGCAGCTTTAATGAGCACTCGTTGTCCATCCAGGATTCAACCCACCACATCAACTTAGCTCAAGAAGTACATTTTTTGGCACTGGCAGTCACTCTTGTGGTCCTTGTGCCAACTGGCTGGTGAACAAAGCACAGAAAGCTCCTGACCTGTGCCTCCAGGCAGCTCTCATGACTGGTATTAGCAAGTACCATCTTCCCACATAAATCCTTATCTCCTTCTGCCCTCCACCATCTCCTAATTGTTTGCTGATACATCTTCATTTAGAAGCATGATTCCTAAAATTAGTTTACACCACTATTGAGGCTGGTAACAGCAGCAACTCTGGACTCTGTGCTTTGTGCATGAGTAGTAAGGGATGGTTGTTGGTTCAGGCAGAGCTTCTGTAATATCTGATATGCAGCTTGTCTAGAAAACCCTAAGGAAGACCATTGTTCATCTATGGCTGGACATAGAAATGAGGAGATGTCATGGACCTACCTGGAGCCTCAGCTGTGAGCCTCTCATTTTTGGTACCAGACTTCCATTTGCTGCTTTTCTTGAATACATGGAGGAAAGTTAAGAGACAACTGACATCTGTCTTGCACATCTCTTCACATGTGAGTAATGGATCTAATGGCTACCAAAGGAGACCTTGAATGGAACAGGCAATAAAGAGGCACAAGCTCAAAATTTTGCAAAGATTTTAACTGTCTAGCTCCTTGGAATATTAGTTTTATTTGTGTGGCTCCTAAATTTTAGGGTTAATTATTTCATATACAAGCTAAGCAGGATACATAATTATGTAAGTCCCTTAGCATCCTTTGGAAATGAAAATCATTTTGCTGCTAGATCACGCAAACTTGAGGAGAAAAATACAGCTTTATAATATCAGGCAATAAAATTAAACTTTACCCTAGAAGAGACCTCTTTGGATATTTCTACTTTTCATGATGTCTTAGAAATGTCTGATGTATGCAAGCATAATAAACCTCTTGCAGTGTCTCAGCTCACTGAGACAAATGGCTCCATCTCGAAATGGTCCATGCAAGTGGTTTTCTATACTTGAGTGGCTAATTGTATGATTGGAAAGGGTTAAAGTTCACTAACCGGGTGGAAACACCAAAAGATGTAGTGGTTTCACATTTGCCAAATTTTATTTGTCAAATTTAGGGTAGTGGTCCAAACATTTTTTCGACTATGGAATAGGATTAGAAGAAAGGCAAAACGGGCTTAACTTAAAGATAAAAACAGTTAGATTTATTAACACACACTAAAAAGAGAACAAAAAAACCATGAAACTTTTTAAAAGCACTCCCCTCCCCCCTACCAACAATTTACTTTTCTACAAACAATGTAAAGAGACAGAACTCAGAACTCTAGATCAGTACCACTTACAAAATAGTCCTTCATTCAGTCTTTGAGAGAGAGAAGTCTCTCTTATCATTATGGTAACTTTCCACAAGAGACACAGTCTGTTTGTGGCTTCTAACTGCCACAAAAGCAGCCTGTCTGGGAACCTGCAATCGTGGGCCTCCCAATCTCACAGCCTTTCCCATGACTACATCTGGGCCATGGACTTACACGTGGGGTTTCACCTTTTAAAGATGCACAGTTCCACAACAAAGGATTTCTCATTCTTCACTGGTGACAAGGTTTCAAACATCTCATAGGATCACTAGATTACAGTTTCTAATTCAATATCCAGTCAGTGAAATCACAGATACCTTTGCTTGAATCCACAAAATCATCTCCCCATTCATAGTCCACGATTTAAAGGAATATTACAGTCTGTTACCATAAATCAAAGGAGGTTTACAGCCTAGAACTAAGGCAACTTGTCATCTCTTCCACTTAAGAAGTCACTCTTTTTTTACTGACTTTTATGTCTTCATATTGTCCCTTTGCATATCTCCAGTTTGNTGTCCCTTTACATATCTCCAATTTGGCCTTTCCTCTCTCTTTGAGAAGGGTTAGAGTTTAAAAAGTCTCAGTCCGTGTTAGGAAAGAGTAAGCATTTCCTGCCCAGGCCTGTGGATGGTGAGGTGATCTCTGCCGGAGCGGCAGCTGTCAAAGTCTCAGAGCCATGCTGGTGTAGAAAAGCTCAGAAAGCAGCAGCCAGGGTTCAGTGGTTGAGTAGACTGATGGATGCCTTCCATCCTCCACTCCTGGGTTCCAGCCGGGGGTGGCTCAAACTCAGAAATGCTCCCAAGGGCCTGGGAAGGGGGGCCTGGCGAGGGGGACATCTCCCGCTGGCCTGGCCGGTAGCACGAGCAGGCCTTAGGATTGGCTGGATGTTAACAGCTGTGATTTCCCAGTCCCTGCTGGCAGCCACCAGCTCGGGGGCCCAGCTCAGCTCCCCCAGGGCCAGCCCCATCCTGGCCACCCCATCCCTGCTGCCTTGTCCCAGCCCTGGGGGCAGCAGGGCCTAAGCCGAGCCCTGCTGCTGCCCCCCTCAATGTTATGTCATGACAGGCCCAGGGCAAAAGAGAGCAGCGTCCCAAAATCCCACCCATATTTAAGCCGTGTGTCCCAGAGGTGTACACTTGTATCTGACTGGCTATTCTGGCTGTCAGTTTTAAAGAAGATCACTAATTGTTTTTTACCATTCATGCTGAACAAATACAATGATTGGGCAATTAATAGTAAAAAACTTTGTTCTTCTCCAATGGAGTGCAGCAATATTCAGCTAAATGTATTGCTCATTTGTTCCTTGTAGTTCATTTTTCCTTCTTAAACAGTCAGCACTGGTTGAGTAATCATTTTCTCATATAAGAAACACAGCTCTGATTACAGTCATCCCTTTCTGTAGTGAAAACATTTCACATTCATTTCTCCTTTTGAACCTACCTGTAGAGGAGTCATCAATGCAAGATACTTGCAAATACCTCTTCTTGTTCAGAGAAGGCAATAAAGCGTGTGATTCTTCATCTTGTAAAGTGATGCTTTGTCTTAATGGGCCATTTTGCAAACAAATTCTGATGATCCATTGAGCACACAGGTTCACATGCTGCAGTCTCATGCTAATACTGCTGCAGCCATAGGTGGTAAATGGGGAAAAGAGATATATGGGCAGTAGCAGTCTTTTGATAAGGCCATATGATGTTGCTGAGGGAGAAAATATTAGTACTGAAGAAAAAAGTAGTCTTCCATTCCTCACTGAGTCACTGATATCCAGAAGTAAATAATTCACTGTCTCAGTCTTTCCAGTGACATCACTTTTGATAATATGGACTTGTCTGTAAGAAGCAGTAGAACTTGCCTAAACAGACTTACTTTTGGCAAGCCATTTCTCCTCCTTAGAAAGGATTGTGTGTATTTGCTGACTTATTTGGCATAAATACTTGATTATTTTACTTTGTTAGACAGTATTTACAGATGACTTTTTGAGTCTATTTGGTTTGTGAATTTAAACATTCCTTTCACTGGTGAAGGGAATAAATAATCTGGAGGAGGATGTTTAATCTGTCATCATTCTTCATTAATAAAGCAAAATCTAAAGAAAAGAGTGAGGACGGACCTTAGTATGGCTGCATTTGGTCTGGTCCTGTGAGATATTGATTGCTTAGGCTATCTAGCTTGGTTTTGCTTGCAAGCAGAACCCCTGCCCTGTGCCTATCAGCCGCTAGGGATGGCTGCTTCTGATCTATTAAAAAATACGTTTTAGTCACGATTAAAGAGTCAGTCAGAAAAACTGTCTTTTCAATTTTTAAGAACTGGAGATAAACCTGCATAAAGCCTGCAGACAACTTAGGGTTTGAATCTATAGGAACATTCCTTAGGCTATTCCTGTTGATAGATTATTTTTGTGTAGGAACTTCTTAACTTATAGAAGATTGGTTTCAGCTTTTAATATATTTTTTTTTCAGCCAGCTTTAAACATTGACACTTCTAACACTTTTATCTTCTTAATATGAGTCTTCTCATTCCACCTCATTTTCTCTGCACCTCTAGAAGATATTCCAACATGTCTGACTATATTATTTGGACTCGTGAATTGTGTCAGTGAACATGGGCACATGTCACTCTGGCATATGGGAGAAATAGAAAGGTAAGTGGCTGAACACCCCTTTCACAGGAGTTTAGAGGAGAAGGATGACCTGAAGCTAGGAGCACATGTATGTGCACACCTATCACTTTTCCTGGGTTCTCTATAGTCCCTCCGTCACTTTTAGGGACATGAGCATGCAAGAGTTGGATATGAGGATAGAAAGGCAGAAGAGACATGAGGGGTGGTGGGAGAGGCTGAGGCACGTTGTAAACCCCTTTGCACTTTGGATGCTGTCAAGGTCAGTGACAACACTCCTGGAGGTGCATGTCAGCTGCCAAAAAATCCAGGGCGGGGGCCGGATGTCTCCAGATGTTTTGTATCTCCCCAGTCAGTGCCAAGGGCACTTGGCCCACTTAAGTAGTGGAGCAAGGCTGAGAAAGCCTTCCTCAGGCAGGCAGCCTGGAGCAGGAGCATTGCTTCAGAGAAGCACTTGGCCATTCCTTATATCCGAGACGTCAGGGGCCATCAGTGAGTGCTGTACAGCAGAGCAGGGCTTTGTTTGCCCCAGCAGCCAGCAGGCCTATGGGGCTCACACATGGAATTCCAGCCATTGCTGCCCCAAGCAACCTGTGCCAGGAATATCTGCAGAAGCATCTACTTCACACTGTCACTTCCCCCGGGAAGAAATTCCCCACAGACCAAAGTTATTCCATGGCATGGGAGGGGTATCTGGCAGTTCACAAAGGAAACAGAAAGGGGTTCTCCTGACACAGCTCCTGCATACTGCATTGTCTCTTCTTCAAATTGAAGACTGTCACTGATTGCTAATATATCCTGGATAGAAAGATCAAAGATGAAAGGGGAGTGCATAGGGAGACTGGTCCTGTAATGAAATCTAGACAGTGAAATTACCCTATCCTTCCCTTGGCCATGAAAATAGCTGTTTACAATTTACTTTGAGTATTTTGACTGAAAACTGCATGTGGCTTATGTGTAATACACAATGAGTAGTCACTGCTGCAGGCATAGGCTAAAATTGCATGGCATAATTTTCTGAAGTGAGAATTGATGGTGTCTTCTCTAAAATACAATATAGGATCTGGGTTTTCAGAAGGGAAGTTTTCAATGTTGTCTGAGAAACAAAACCATCTGAGTAGTTCTGTGTGTTGCATATGGCAAATCAGAGATCTAAACTCACAGGTACTTTAGAAAATATGGACTAAAATATAAGAATATTTATTCTTCATTATTTTATTTCCAAGATTAATTCTCTTGAGATCACCACTGGCATAGATGTTGTCAGTCTTCAATTTCATTCCTCTTGCTGTGGGTACCTAAGCAATGGGAGTGTTGTAAGACTTCAAATTCTTGTAGTGCAAAGAAAATCCCAGCCTTTTTTATAAGATTTGTTTGTTCTGACTGAATTCAGAGAAAAATCGTAGTCTTTGGCTTAAAAGTTTGGTTTCATGGTGACTTGTGGCAGTCTTTGTCAAAGAATCAGTCACAGAACCAATTAGGTTGGAAAAGACATCTGAATCCAGCCTTTGGCTGAGCACCACTTTGAGCTAGATCATGGCACTAAATTTTTCTAGATTTTTCTTGATTTTTTTTCCCCCCAAATCTAGATTTTCCTGTATATCACAAATCAAAACCTAAGTGAGGTGTAGCAAGACTTGAAAAATATTAATTTTTCCAGATGTGACACTTGAGCAGAAGATGTTCAAAGGAAAAGCCTTTGGCTTTCTACCAAAATGTCAATGACATTTGTGATGAATTAATATAAATTTTGTTAGTTGCCAAAAACTAAATGGGAAAAAAAAAGCATTTCCAGATATCGAAAATTATTCTGACTCCTTTCTGTTACACAGGATGATAAGGTCTAAATTCCCTACTCAGACTGATGCAGATCCATAATAATTCTTCCAAAATCAATAACTAGCTCAAATTTGCATATTTACAGGTAAGTGAATGGAATGTTGCTCAGGTAATTTCTGCAACTTTGATAAATATTCCCGTCTTCTCAAATAAATCACCTCAGATTAAACTTTTAAAACATTTACATATGTCTTAAAATGTATATTTGTATTTTCATAATTTCAAATTGGAAGTACAGAGCATTCTGTTTGTGGAAAATAAAGCCATGGTTTAATTGATACTGGTTACATCCTGTTAAAATGTTTTCTGAAATGTAATAATAAGTGGGACTATATACTTAAGAAAAAACCTGGTTTTTTGGAGTTACACAGATGTATAATACTGTGAATTAAATTTTTCCAGCCTGGTTGCAGGCATTGAGCATTAGGAGTAGTAACCAACAAGTAGGCAGACCTTAAAATGATAATAGTGAAATTTCATTTTTGATTAATTCCTGAAAGGGATTAATCCAGAATACTGGATGTCTGCCCCCTTAGAATCCTTCCTAGAAAATATCAGTTTCTAGAAAATGTGAGCTATTTGCTTCAAATACCTGTATTAATACTTTACCAAACTTCCCTGGCCCTCAGGACACACCTTGAGCTCACCTGCTGAGATAAAAGCAAACGTTTGAAATTCCTCTAAACATTGTCACTCAGCCAAACTGCAGGTCCTGTGTCCAGGTCCGTGTTCCCTGGGCTCGTCTTTCCCAGCAGAATCCCTGCGGGCTGCTCCGCCGTTGTGAGCAGCAGTGGCACAGCTGCCTGCGGCCCCTGTGACAATGCTCTTGCCCTAGTGGTTCCTGCCCAGAGATAGCAAAAATCACAGAGGTTGGCTGCTGGAGGTACTGATGGAGAACTGCACCCTTCTGAAATGTGACAGTAACAGGCTCTGAATGAGCTGAGCAGTAAAAATGTTGTTTATTTGCCTTCTAAAAAATTTCAGCTGTTTGATTTTTTTTTTTGACAGGATGCATTTGGAGTCCACCAAGAGGAGCACACAAAGCTAACATGTTGGCCCTTGTGCTCTTGTCTATTTGGCCTAAAATGATTTAGCAAATTTGATCCGAATTTGTACTTTTGGTTTGAATAAACTTGTTACTATATTTTGCTAATACTTATTTCTCTTGCTAATCCTGAATAAGAAAATAATTTTATTTTTGCATCAAAGTTCATGAAGCAGGAATGTAGAGCATGCTCTGGGATTAAATTATTAAATATAATGTACAATATGTGACAGAACTAGCAGAGTGTATATATATTTACATATAGTGTTTATTGTATACTAAACAAGAAAAAACACTTCAGCCATTATTAATACAGAGAATAAAATCAGAAAGCAGAAGAAGAAGGGACACAAAACTAGGTTTTCAAATATTAGTTTAAGTTAATGATTAAACACCCAAATATCTATAGGGTAGGTTATGGTGGGAGAAGAAACCAAGTGATGACAAATCCCTGTAGTTTTAAGACTTAGGATCTATGGCTCCTGGCTCCCAAAACTCATCTTTGGAAGGAACAAGTAAGGCCCTTCAGTGAAGCTGTGCTGGTTTCACGGGGTCGTACTGGCTTGAGGCCTTCTGGAAATGTTTCCTGCTTTGGTGCCATTTGGGTGCCTGTTACTTTGAATTAGATTTCCAGATCACTTTGGTGTTTTGCAGAAATTTGAGAATAAAAAACAAATACCTCATCTTTTGGGTTTTTTCCACTTGATTTTTTTAATAGAAACCAAAAGAGCTTGCTTTTCAGTTATATATATGGAAGAAACTGGACTTCTCTGAGGGACAAAACAGGATAGCACGAGAAATGGCATGTTTTAGTATTTGTGTGTTTTGCACTAGATGAAAATGACAAATATCACCTATTTTCATTTGGAAGCTTCTTTTAGTTAGAGCTGCCCTTCTTTCAGCATGGGCTTAACCCTTATGCATCTTTTACTGACTGAGTAAAATTAATTATGGTTTGTATTAGATATTATATTTTTATATATATATATATATAAAATTAGATGTGGTTTGTATTAAGGCCACGGAGGACAGTTTTTAATCTGAATATTCAAAGAATCTTTGACCTGAGCAATCTATCTCTTTCTCCTCCTTTATATTAAATCCAGTGTTCATTCCATTTACCTCACTGCCTCGTTTAGATAGTGAAACCCATACTGTTCTTGTTTACCTTGGGCTGTAATTTTTGTACCTCTGCAGGGCTTTTTTTCCCCACCCAGCCAGGAAACAGAAGACAGGGTGTGCTTTTAAAGGCAGGAAAGTAGCTTTAAATATCCTGATGGAAGAGCTGTGAGATTTTTTTTTTTTTTTGAAGGTATCATTTTCTTGAAGACTTTCCAAATTTGTGCCTTTGTGAAACGTTTATTTTAGAGTCCCTTTCTGAATCTAGAAATGAAGCTTCTTTTAACAACATAAGCAGGATTTCCTTTTCTCCTCTCATCCCCCTGCTTTCTCGGGGTCTTAAAAAGAGCATTTTTCCTGTAGAATAAATAACTTTACCAAAATAGAAATATAAACCCACTGTAGAACTCAGTCTGTTTATAGCTGAAACACAACTGTTGTTTTGCAGCTGGTCTCTGTAGGTTATGTTGAAGCTCACAGAAAGTTGTCAGTTTCTCTGAGATCTTCGTTTTACATGTTAGTTCTTTTAAAATGAGAAATCAATGTTCGTCCTGACCTTTCTTAATGCTAAGTTCTACAAGCAGTAGGTACAGGAAGGCTCAATACTTTGTGAATACTTAAAATGTGTTCACCACATACGCTTTCCTAATTGGAAGTTGCACCAGAGGCAGGAGCTGGTGTCAGGGCTGAATGCAGCACTGGCACCTGTCAAGGGAAGTAAAGGAAGGTAATGCAACAGAGGAAGGTGACCAGTGTGACTGTGTGCTAAAATAATACAGACAAAGAAAAAGCTCCACATAATTATCATTACTCCTGCTCTACTAAGCTGTGTTGCTTTGCTTTTCTGCATTTTTGAGGTGGGGTAAGAGAGACAGAGACAAGATTTACAAATTAATCTATGCAGGAACTTTTGTGGGTGAGTTCAGGACAGAGCTAGCATCTTCATTTTGTAACAGACTGTAGTTTCTAAGCTAGAGGTCATGATCATAAAAGGTTCATGATCCTGGAGGTGATGTTATGTGCCTAGAAGCATGAATAAGAAATGTATTTTTTGGAAGCAGCCCTCTCTTTTGCCAGAGCTACTTTTAGGTTCCTGACCACAAGAAAGCAAAGTGTGGAGACAACTGGAAAATTATGTTGCTGTTCCAGTTCAGGTGGTGTTGTCAGAATATACAAGACCTAACAAGATTAGAGTAGTTTTCCCCTTTAATTTGAACAGATGCAAGTTCAAGTTACTAGTAGATCTACATCATCACTCTGGTTCAACCCTGAGTCATGGGATTATTTCATTCTGCTATATTCATTTTTGATGAACCACTTTGCCCCTTTTTTTGTTTTGTTTTATGAGGGTAGGTTAAACAAATGCTAATTCCTCAGTGAAATATTTCTCCGCTGTTGAAACTTGAATGGGATATTACAGAGAGCAAGATCAGAAACCACCCTTCATGCAATAGCTGTGCCAGAAATGGCTCACCAGGAAAGCAGATTGCTGAGGGGTGGGTAATGTGAATAAGAGGGGCTAGGTGGGGCTTTTCAAGGGGTACTTTTATTTTGATGTTTCTTGTCTTTGTCTGATATTAATCTAATTTTTTTTGCACTGAATCAAGTTGGATATCACATATTTCTTTAATTCAAGTTGTTAAAATTCCCAGCTGTTGCTCAAGCACCCTGTCATTTCTGCTTTTCATTAAGGTTGTTAGACTATTTCATGCTGTGGAAAAAGAGGTTATTCATGTCACAGCTTTCCTGGTTGTGAGTAGCAGATGTGACCGTATCTACCTGACTGCTAGAGCAAATCCAGGACCAGGTCATGACTCTGGATTTTTACAGGAACCCACATGTTCAGGTGCCTACAAGACCAAACGGGTAGGAGTGCAGAAACGCAGCACCTACTTCACCCCACTGAGGAGGAGGCCCAGGGCATTTGCAAAGTGTGAGTCAGCTCCAGAGTGCAGCTGCTACAGCATCATAGGAAAGCACTAAACTGAAGCTTGAAAATGAGGGGAAGGGACAAACTCAGTGTAGAAAGAAGTTAGTTGAAGGGTGCTGAGAGGATTTTAGTACAGCCTTCTAAGATTTTCTCGTAACTTCTACCCTTTAATGAAGAGAAGCAGTTTTCCCAGGATAGGGAACAAGATGCAGGTATGTGTATAGTCAAAGTAGGCTTGACCATGCTTGCTAATGCAAACAGAGAATGGATTTTTTTTTCAAGGCACTATATTTAAACCAGAGTTTACAGTATGAAGAAAAATACCATTCTTCACAGCAATGATTTTCCCTTTGCATTACCTACATTTGTATCTATTTTGCTTTCTCTCCTAGAAATTCATTTCTCCCCAAAGCAGATGATGCAGTTATAAGAGTAAGACTGCACTACTCTTGGAAAAATCTGCATACCTTTGTGCTTACATTCCCCTGCTTTTGCGTCTGTGCTAAGCCCCTAACAACTGAAAATATTTAAAGAAGAAAAACGAAACCCTAACGAATGTGAAAGGTATCTGCACAAAACCACAAGCCCTCTTTCTTCTGTCTCAATTGAAATACATTAATAGCCTTGTGTAGGCTACAAAACTAAACACAGCTACTCATTCCCTCTATGTTTTTGTACACCAATTTTGAACAAGGTCTTTGATACTATCATTACCTAATAAAGATCCCTAAGTAAAATTTCTGTCTGTGTCTAATCTCAGCAGCTACATGGTCACATCTCTCTATCATTTTTCCTGTGAAGTTTCCATTCTTTCTCCTTTACTTGGAATAAAATCAAACATTCTGTTAATGGCCAGAAGCCTGAAGCGGGAGGGCCATACCACAGCTCACCCGGGCCTGTGGATGCAATAGGTGAAATGCTATCAGTCTTCTGGAATGGGGATGAGTATTTTTAAAGTCATTTTCCTACAACAGAAACTTCGTTTAAGAGCAGGAAAAGCAGTGGTCTCCTTCATGACTTCTCAAGACCTGTTTTTGCCACATATAGAATTAGCTGTAAGCTGTGGACCCAGCTTGGCTTCAAAGTGTGCCTGGCTCTTCATTCACAAACTAAATGCTCTAGAGAGCTGCCAAACCGGGGAGATTATTTTGTCTTGTTTTCTGGCAAGCTGCGACTGCGTGTACCACTTCATTTATATGCTAATTGAGGCCAAGCCTCCAAATAGGCTCCATACAATATCAGTGTGACTTGGCTCTGACTGTATAGTTATTCTGCCTTCAGCAGCCTCAGCGTGTGTGCTCTGAGCTGGACAGGGTTTAATATGTCTCCATCAATGAAGTCCTGAGTTCTGACCCCAGCTTTTGGAGAGTGACAACTAAACTTGAGGAGCCATTCACACTGAGGACTACCACGTCTCTATGAAGGTGAGCTCATGCCATTTCTTGACCAGGGCTCAACACTTCCCAGGTCTGAGGAGATGCTGACGTTTCTTAGGTCAGCTGGTGTAATGAGAGGTTGCAGAGGGCACAGCTAATTGTGGGGACAACATTTAGACAAGCCAGCTAAGTTGGACAGCCAGTTTTGTTGCCTCCTCCTGAGCGTTGCAAAAGCTCACTCTCTCCCAGACTGCCCATTTTAGAATCATAGCAAGCATCCATGCTCTGTCAGCCATTCCTCGAGGAGTGCAGTATTGTTACAGAAAGAGCAGATACAAATATGTGCGTTCAAGGCTACTTTAAAAATATATACATTAAGGGTTACATTTGACTGTTTCAGATGTTGTGAATTCCAAAAGTCAAGCATGGACTACTCAGTAAGTGGACATATGGCTCATGCTGAATATTATAGACGTTTCACTAACAGTCTCTGAACTTAGGTTGGGAAATGTGCATACCTTTTCAGAGAGGAATATTAGTTCCTCATGCTTTAAGGCAGAGATGTGACATGGACTTTGTCATCAACCCTGGAGATCAGGGGTTCACACTGTATTCTGAAATTTGTATGTGATATAGTTTCCACACTTACTTTAAACTTTCTTTTAGAAACATATGAAGGTGTGTTTTTAGGATCTCATTAAAAGAAAACTGAGTGCTTGAAAGTTAGAAAATTTCCAGCTGTCAGTCACTTCTGTGATTCCTCTGTTGGTCTACTCTGCAGCACATACCATTTTGGACAACAACAGAATGGGAACATGGGGTTGCAACATGTCTAACTTTTAAAAACTGAGGGCTTAGGCTGCATTTCCAAGTACTGCTCCAAGTGTCCAAAATGGGGCTACTAGCCACAGCCTACTGGAGAGAGCAAACAGCCAAGGAAAGACTGTTGACCAAAAACAAAAATGTGCCAAAAAATTCCTGTGCTGTCCTAAGTTGATGGCATGCTCCCAACTTTGAAATAAGAGATTATATGAAATCAAGATTCATGGCTTGGGCTCAGGCACTTGGGTTGTCACTTTATATATTGGGAGATTTGCTGTTCTCTTTGGAGTTGTGTCTTCTCATCCAGGAAGCAGGAGAATCAGTTCAGCATGAGCTTCCTCCCCTTCCTGAGGCAGCTCAAACTTGTACCCACTGTGCAGGATAATTGGCTTTTTCAGTTAAAGAATTGACTCAGAGAGGCTCTTCCCCTCACCTGTGGATGTGAAGTTACAATTTCATGAGAAAAGGAAGACTCATCAAGCCACAGAGCAAAAAGCTAGAGGTAGCATGACTGCTCTGCCTAGTGATGAGGCAATTTCCTGGGATGGAACAGTTATGGGATCAGGTACTTCCCAGAAGTATCTAAGTGTTTTTGCAATCTGCTTGTCATTCATCAGGTAAAAATTCCATGGGATTTCCAATGCCTGCCCATGCATTCACTTTTCTTTGTTCCTATGAACAATTTGTGCCTGTTTGCAACAGTGTGTTGCCCCCAGGTTATGACTTGTGGGTTGACAAAAATAGGTGCCAAGTAAGGCTCCTGCTAGGGCATGACTGCCAGTCTGAAGAATTCCAAGGAGGTGGCTCATTTATTTCCGTGACACTGTGCTCCTTTGTGTGCTCTGTGTAGCAGGTCCTGGCAAGCGGCATTGAAGCAAGTCTCTGTTTAAAGTGGAAAAGCTCCAAAGCTGATAAATTTCCTCTGTCAAATGGGTCAGAGAAAGGACATCCCTGCTCTAGGCCAGGCTAGTGTCATTAGGTAAATGAGAGTTGTTCCTCAGCCTTGGAACTGGCCCAATACAGAGGTGAGCATCCGGAAGCTGTGCTAAAGGGGTTGACTGCAAAGGGCAGGGTCAGGGTGGAGGATCTGCAGCCCTGCAGGGAGGACAGCTTGCTGCTACACTCAGAGCACCATTCTGTGCTTTGTGAAGCTCTGCAAGGGGCAGCAGTCTTTGTCCCCTCAGGTGTCAGCTTTTGCCCAGGAAGCAAAAGCAGTAAAGGAGCCTGGACAAACTGGGGAGAGCCAAGTTGGCACAATTTGACTTCTAAGAAACTCGTGTCTGAAGAACCATCCAAAAGGCTGAAAATACCCTATGAACAGTGGAATCTTAAAGGTTTCTGCCCAAACCCCATTGCTACCAGTGCTGCAGTTCTGTTACTGCTGGAGTACAATGCTTGTTCCTCAACAGCACTGGAAGTTTGAAATTTGTTTATTCAATACTGGAGTGAAAAGAGAACTGTTTGAAATGTTATCTTTTTTTACATATATATTTTTCTTGTTAACTCAGTTGCACTAATGTTTGCTTTTGGATGCTAATGGGATGTTTTAATTCATTAATATTTGTTTTGTGGTATCAGGCATTGACCTGATACAGGATCCCACTTAAAAGTTCTGCCTAAGTTGAACCAGAGATTTTTACTCCAGACCCACTCAGATGAACAAAGCAGGAACTTGAATGTGGGTGTCTCAATGTCAAGAGCTTTCCAGAGAATGAAGCCAGCTTCTACGCATTACCACAAATACCAGTTTTACTGAAAGGTAAAAATTTCTTTATTCTGGCTATGCTGTATCTTACCGCATTAAGGCTAGCTGACAATACCGGTTAATTCTGAAATGTATAGAGTTGTGTTTCACAAAGTTATGAATCTACAGTTAAGGCAAAATCCAGATATTTCAGCAAAGAGAACAGCCTGGTGGCATATTTAACTGGAAAATAGATTTAGCTGGGGATAGAAAAATGATTTATAGAGCAAGAGGTCGAGTGGAACAAGCCATTTTCCTGTAGTACTCAGAGTCTANAAGCAAGCCACTGGATTTAAATACAGGGTTTCATTACTGTAGGAATGTAGAGGAAGGTGGTCTGCAGCTCTAGAAGTTCTCTGGGAAGAGATCTGTGTGTCTGAGCAAACTTGCTGTCTGTGGTGAGTGTCCTGCTGAGTAGTTCTGAGGGACATACACAGTGACTTGCCTGGGTACTAAAAATGCACATCTTGTGATGCTGGCAGTTGCTGAAGGTAGTGGGTGTAACAACCACCCTTCATTTAAATCAACTGCAGAGTGCAATTAGGCTTTAGGGAATAGAGAGCTGAAACAATAGGAGCCACTACCCCAAACATGAGGGTATGTACAAAGCTGTTTAAGAATGTGTTGTGTAGGTTGAGGGTTTGACAACAGGCTGAATTAACATGCAGGCGGCTGAATACTGTTCATGTGGAAGAGAAAACAGAAAGACATCAGGGTATGCAGAGAAGGCGTAAAGAAAGCTACAGCCAAATAAATACTTTCTCTCTGACGGAGTAAAAGCTGAGTTTTCAGAAGTCAGGCACCTGGAGCTTCAAGCAAGCAATGTGTTACCTGCTTTGAAGTTCCCACTGATATGTGAGAACCTGTGTTTAAGGAGTTGCTCCAAAATCAGAAGGCATTCTATCAGAAAAATGCAGTACCAGATTCCAATATTTGTCCAATTCCAAGAGATAAATTATGCAAAAGTATTGACCAGTTAGAACGTGGCAATGCTCTAATGGATCTCCTCATTATTGTAGTGGCAAAGAAGCAGGTGTCTTGGCTTTTAATTGTAGTTAAGCAAGTGAACCTCTTATTTGGAATGCAACTTCAGATTCCAGTGTGGAAAATATAAATTAGCATCAATTAGAAGGAAAAGGCCAGGTCAGAATAAATCACAAACCAGACTCACCTGGCCTAAGTTGAGTCTACTGAAGCTTTCTACATAGAAATACATACTTGATACAGAGTTGAATTTGACAAAATGAGAGTTGCACTTGGAGGTTTGCTTTTTTTTCTTTATTGTACAGTCAGCATGATCACAGTACAGTTTTACTCCTTGGTTACTGCACTGTCCAGCACGGTCTCTCCCTTGAATAAGCTTTCCTTGGTTATTCAGCTACCTCACTGCCTAGAAGGTTTTTTTGCACAATGTTTGTTTTGTTGACTAGATTTAGAAAGTGAATGGTTGTCTGCTGTGATGGAAAAGTTGTCCCTTTTGTCTTTATTTGGGAAAAAAAAAGGTTTTTGACAATATATTTATATGCCTTACCTTAAGAGATTTCTGAGTTTGTGAGACAAAGTTCAAGACTCTCCAAACTGTGCCTTTCACAGATAGTTCCTCTGGTTTGAAAGTGTCTGCAGGCTCCATGCAATTTCCCCTGCAACCGAGTCTGACTTTTATTAAAGTGCATATTATTATGACTGTCTGCATCTGCCTTTCATTAGTCCCATGAATGACCACTAAATGTAGATTTAGATTCTTCTTACATTTACATTGCAGAAAATGAAAAGCAAATGGGTTCAAGGTAAGACTGAAGGAAAGCTGTGCATAATTCTGCTGCATTCTTCTGAACCCCACCTAGCTCTCTGGTGATGCACTGGCAGGAGTACTGGCTTTTCTGAGCATTCCAGAATGCATTACCCACAGTTCAACATCTAGACATTCTTGCATGTATATTAGAGAAGTTTTTAGTCAGTTTTCAAAGTAAGAATACAACAAGGGCAATTATTTATTTCTCTTAAAATACTGAGCAGTGTGAGGTATCACACACTGTACATGGAATAAGCCACCATGGTCATCCAATACAAAGCCTCATAAGCACGGGGGTTAGACCCAAAAGGTCTACAAATCACCCATTCTGCATACACCACAAGCCACAAAACCCTCCCCAATGCTCTGTAACATTGAAGCTGTACAGCACAACCATTAAAAGACACAGACTGTTGTTTGCCACAGTTGGGCAATCACGGCAATCCAACAGCTCTTATCACATACCACAAGAGGATAGCAAAGAAATCTAAGTCATCTTCAACATCCTAAGCAACAAACACCCTGAAGACCTCTAAATGAAAACGCACTAAGCAATATTATCCTTCCCCATTTCTTAGTCCTACTTTTGCACTCTGTTGGTATGACACGTGCTCAGTATAGGACTTGTACCTTGCACTTGAGCATGCATGTACATAAACATAATCCCCAGGGAGCTTCCAAAAACTACTTTTCTGTCTTCACAGAACAATTGTGGTGTGTCTTCTTGCCTCTCCAGAGCCAGAGAAGAGAGGAGGCACCTCTCTTTCCAAGCACTTCCAAAGTCTGTCAGCAAGCCACCAAGGCTCAGCAGCCTTGGACATGATCCAGCCCAGAGGGTAAAGGCTTTTTGGTCTCTCTGATTCCTGGAAAAAAACAAAAGCTTGGACCTGTGTTTGAGAGGAAGAAAGTTTTGGGTCTCAACTGTCTGAGCAGACACATCTTCTGGGACTTCTGCTGCTCAAATGCTGTGCTTTTTTTCCTTCTCTTGTCCTGCTGGTGACTTTTATTTCCATGAATAATTAGGTGTGAATTGCCAGGAATATTTCTTCTCTTATGCAAAACCACCTTCTGTAATTTCAGAAACAGCTGTGTGGATTTAATATCACCATATCTGGATGTCCTACTCTCTATATATGTGCAGAAGAAATTCAGAATATTCTCACTTGCTTTTCTCTCCCTCTCAGAGCAAAACATCAAGTACAGTAACCAAAACATATGTGCTATGCAGGACCCTATAGAAAGTAGGTATGTTTTTAAAATGATGTTTGGTTTGAATTTTGAGATTTAATCCAGTTTAGGTCTTCACTTACCTAAAACAGTTGCATCACCTTAATTCAAAATATGGAAATAGCTCTGCTAGTGACCAGAAAGTTGGTTCTATAAAGCTAGTTCCAAATGAAATGGTTCAGGAAAAAAAAAAAAATCTGAGAACAGTACTTCTGGTAGCAGGTAGATGAGAGCTTTACTTCACATGGAGGATAGCTTGAACTATTGGCATCCAAACAGATCAGCAATGTGACATTTGTTTCTCACAGGAAAATCCTTTCCCTAGGGTACAGACAGGAAATCCAAAATGAGAGGAGGTAAATACCAAAGGACCACTGAGGAAAGGGGAGGAGAAAGAACAAAAAGCACAGTGTTCACTTGTTGTGTCCACTAAAGAAAGGCTCAGGAAAGAAAGCTGCATGAGAAATAAGTGCTTATTTTGATATTAAATGAAGTGCTGTGATTGGAGGATGCACCACTTCCGTGCTGCAAAGCTGTAGTTCAGATCACTGTGCAGCCCAGTAAAGTCTTTATTTATTGTGTTCTTTGTTTCCTTAAAAAGCATTGAATTCCTTTGGGGGACAAAAAATACATCAAAATTCACCTTATTCAACTAAAGCATGAGGTAGACCCTTAAGTTTGTTCACAGCATTTGTTTTTCTGAGTGCTGCCCACTGTGAACCAGCAACTTTTGTGAAGCTCTTGACCCTTTTGTGTTAGAAATTTTGGTGCAAACTCAGTGATCCAGTGGTTGAGGGTTACTGCAGCACACGTGTATTTAACTCGGGGACCTTTTACTGACCATACTGTGTCTAGGCCCACAGAGCCTCTCACGCTGCTTCTCTCTGAGTCCAGGATGCTCTGTTTCAGATATCATGAGGCCTGGGAGAGACAGGAGCTGGCCCACTGAGCCTTGCAGTCACTCCTTGAACCCACTGCCAGGAGCTTTCTTTTTGAGCGATGCTGTCGCATCAGCACACAAGAGCTCAGCACACAAACTCCGGTCAGCTACGCGTGGGTAAGGAGAGCTAAGCACTGCAGCACAGGGAACAGAGCAAGGATAATTCACCTTGGGAGGAAGGGCAAGGCAAGGCTCTTCTGTGTGGTGCTGCTGAGATGCTCTGTGACAGGGAGCCTGTGAAACAGAGGCTCTGAAAAGGACATTCTTCACACTGGAATTGCTGACTTGAGGTTTTTGTCAGCTGGATCTTTGGGCTCCTTGCCAGCCCAGAAAAAGCTAACAAAGGCCATTTCTGCTGTTGCATATGATCAGGGAAGAAGGAAAGGAGAAAGAAAATAAATTAGGGACTGTAGGACTTCCAAAAGAGAAGCATTTTTTGCAGAGAAGTAAAAATGGAAAGTTAAGACAGCTTTGAAACTGAAGCTACAATCCTACTGTGGTAAAAACTTAGAAAAGATTAACACTCGGATGGAATTGTTTGAACTGGATTTGTTAATCAAAGGCAAATTTATTTTAAAGTGTTATTTTCACTTATTCAACATTTTTTCACTCAGTTTCCTATGTTCTTTGGTGGGTTCATACTGTCTTAGTATTTATCGGGATTGCATGATTTCTGTGTCTTCCAATAAATAAATAGGATACTCATGTATCCCTAGTTTTCAAACTTCCATTTCAGTTTCTTAGCCATCTAAAAGCTGTCCAACTGAGATCAAGGATTTCATGGTGCTCATAGCCCCTGGTCATGGCATATTTAACGAAAGTTGAGCTCTCAGATAACATTTCCCAAACAAATTCCAGTACAGCTACATTTTGACATTCTCTTCCTGAGCTTTGACCAGATACAAGTGGAACCATTTAATTGCCAAATTCTATCCAACTTCTATAAAAAAATAGAGAGGTGAAAACAACATTTTTAATAGGGAAGTATAAGTAACTGTTGCTGTCCTTTCTCTGTATAAACTGTTATCAAGACTTTGAAGTTCTGCCAGCTTGTTTCCATTACAAGGAAAACCTGATACCAGCTGGAATTTTTGGAGTACAAAGAGAGCAATGGCAATAGTCCTGTTGATTTAAAAACTATGCATAATGTCCTGGGGTTTAGGAACACAGAATAAAGAAACTGGAAACAATTTTCTTTTTAGAGGTCACTGCCTTTTCAACACTCTAAACAGCTTCATCTCTTAAAACTTCTTTCTAATGTGATATCCACAGGAACTTTTCTCATTCTCTCGTTTTTTCAGGCTTTCATTCCTCGTCTCTCCTGCCCATCAGTACTTCAGACTATCAAATGTTCCAGCCCTGTGCTTATCTGCCCCTCGAGAAGCCTCACTGCTCACATAGCATAACTTCTACTTCATGTTTTGGGTGTTAGCTTCTGGGATTTCTCAGGCATCGCTGCTCCTGAGAGTCCTCTAGTTTGCTTAATGCAAGCCTGGGACCGATGAAAAGGGTGATTAACACTTTCAGCCTAACAGCTGGCTGCAGCTAGGGACATAAAAACCAGCTGCCATGTTCTGTTGATTGCATGCATCAGCGGGCAGGTAAAGCTTTATAATCAATATAAGCTGTGGTAAGGGTCCTTCCTTGTATACACACACAAGCTATAACCCTGCTTCATCTGCAGAACAGCATTCAGTTTCAGCATGTGTACTGTATTAAGCTTTCTTTGAATCAGTGTAAAAAAAATCTTCTGCAATATGTCATGATTTGAGCCATATGGTGTATAAGAAACAGGTGGAGCAAAGGCTGAGCAACAAGCATGGAAAGAAGAAAACAGCCATTATTTTAAATAGTCAAGATAAAGGATTACATTTGGGGCCATCACCCTCCAAACAATTATTAACAGAATAGTCAAACCTGAGAGATGTGCTGCTAACTGTTCCGTGCTGTATGTTGTCTATGGTCAGGAGTTGCTACAGCTCAGTTTTCTCTGACTTACATTTTAAATGTTCACAATCTACTGGTTTTGTTATGATTTTTTCACCTCCATCAAGGAGATTTATTTAAATGTCCCTATTGTGTGGATTCTCAAACCCTCTAATGCCCTTTTCAAAGTGGTCACTGGAGCACTTCCTAAGTAAATATTTGTTGAAGTTCTTATTAGCAAGACAATCTCCTTGGATATTTTCTCTTTCCATGAACATTCTTATTAGAAATGTTAACAGAAATGAGATACAATTTGCAAAATTTGTCGATATTTCTAGAGTAGTGGAAAAGGATGGTTTAATCAGGGTATTTACACATTCAAGCCTCCTCTTTTTTTGCCTTTGCTTGACGTCTGTTTTCTTTTTATAACCAAAAAACCCTATGCAGTTGTATGTTCCTATGGCAAGTAAAAGCCAAAGCAGTCATCCAGCTGTTAAAATTAGTGTTAGATCTGAATTTTCTATGGATTTCCCAGTGCATGGCAGGAAACCAGCTTTCATTGCTGCTTCCCCCTCCTCCCCATCCAGCCTCCTATTAGATTAATACCAGGAGCATGAAGTAACGTTTAACAGAAAGTTGTTGCTTTTAGCTCTCGGAAAACTTGGCAGCCTCTCTAGAAATGAAGGGGGAGGGGGAACCTGAAGCCTTCGTTAACTAAAGAGCAGATTGGAGGCATAAAGAAACATTTTTTTCCCATTAAAATTCTGGAGTTTTAAAAAATACACTAATGACATACTGTTTCTGAGTCTAATGAGGATCTGCTGTCATTCCTCCTCTCTCTTTATGCATTAATCACCTGGCTCCTATGGGCTACTTTTGTGTCCCCATTTCATATTGCTCAGTAATTTATGTCCTGTTAGCAAAGTATATCACTGAAATAGTGCATTTCTCTTTTTGTTTAGAACATGTTTCTAGTTTACAGATTGGTCTGTGGAGCTTGCAACCAAAAAGTTCTTGCTCAGGTATGCTGAGATGCCTCCCCTTGAATGCTTTAAGGTTTCAATAGCACAAAGAAGGAAAAAAAAAGGAACATGTAAACAAGGCATTATGACAAAGAAGCCAGAGTACCCTCAGCTTCCAATCTCAGATTTTACAGTGGTCTTTAAACTACAGTACAAAACTAGAATTTATTAAAACGGTGTGTTAAAGATTGTCATATATTAATTTCCTGTGATACTGTGGGATCAGCAAGCATATTTTATTGCTTCCTGTGGGTCTAATCCTACATGAGTCAGTGGGAATTTCTTGGGAAATGTGTGGTGTCATGGCCACGGCAGTGCAACCCAGAGCAAAGAGCATATATGGGGATCTGTGGAAAAGGTGTGCCCAAGCTCCAGGAGTAGAGTGGTGGGACAGATGCTTTGTGGGGAGCAGCGTAGACAAGGACATGTGCATAAGACAGCAGACTTTACATGGCTCAGCTCCTGTAAAACAGCATTTTCAAACTACTCATATTTCCCAAATATCTGTGTTTATTTGCTTTTCAGTTTACCTTGTACCATTAGCTGGGGTGCTTCTGGTTAAAGAGCAGAGTTCCCATCGACCATCATGGAGAGATGCGGAGCTCTGAATCTGAAGTACCCAAGTGCTTTACTTTCTTTACACTAAGCTCAGGTGCCAAAAGCTCTTGCACAAAGGGCAAGGTGATCCAGAGCCCTCCCACAGTTTCATCCCCTGCCCAGCATGCCAGAACCCAGTCCTGTTACTGGCCTGTGACAGACCCTGTAAGGCAGGTGGCACATCCAACAGCAGGCACAGGGAACCGTGTTGCTTGTAGGATGGCTGGGCACAGTCCCCCATTATTCCCCAGGGTAACCCAAACTGGGGTTGACATAAGGAGGAAAGGGAAGAACAGAATACAGACTAATCTGGCACAGGCCATATATATCCTGGCTTTAGGAGCTGGATTACTACAGCACCCATCCATTAGAAACCTGTGGGGAAATGCTGGACCGTCTTCCCCCTTCCCTTGCATATTCTGTTGGGAGATGAATGTATTGTATTCTGTGGCATTCTCCACTATCCTGTTTTACTTTTAGGATTTTGTTGAAAGGGGTGCAAGTGCAGTGGGAAAGCTATCTGGTGGGTTGTCATTTGACTTCTCTTTTGGTTTAGGTTGATTTTACCTTGGGTATTAGCACATCTTCAGTATATCTGTCTTTGGGTTTAGTATATTTTGTCAAAGCATTTAAGGCAATCATAAGTAATGCTATAATTTACATTTTTCAGATGCTTTTAATCCTGCCTCTGTTAGGAGAAAAAAACTCAGAAATCTGAGGCTAAAGTATATCCGTGCATCTTACTTTGCCCTTATTACTGTGAGAAAGTAGTAGCAATATTGTGTCATCCTTCGTGCTGCTAATGGGACATAATTCCACATTTGGGGGCCATCTGCTGAAAAGAATATCTCTACAACCCTTCTGAATGTGCATATAAAAACTTGTCAACAAAACAGCTTCATGAATAAACTGTGAGAATATATTTTATCTGAACTTCATTAGGCAAAACTTTTCCCCAAATTACTCCGAACAGAATGAAAGAAGTTTTGGCAACCATCTTCCTTTTTGGTACAAATACCTTGTTTTACCTCTTTGGGCTCCATACTAATTAATTTCACTTGAAGAGAAAGAATACCTTTATGCAGGAGGAAGAAAATGAATGAGAATACATTTCAACGCAGAGAGATCCATCTTCACACAGATTAACTGTGAAATTAAAGCAGTAACTTTGGTTCTTCTGTTCCATACCATGCCCCCACTGAGATTTCTTAGCTATTAACCTAGGGCTAATAGCTTAAATTGCTTTAGATTTCTTCTCACTTCCTACTAAAGGAAGTACTGTCTTACTGGCATGACCCACAGTACTGTTATATATGCGCCCAGATTTGATAAATAGAGAATAGATAAAGGAGAATAGAGAACTTCCCTGGCTTGGCATGAGAAGGAAATCATAAGGTCCCAAACTTCAGTGCATGTAAGGACTTATGAATCAGCTTATTGCTTGCTGAGTAAAAGATAAGACTAGAAGGGGCAACTATGGAATGAAGGTACCCACGTATCCAACCACTGAGTACAAAACGATTAGCTGTCCTAATCTGTGACTATAATTGTAAACTAGTGTAGCTACAGAATTTGCACCCTGTCTTGTGCCAACTGCTTTCCTACTGCTTTGGCATCTGTGAGGAGCACTGACCAAGGTTTTCCTAGTGCTTGTAGTTTCAACATGTTTTCTCACAGATCATATATCAAAATGTACTTGTGTACAGGAAAAAACACTTTACTACTACTGTAGAGAACTTATCAGCGGTAGCAGAGCTGGCTGATGAAGCCCTAAGCCACCCCCACTGACCAGTGCACATGCTGATTCTAGGAAAGGGAAGCAATTAATCAGCAGTGAAGACAGAGAACCATACACAAGCTAATAGGGGAGTGCTCTTGTGATTTGAAGCAATGTCCATACTGTGGTAGCAAAAAATTCTTTTGATTACTAAAATACCCTATTTAATGAAGAAATAGCGTGCTCCTCTATTTCATTAAAAGGTCTAGTTGCCTAATAAAAATGGTTATCCCTCCAACAAATATTGTCTTGTTTATATCTTTAGGCCATTATGGATACAACACTGCTGCTACTTAAATCAGTCATTATGAGTTGTGCAATTACAGGCAGAGGGATTTTTTTAAGGTAACTACTTATTATTAACAGAAAATTAACTGCCAAAATTAGTCTCCCTTTAATTGTAGTTCTGCAACGCAGTTATACTGTGGGCAGTCGGCATAAAGGAAGAGCAAACCTCCCAAATGTGCTGTAAATCTAGGCAAAAACTCACAAGTGCAACACAACCCACCTACCAGACCTGTCCCTTAAGTTCTGAATCCAGCTGCAAAAGCAGCCAGTGCCTGATGATTCAGAAAATGCAAAATATAATCGCTTTTTTTGCCTTGCAATTAGAACCTAGTTAATTGTGTACAACTGTGCAAAGGAAGAGAGTAAGGAAATTCCTTTCTTGACCCTTCCAGCAATTGACTTGTGCCCTGAAGCATGAGATTTGATTACTCATGTAACTTATTTTCCCCAGGCAGTTTCTTCTTGATAGCTCTTGTGTGACAGTTCAAGAAAGTTTTGGGATGAGCCACAAGAACTGGTTGAACTCCAACTTCTTTTATTATTGATATATATTTCTACTGTGTCCTGCATTAAGAGATTTTTAGATTTTTAACTAGGATGACCAGTGTAACTACAGGGTGTGATTTTTTTTTTTCATCAGAATGGTACAGATGAATGCAGTCATCCTCCACATTGCCTTTTGATTTTGCAGATTCCCAATGAGCCTTGCAAATCAAGATTCTTCCATAACCTAGAATCCAGCCTGCTATGCTGCCTCAAAATGTCTTTGAGGAAGTTACAGCAGAGGAATCACTGCTTGCTTTGAAGTTTCGCTCAAAGTTCTGTTTTTCAAACAATAAACAAGTGATTCGAATGCTCTGGTTACATGCTGGAAAGCATTGAATCCTTACAACTT
The DNA here is from genome assembly GCA_013397315.1 of Donacobius atricapilla. Lineage (NCBI taxonomy): Eukaryota > Metazoa > Chordata > Aves > Passeriformes > Mimidae > Donacobius > Donacobius atricapilla. The sequence goes on along the minus strand of WBMY01004803.1, from coordinate 278,264 downwards.
CATTTGTTGTGACAGGTTTGTTCAAAAAGGCTGCAACTTAATAATCCACTGGTGTGTTGGTGATGATGGTTCAAGAAACAGAGGTTCAGTCTCAAGCACAACTGCTCAGATCTATTTATGTCTCTTCTTGTCAATCACTCTAATGCAAATACTTTTTGGACCTTTTTCAGAAGAGGTAGAGGTGTTGGGAAGGAAGAGGTTTCACCTGGATCATTTTTTTGATCTGGTTTTCATAAGTAATTGCATCACCCCACCTAAGAATGTAACAAATCATAGATTGTGAATCCAAATGAGTAGTTAAGGCACAAAATGGAAGACATCAGACCAGTTTTGCCACCAAAGAAAAGGCTGGGTGTAACAGCACCCAACATCAATGGGAAGCTTTATCTCAAATGATTTTGTCAGGCTGAGAATTGCCTCTCCTCCTCAGGTAACATAAAGTCTGAACCAACTCCCAGTTGTGGGCTTTGGCTCATTTGACAGAAATGCAGTCATGTCCACACCTGATGTGGATAAAATCTGTGAAGGTAAGGGACCAGGTAACACAGAGGTTGTGACTGCAAATGCCCGCTCAGAGATTACTTCAGTTCTAAAGCAGCTGAAGTGATCTATCTTATAGAAGCATGGCATTGAAGTATGGTAACAAAATGGCATTTTATTACCATTTTCAATGCTCCTAATTAAAGCATGCTTTTTGTAAACATTCCAATATTTGATTTCTACTTATATGAATTACCATGGAAACCAAACTTTTGTTGGGCATGCTTGCATACTGAAGAGTGGAGAATTCTAAAAGCCTCTGTGATATGCAGTACAGTTGATGTTGAAGTGCAACTGCCATGAGAACTGTTAATGCTAGCTATAGATGGACTGTTGAACACATCGATGACTTGTAGCTCTTGTGCAAGTTTCCATGTATTTTTTCCTGACCTTTTTTTTTTTCTTTTTTAGTAATAGCATCACTTCTTTTGCTCCAACAAGAGTTTTCAGCTTTTTAGTTTATGGAGGGTCACTTGTTTCCTAATTTTTAAGTATTTCCTACTCATAAAATGTAAGACGGGGGGATTTTGTTGTTGTTTTATATTACCAGACTCTTGCCTGTTACACATTACAACTTACCAAGTTATTTTAGAGCCTCAGCTACAGCTGGTTTTAAGTACTTATTATTTTAGAAATAAGCCCTATTTTGTATTTTTATTTCTTTTGCTGAAAACAAACAGATGATACCATCTAGACAAAATTTTCCCAGCATACAGGTATCAGGGGAAACATATGGTCTGCCTTACCCAGCTTTGCTGCCTCCCACCTACTAGGTAGAAACTAAGTGAAGGAACATTTCAGCCTGACATATGACAAGTCCTTCAGAGCAACAGTTCAACCGCAAGAGCAAAGTTGCAGCTTTCCGTACTTCTAGGCTTCATGTTCCCTAGGGAGGCTTTTGCAGACTATTACTTACAGTTTTTCCCACTTAAAAGGAAAAGGAAGATCATGTGAGGTAAAGGGAAAGCTGGCTGCTTTTGGTTCTGGCTGTGGCAGAATTAAAAGTAATTTTCAGTTCTACCAACTGTGAGCATGTCCTCAACATTGCATTTATTACACACATATGCCTTTATTTTTTAAGTGTGTGTAATTCTCTTTGCTTCCTCAGAGAACAAAACAGGTTCAATGCCAGTGGAAAATGAAACACTGGGAGGTTTGTGGAGGCAACACAGAAGAGACCATCTAGGTTCTGGCCTTTTAGAGTGATTGGTCTCAAAGCTTGTCTTTTTATAGTAAACTAGAATAGACATCAGGACACCAGTCAAGGGCATTTTCTTTTAACATTCTCTAGTATTGTGGGTGTAACTATACAGATTCCACTATACAAATATTAAGGAGTTATTACAAAGTTTATATTGTAGTAAAGTTATGGTTCTAGCCAAGTAAAATATCCCCTGGAATATGTAAGGCAGGAAGTGTATCACAGCACACTCCGTTCCCTCGGGTCACACGGGAGCAGGCAGCAGTCGCGGCAGTGCTTCACCTGGCCGAGCGCTGGGTGAGCTCTGACCCATCCCGCAGGACCCCTGCACAACAGGTAAGTGCTGCTATTCCCGAACTTCCTCTTTGGGAAACAAATGGGGAAAGCTAGAGTGACGAGGCCACACAGCACGAAACCAGATCGCTATGCAGGATACTCTGGCTCACTGCCCTGAGTGCTCCAGGCTGGCTCGCATCTCTCACCGCCGGGGTTCCCTTACCAAGCCTGACACTGCACAGGCGTTCGGAGAGCGAGACTTGGTTATACGCCCCGGGCTGCCAGCGCCTAGTGATCCCGGGCGAGGGACGACCCCTCCCCGGAGGCTTTGTCCCCTTCTTTTTTCCCCCTTGTGACAGCTCCAACCCCGCCGGCGGCCTCGCTGCCTCAGGCACCGAGCGGCCTCCGGAGCCAGGACCCCCGAAGGGTCCGCGCTGGCGCCTCCAAACACGGGACGGGCGAGACGCGCCGCTCTGGCAAAGCCGCTTTGCCGAGCTGGTGCGGGTTTGTAGGATGGCTTTGGTGTGAAAACCCCTCCAGCAAGGGCTAGCCGGGCTCACCAGCCCGTTCCCTGGTTTGGGAGCAGCAAAATGCTGGTGGCGGCAGCTGCAGCCTTCGGTGATGCATGGAGAGTGGACGGGGTCTTTTGGGAGCCCCTGTGTGTATATACACGAGGGTATCTATGCATTACACACATACTTTCACGGGTGTATTTTTCTCAGGTAAGAGAAAATCGAATTACAGGACACCTCAGGCAGAGGCAACAGCACGGTGTGACCCCGGGCTGGGTGGGTGGCAGGGGCGCCCCAACCAGGAAACGGAGGCAGCCCAGCTCCGCTCCGGGATCGGGAGGGCTCAGGGCAGCCCCCTCTGAAACGCGGCTTCGCCGGGCATAAGGAGGAGGAGGAGGTGGAGGGCGGGCGCAGGTAAAGCGCTCCCCAGCCCTAGGCACAGAAAACGGGGCCCGCGCCCTGCCAGCGCCGCCCTGTTTGCTCAGCTAATCTCGCGGGCAGGAAATTGCTTGGCGACTCATATTTATGGATCGTGAAGAGCTCCACGGCGGCCCCTCCGGGGATATCCCTCCGCCCGTTTCCCCGTTCTCGCNAGGGAGTTCGTGCCACCACCACCCCCCCCATCCACTCCCCCGCCTCCGGTCCCTTCGCATGTCTGACGGGTGGGGTCCCCCCTTGCCGCCCGGCTCGGCAGGGACTCCGCAGCTGAAAGAGACGGGGCTCCCTCCCTATCCCTTTCTTCGCCAGACGCTTCTCCCTCTTTGTCCGGGTGCTCCCCCCGGTTCTGCCGCGTCCCCGGCTGGCGAACAAAGCCTCTGCCCCGGGGGCGCCGGCGACATCCGTCCGAGGTCCGAGGAAGCAAGGGAGGAACGGCGGGGCTTGGCTTTGCTTGGTTTGGTTTTCCATCGTAAATAATCTACCTGGTGGAGGGAAAGACGTGGGACAAGGCTCTTTGTCCGCGATCCTTTGTTCGGCTGGTGGCTTATAAAGGCTCCTGCGGCTGTGCGAGGGCTGCCGTGCCCGGCGGGGATGGGTTCCCGGCGCTGAGCCGGCGATGGATGCCGTCTCGGCATCGCTGGAGTTCAGCAACAGGAACCCGGCGCTACGGCGGATCGGCTTGCGGATGGAAATCGGGGCTTTGGGCTCCATCTCCCCTGACAGATTCAGAGCTCCTAAGTCCCCCCTCGTGTAGCCCTGTCAGCAGCAGGGTGGGATTCGGCGGCGCCCGGCGCCCCGCGCTCGATGGTGAGTTCAGCTTGGAGATCAGAGCTTTTGTCGGGAAGATACCCTGCTGCCCACGAGCAAAGGGAGAAGCGGGCTGGAAACTACAGTCCTCGCTCCTGCTTCTCCTGCCCCAAAGCTGCCTGAGGAATTTACTCATGTGCAGAAGTGTAAATAGACTGTCTGCGCTTACATAAAGACTCAAGAGATGGGCTTTCTGCTCCTGCCACGGAGTGCTTGCTTCATCTCACACACATGGCTTTTGTCACCAGTTCCTTTTCCCCCAGATGCTCATCTTGTCAACGTGTCATCTTATCTCTGTGCCTTGACTCTGCACGTGCCCAAATCCTCTGTGTGTGCATCTTCAGGGCATCTGGGTGAACATGTTGCCAGTCAGAACATGGTGAATATTTCATTTCTGTGCCATACCTTCTCTCTCTTTTGGAGGAAGAGGGACACAAGAGCAGCCTTTTTTGCAAATTTTCATGTTTAGCGAACTTTTTAGGTTTTGCATTCTCTATATTCTCGTGGATAATGACCTCAAAAATAAGTTATTAACATGGAAAAGGATCAGAGATGGGAGGAAGTAAGGCATGATAGAATGGGATTGCAGTGAGTGAGGATGGGCTTGCTTTCCCACAGCAAAAGGAAGCAGTGTAGGAAATAAAGGAGATTAAGTGATCAGAAGATGGGAGGGTGCCTACCTTTGCTGTCATGGGGAGGGGTAGTCTGAACTAAGAGGGTTACAGAAAAAGAGATACCTTTAGGGCTGTCAAGTAGTAACATCCTACCATTTCTATATAGCTCGTTATACACAGTTCCTTTTCTACACCAGCAATTTATTCTGCTTCCATTTTGACAAATGCTAAATCGACTCATTAGTGTATCTCTTTTTACTGAGGAAATGGAAATCTGTGCCATCAGTCAGGGCAGGAAGAGTGGTCATTTTTTTCCATATCAATTACTGTCTATGCTTATCAGAGAAAATTATCAGCCACATCCTTGGAAGTAGTCAAAGGCATCAGTTGACTGTTGCTGAGAAGGAACAACGCCCATCATGAAAAATTTGAAGTATTTTGGGTTTAGATAGGAAGTGGAGATTGAGTAAGCCAAAGGCTGTAGATCCGTCTTGGGACTGGAGTTGGATCAGAAGGGCTGGAGATGTTTAAATGGGAAGATCTTTCTTGTCTTTTCCACTTGAAGACCCAGAGAAAAGCTGAAATAATCAAAGTAGGTGTGGGCAAGTGCTGGTGATTGTTAATGTAGAGATTAATGCTGTGTTCTCTGCACATGTAGGGTATTGTTTCCATTTTGATTTGTTAAAATGAATGGTTAATTCTGGTGTGTAGTAACTGTCAGCAAGGCAAACAGTGTTTCCCGCTGAATTAAATAAGCAGCTATAAAATGATGTTCTGAGTGTTTTGAGCAGGTGCCGTTCATTTAGGATTTGTTTTAGACTGGTGGAGCACATCCAAGATGCCACAGAAATCCAAGGGGAGTTTTCCCCTGTAGAAAGAAGGTTCTTCAGAGACTACAGTGTAGAGTGAACTGTGGAAATATGACCAAGTTTTGGTTTTTCTTCTTACTCAGGTCTCGTGCAGGTGGAGTCAGTTTTTAAGTGAACCACTTCATTTAACATCCTTTATTATAGTAAATGGTGTGACTGCAGGTGTAGCACCTCTGTCCTTCGCTGGAGGGAACTCAGCCCTGGGACCTGCTGATAAATGCCGCCCCATGTTGGCACGGGCAGCCCCACGGCGTGGCGGCGCAGCAGCCACGGCGGGTGCCACTCGAGCTGTCACTGCTGTGCTGTGGTTTGCCAAGCACGTGTGATGAGCAGCATTTAGTTTGGGGGCATGCGTGCTGCCCTGAGAGTGCTGGGATATGAAGAAGCGTTAAAGAGCTAGAGGGGACGTTCGGAAATACGGGGCAAGCATCCGGGGAAGGAGACAAATTGAGGAGAAATGGATGAGCGGAACAGGAGAGACAGAAGCTGTCAGAATAAGTGGGCACTGGAGAGGGCTGATTAACAGAAGGAAGTGACAGGCACAAAGTGGCAGTGAAAGAAATCAGCACAGAAGAAAGCAGATCGTAGGTAAAGGTTGCCCGAGAGTGGGAAAATGTGATAGATGGGAGAAAAATGGTAAGGACATCCAATAAAAACAAAAGAAAAAATGTGGATGAAGCTGTTTTGATTAATTCTTCTATCTGCTTAGATTTTCTGGGCCTTACCTACCTGTTCATACTGAGTTTGTCAGGGATGCCCTAGGGGCAAGTTTGTCCCTTGTAGCATGGGAACAGAGAAACTTCTCTTTTCGGTCTTTCTGCTCCTGTATGATATGAATATAACAATATAATTGTTTTTCACTCAATCCCCTTCCTGAAATTTTAGATGAAGAAAGTCTGTGTTTGGCTTCAGGTGTGAGAATTATATTGGTCTAGAGTATTTAAGTGTATTTATTTGTACACCACCTACTTGGTTTGGTTTGCATTTTCTTAGTCTGCAGAGTAAGCAGTCACAGCCCACCAGCAGAGGTTTCTGTATGCCATCTCTGTGTGAAACTTTAAAGTTTCAGTTTGCAAACCTTTTGAGTATACTCAACTTTTCAATGGGAAAGGAGTTAATGAAATAGCATCAGAATGATACAAGGGAGCTTGTCACTATTGTCATGAGATGATACAGTCATTGGGTCAGATAACTGACTCTGGAGCTTAACTACCAGCAAGGTACCAAAATAGAAAAGATGAGTATGACTGGAGTTTGGCTTGTCCTCTGTCAACCCTGTTTTTCTGCATGATGAAAGGAGTTCATTGTTTTAGCAGAAATCTCTTCTAGTATGTTTCTACCTGTCCGTGGCTTTTGTTCGAGCAGAAAGGAATTAACTCTCCTTCTTCCTTCAGTTTATCTCAGTGAACTACTCCAGATGAAATGGTGATCAGTGTGACTGTAAGGTAGGGAGGAGGCAGTGATGTCTACTAAAGTAATGCTGTTTGAGTAGGTGGCCTAGTGTGTTGTCTTACCAAACCCATAGGAATTAGCACAGATTAATTGGAATCTTTAACAGTTTCAGCTAGCTGTTACGGCACAAAAGTTACAAAGCTTCAACATTTTCCCCAGCATTTTTATTTGTGTCTCATATGGCAATGGCTTGGCCCTCAGTTTGTAGTTACCCAACTGTAGTATTTACCCAGTAATGAATGTTTTAATTTTTGATGTGCATTTAAAATTATCAGCTGTCGTCACCTGATTAAGAATGATTATGTCCATCTATTGGAAAGAGCAGTTGATATGACAATGCCTGCAACATCAATCCTTATCAAAAAGAAGAGAATCATGCTTTAATAGTAAGATAGAGTAATTAAGAACATCATATTTAAGTGCAATTTTGGAGTAGTCAGGTGGGTTATTATAGTAAAATATATGTGGTTTACGAGAGGAATAAGGTTACTTGGCATGTTTTCTGTTGCACTGTTTTATTTTTCCTCCTTCTCCAGTATCCAGTGTGATAATTTCTCAGAGGAAGAGGTAAGCCATAAGAGCAACTTCCTCTGCCACTCCCTTTTCCACATCGGAAACCTGAAGGATTGCAAGGGAGTGACATAGTCAAATATGATTCACAGATACTTGATTTTTAATTTATTTAGTTTTGCTGAAGGTGCCAAGCTGTGAGTTTTAGGAGCTAAAACACTCTTTGCCTGTAACCAGAGCTTATGCTCACTTGTATGCAAGGACCTATGCGTTGCAGGATTTATATCTTGAGAAGACAGGGACTGAGCAGATTCCAGGGCTATGCTGGCAAGAAATCAGGTGTAGTTTGGGGTCTAGTGTATTATGTTGTGAGGGAGGAGGAGGAGGAAATGAAGAAGGATGTTTAAGGCAACCTTTAGATCACAGCCTTGCTGAGTTGTCCAGTTTTTGGCAGAGATGACTTTGCTGTCTCTTAATGATGTGTCCATTCATGGGTACAGAATCTCCACCAAATTATGCAGGTGCCTTCCTGTGAATATATTGGTTTAGTGTGACAGTGGGCTTGGGGAAAGGTGGATTTCCGTGTGTTTTGGAGGTAAACAGTAGATTCCAGTGAGTTTTACTTTGCCATCAGATTAAGCCTATCAAGACCTTTGTTTGTAAATAAGCAGAGTAAGTCAGGAATAAAGCCAGGTTTGATTTAATCAGGAATAAGTACATTGTCCTCAGATTATGCAGGAAAAAGGTAAATCAACTTGGTGATGGAACAGTCTGTTTATGCACTTAGGCATGCTATAGTGTGGGAAAATGAAATCTCCAGACACTGAAGCCATCAGCACTCATTCACCAAATTTTGTTCAGTGTGAAAATGCAAGAGACTTTCTTGTTTACAATACAGTATGTGTTTTATTGGAATAGTTGAAACAGACCCTAATCATTTGAAGATCTTGTTGCAGAACAAATGAAACTCTAATGATGTGCAGACGGTGCCAGTGATGGGCTTTTGTCCTCACCCTCCATCAGTTGAGGTTTCATCTGTTTTCCAAGAGTGGCAATACACTGCTGTAGGAGTTTCTGAAGAGAAAAGTCAGAGATAGCAGAGGTGCCAGGAGCTGTAGGGAGCCACTGTTAATGTTCAGTGAGAAACTGAAAATGAAAAAACAATGAAGAGCAGAAAAGCCTTAAAAGATAGATGGCCAAGTTTGAGAGTTTTGTTTAAAACTGTTAATTTTCAGTCAGAGAAACGCTTTGGCTATGCCTGAGGCACTGCAACCCTCTTGACTGGTAACATAAGAGCAAAGTGGGTGCCCGAGCAGGCTCTGCTAAAGGGAGGTGGGTATCAGCCCAGGCAGAAGTCAAGAAGAGGTGAGAAGCTTATGTGCTGGGAAAACTTTGCCCTAAATCTATGGATGAAATGCTGGGAAGTGCTGTGTACACAGGTAGTGTACTTGTGGCTTGGTTGAGCTGCAGCTTTTGGCTCCTACACTTAAGTGTCCTGGATTTGGCTGGAGTACAGTTCAGTCCTTCTGGGTAACTGTTACAGCATTGTGTTTTGGATTTAGGATGAGAATAATGTCGATAACACACTGATGTTTTCAGTTGCTGCTATGCAGTGTTTCTGTTGAGTCAAGGACTGTTCACCTTCTTGTGCCACACCAATGAGGGGGCTGGGGGGGCATGGGAAGTTCAGAGGGGACACAGCTGGGACAGCTGACATCCTATGGTGTCATCATCAGCATATAAAGCTGGGAGAAGAAGGAAAAAGGGTCTCGAACATTCGGAGTGATAGAACCCTGCTTTCCTAGGGATGTAATTCCTTTTCTGATTTGCTTTGTACATGACTTTTGCTTTATCTATCAAACTGTCATTAATTTAATACATGTTTTCCCTCTTTTATGATTCTCTCCCCCATCCTGAGGAGCGGTTAGCAAGCAACAGGAGGGCCTGAGTTGCCAGCTGGGGTTAAACCACTGCACAAGGGAAAGGAGTTCTTACTGTAAAGCCACCCAGTGCTATAATATCTTAAAATTGGAATCCTTTGTTTGACTCTCTGCTTGAGTTGTGAATCACTGTTTCTTCTGGTCGTTAGTGAAACTAAACTTAATTTGGCCTGGGCACTGTAGAGATGAAACATGATTGGTAATGCAGTATGCATTCACTTCAGATGACTTTATAAACCCCAGATGAAATAATTTTGCTTCATTCCAGACAAGGCAGAGCGTGGTATGCGCTCTGTAACGAGTCAGACTTGCTGGAGGCCCTGCATAGTCTCCTCTGAAAGAATATGATTTCATGAGAGCAGATATACTGTGGAGTTTGAGCTGTTGGTTATGTTAGCTCATTAATTCATTGATTGTTTCTTGGTTTTGTTCACAGTGGAAATTTTTTTTTAAAAAAGTTCTCTTCCCCTTCAAATCCAATTATTACTAAGTGATGACTTCTCTGATCTCTTATCCTCTAGGAAGGGAGATGTGTAATGAGTTCTCAAACCTGAAATGAAACCATGTAAATATTTAACCTTAAAAAAGGTTATTAGCAAATCCAGGTATTCACCAAATTGAACAAAAGATTGAATTTTTAATTGCACAGAAACCCTGCTCTCCTTTATGTTTGTCACATTGATTAAGTAGTAGCCATCACCTCATGAGATGGGAAGGATGGGGTTTTTGGTGATCTTAACCGTAAATATTAACCATAAATATTAGAGACATGGGAAATGCAATTAATCTTCCTGTCTTTTTAACCAACCCTTTGTTCTGTCTTCTAATTCCAAGTTGTCCATGGTTTGTTTTTCTGTTCAGTGGTACAGTGACATCTTTGTTGCAGACAACTGTGAAATGTTTGAGTGTCACTAATTTTCTGTGTCAAGTTGAACATGGCCTGAAAAGTTAAATTTTTGGTTCTTTTCTGGGGACCTCTGGGCACAAAGTGCAGTATTTTTAATAGAGATGACACAAGCAATATGCCAAGGTGTCAACATAGTGGCAGTATTAACTGGATTTGTGTCCTGATCCTTCAGTGTTTGGTCTGCAGACAACTGGGAGAGCTGCCATCACCTCTTGCTGGGGTCAGCTGCCTGGAGCTGCAGCGAGCGGTGCCGGGGGTCCAGGGGCAGTCCCCAGCCCTGCTCCACCAAAGCTGGGTGCCTGGCATGCTATGAAGGATTTGAGTTTGGAGGAGGCAAAGCTGGAAGGAACTAGGGAAGGGGTCTGTCCATGGGTTGGAAGACAGATGAAGTAAAAAGGATGGCAAATGTTTCATGTCAATAAAATAAGCATTTGAGGATGAAAGTTGGGTTGAAAAGCTCTCTGCTGCCCAGGTTCTTTCCTGTCAGCTGCTCCGGAGAATTTCAGTCCTGTTATGCTGGAGAGCGTGGGCATGTGGGTGAGTCCCTTCAGGAGCTGCAGTGCTCTGAGAGGTCTCCTGTTCTCTGGCTCCTTGGAGAGTAGTGCCATTTTTCAGGGAACAGTGGATTATGTGGTCTTAAAGGAAGCTGCATCTTGCTGTGAGGGCAGAATGTGCACAATGGGGTTAAAACTTTGCTTAGGATTGAGAAATGACCTCTACTGAGAAAGAAAAAGCATTGCAAAATGAGGACAGCACAGGGAGATTCCTGGGGGAACAGGGACTGGGCCCCCTTGGGAGAGCAGCTTGTGGGGAGCAGGATAGGCAGAAGCCAGAGGTCAGAGAGAAGGAGCTTCCCTCTGCAAGGATCAGCAGCCGGCTCCCAGGGCTATCCTCCCAGGAGAATAACATGTAAAAGCATGGCACAGAAAGTCAGTGCACCACAGACCTGCAACCTTGGGGCTGTGATGACTGCAGTTAATTAAATAGGTGTCTTGTCTCTAGACAGCCCCAGACATCTGTCTCCGTTCTTCAGTTGTTTTTCTGACACATTTCTATTTGCTTGTCCAGAGCTAAGCCCAGAGGACCTACAGATGGCGCCATTAATTTTGTCACTTGATGCAATTTTAAATTTTTTTTTCCCAACCTTTTAAAAACAGATGTATATATAAAAAAAATAAATCTTTTAATAGAGCAACTCACTAGAGGTCTTCTATTTGGATTTAGATTTAATTTTAGTTTTTAGTGGCTGGGATTCAATTTTGGCATTTCTTTTAAACCAAGTCTCTCTTGTAGCCATATCAGTTTTTAATTTGATCTTAAATAAACTTTTAAGATTCCCTTTGCATTCCTAGTCTGGCTTCTTTGGAAACTCAGAAATCACTGCATGCCAAAACATTTCCTTTGTTTTGGATCACATACCTGGTTTTGCATAGGTTTATTCATGATTGCAGGATGCTGGTGTTGCGTGGGCTGAACTTGGGCTATGGGCTTTCCAAACAAAGTCTTCAGCAGCGAAGTGTAACCTCGTTAATGATTTCTTAAGGAAGCCTCAGGATTACAGACAAAACTCAGGAGCTGTGACTAGTAACTGCCCGTACAGAGTCAGGATCATAGATAATGGCTTGTTATCAAAACTAATTATATGTACTTTTAAACCAGCTGCAGACAGGTTTGGTACTTTTTTTTTTCACAGTCACCATATTAAACATGGAGTGTCCGTTCCAAATATCTTTTAACATATTTCTATTTTAGTTGTCTCTGGAAATTTTACCATATGAAAAGCCAATTGTGTTATATATTATGCACTCAAAAAATGTTCCCAGGATACACCTCTTAACACAATGCCATTTTTTTTCTCTCTTTTACTTTATTTGCAGGTCAAAATTTTCACTCAAATTAGTGTCATTTTAACCACCCTATAGAAGAGAAATATGATGCCAAACAGAAGTAACCTCTCTTCCTTCCAGAATGTTGGATCAGGTAATCAATTAAAATGAAGTTTGCTTGTAATGCACTGAGATATTTCAGAATTTCTAATTGACTTTGGTCTTTTTATTCTCCTGACACATGGATAAGATCAGTGCTCTGTTCTTATTCCATGTCTAACTCCATTTACCAGGCGGAACAAGGCCACAGCTGGATATGCTGCAGCCAGCCAACCCTCCCCCATCACTTTAATGCCTGTCTGGAACAGATATCGGTGACCCCTCAGCTAAACAACTCAGGAAAGGAAGAAAAGGAATGAGGGAGGGAAAATAAAATAATTTTTTTTAAAAAAGGAAGAATTTCCTTCTGTAGCTCCAGGCAGCAAATACTTTGCTAAACAGAGGACCCTTGTGCTGAGCATGAAAGTTGAGTCTGACCTGGATGCAGGATGGGTTCAGGGCACGGCACCAGCCGAAGCTCCCATCCTCAGTCTCTATAGCTGCATGCAAAGACAGCATCAGCCAGGATGTGTAACACATCCTGGCATATTCACTAAGTTTCTACTCAAACATTACCCTAAAAATAAACAAAACAAACAGGATCTGGTTGGTGGGAAGCAGCTATGGTTTATTTAAACATGTGTTGTCGTCCAGTTGGGATTTAACTGTATGATTGCGGGCACTATGGTGCTGGAAGCAAAAACACAGAAGAACTGGCGTAAGGGACAGTAGAGAAAAGCTGAACTGGAGTGGCTACATGAAGGTATCATGACCTTTTCTTACTGTACTTGCTTGGACTTCAAGTACAATGAACCCTTCATGCTGTGGTGAACAGGCATGAAAGTTTCCATGAGCTAACTTGTTTTTTGGCAAAAGCATCCAGTCTTTGAAGGATTAAATGTGCCCTACTGCTGTTGCAGGGGAGTAATGAACAATTATTAATGTCCCATTAATATGTCTGCCAAGCTATTTATAGAGGAGCCTGTGAAATTTTTGCAAAAATATTTGAACTTAGCTGTGTTAGTTGGACATTATAAGTTTCATATGAAATTAGATTTCAGTTTTAAGAGATGTTTGGAAGAGGGGAGGAGAAAGAGACTGAATTGGAAATTAGGGTCAATTCTGCAATGAAAGGTTAAGTATAAAATACATTGTGCTCTACATCAGGGCTCTTAAATAACTTCTACATCTTATTCTTCTTCCTTAGAACACCACTAATATGATGAATGCTTGATTTACCCAGATATTTTCTTGTCCTGACAAGAGTTCTTCTGAATTTGGTCACATTTATCCTTTTGTCCATTTGAACTTCATCATTGCTGTTATCAAAATTTATGAAAATAGCTAAAAAATGTCAAGTAAAATATCACAATATAAGAAACTGCAGTTACACTGCTCAAAGTGGTGATGGTGTGATGGACAGCTCTGTGAACTCACTGACTGAAAGGCAGCTTAGATTGTTGTGTCATCATAATAAGTATATGATAAGTAAATATAAATATAATATAAATCCCATAATTACAGGCAGCATAAAAATCTTAAATTCTGTGTAGTGGTAGACTTGAGGTTTAGTTTTGAAGGTGCAAGTTATTACTTTTGTCCACTACCAGAGCTTGTAATTAACAACTGCTAAACGAGGTTCACTATGGTCAAGAAGGTGTTGTATTTTTACTTTGATTTTTGTGTTTGTGTTCCCTAATGCTGGCTCCTTTTATCTTTTGTTACCTTTGTTCTCAAACTTACAGCATTTTTCCCTAATAACATAGGAGAAGCTGTTGTTGCACACCTGGGTTGTGCAGGAGAAGCCTGGGCATCAGAGGACTGCTGATGCCCTGGACAGTGGTGAATTCCCTGGTGTTTTGCATTATCAGCAAAGAAGGTCCCAGAAACCAGGACCCGTGTGAAGAATGTATTGCCACCTTCCACAAGATCTGAACCTAGTGATTCTCAGTGAAACCAGGTCATACGAGCTCTGGTGGCAGACAGGAATCCCAAACTCGGTCTCTTGGTTCATATAATTGAAGGAGTACCTGGACTAAAGTATTGCCTCCAAGGACATTAGGAGCACTTTACAGATTAGATTTTCCCACCGAGTGACAAGCTGAAATTCAATTTCTCATGAGGAAGCTGAAGTCACAGGTGAAATGTGACTGAGCCAAGAGTAAATCCCAGATTTGACCCTTCTTTTCAGAAGCAACACTTGCTGGCACCACAGTAACTGACACTCAGAAGTGCTTTATTAGTTCAAAGTTTAGGCTAGCACAGCCCAGGAGTTGCTGTAAATGTTAATGGTGTCATGTCTGCATCAGCTGGGGTCTAAGTGTAAGCCTGCTGGGGGTCCTGATAATCTCCTGCAGTTACTGGTACTGTCAGGAGCTGAATTCTTTTCTTTGCTTTTGGCAAAGAGAAGCTCGAAACTGTATGCTAGAGCTCGATACCTTGTTGAACAATAACATCCGCCACAGCAAAAGCTTTTTTAGTCTGTGCTCTCTTCCTGAGTAAATTAGATTTTTGAAAAATCATTAGGATCTGTAACCTTCCTCCCAACAGTATTTTTAATAGTCATGTAGTTTTGTTGTTTTGAATGAAGTCCTGCAACCTAGCATTCTGCTTCCTTAAGGTTATCTTTTAACCAAAGTGCTCTTTGCTGATGTAGTTACAGCCTTGTATTTTTAGAGCAATGAGCTGAAACACCTTGAAAAATGTGCCTTGGTTTTGTACCTTCCTGTTAAGCTTTGCAGGACCATCCACAAAGTAAGCAGAAAGGTGACAAACTTCTATTGAGTGTTAAATTGAGCTCACTAGTGTATTGGGGCTCAGATGCACTAGCTGCACAGATTAAAGGAGGAAGTGATCCAGAGCACTATCTTATGTCTTTAGCCCTGGGAGAGCTGAGTTGGGTTCTTTACTCTCCTGTCTGCGTTGCATATTCTCCTTATGCCTCAGTTCCTTGGCTGTAAAACATCAGGACAGTAATTCCTCCTTACATCATGGATATCTGAAGAGGCTCAGGATTATAAAGGCTGAGCCATAGGCTCCTGCAATGGATAGTACAGCAAAGAAAGAGTCTAGCCACTTTCCAATTGTGTTGCTGATTTTGGTATGGTTTTGTGCTTCTACCCCTTCTTTTTCAGTCTCCCATCTTTTCCAGAAACAAATGGAAAAAATTTGCATCTCTTCCTTTGCTTAGTGATCTGAGACACATTTTCTACAAGCACAGTAATTATTGCAAAAGGTGTTACTATTATTTTGCAGGCATGCACATGCAAGAGGCTACTTACTTGCTAAATTTTTTTCTTGTTTTGTCTTCTTTACAGATTCCAGTAAGATTATGGCAGACTATAGCCACTCACAAAAACAGATGGAATTACAAAATGCTAGTTTGGTAAAGGGTTCTGTGGCAAATTCCCTTGAAAATGGTCTCCAGGATATTATGGAAAACCTCAACACGAAGAAATATTCATCAACTCTTAAATTTAAAACAAATGGGGACTATGCTGGCTCTTATTTAACCCTTTCACAACCTATGCCAATTAAACCTAATCCTTCCACCAGTGTTAAAAATACACATTCTATTAACAAAATTCAAGGAGGCAAGCAGTTCCCCTGTGAAAGCCCTTATCTTCCAGATAAAAGCATCTCTGTAAAGCATTTGGGTTCTATATCAGGCATGTCTTCATCCCTCAGCGGGTATAGTTCAGGAAGGACAGATTTTGACATTCATGCCAGCAGAGAAAATGAAAAATCCCTTGGAAACATGGATAAGTTTCAATACTCAAAGTACAGTCAGAGAAATAAATCTTATGACAACATCTACTTCCCAGGAATGCTGGAGTCAAAGAAGATCTCAGGCTCTCTTCTGACTATGTGGAGTGGAAGCTCAGGGAACGAGCTGGTGCTTTCACCTGGTAGCAATTCTGGGGCAGCCAGCATGCCTTCTAGCCCAAAGCAAGGCAGGAGAATGAATGCTGAAAACAGTCTGGCCCTTCACATGAAGCCAGCTAAGTACAAGGATGGGATGATGGAAACTCTGGGTTCACGGCCTAGGAAATACTCTGGTGGATCTCTAAGTCATATGGGAATGTACAGTCGTTCTCTACCTAGACTTTATAAATCAACAGAAAACCAGCTGGTGCCATTAAGTTTGCCCCCCAGAAGCTCTCTGGGTAACAGTAAAAGGAAAAAACTAGGAGAAAAAGATCTACCTCAGAATGCTTTTGATGCTGATAATTACCTGAATTTTTCTTCTTGCAGCTCAGGGGTTTCACCACATGCAAACTCTGTCTCTGGGAGTAATCCCTATGTCAGTTCAACTCTTAGTGTTCCTCCAAGCCCTCGTATTGCTAAAAAAATGCTTTTAGCACCTTCTTCCCCTTATCTCCCTGATGATTTTGATAGACTTGGACTCTCAGGAACAAGTCCCAGTAGTTCTTTCTCCCCAGTGGATTTTGACAGGTCTTTCTCTGTCCGGAGAAACCTTTCCACCAGTTCCATGGAACTTGATGACCCAGATCTGGAAAGTTACAGACAGACGCCAAATTCTCTGCAAACGTCCATGCGAGAGCGGAAGAACAGCATTAGCTCGATTTCAGGAAGGGAAGACCTCATGGACTATCACAGGAGGCAGAGGGAGGAGCGACTTCGGGAGCAAGAGATGGAACGGCTGGTAATTTTTTCTCTTCCTCTTAGTTATCTGGGATATTTAGCATTTGCAAAACATCCGAGGTTTAACCTTCAGGAAGGTACAGCAAAGAATAAGCTGCTCTGTTTTGAAATTCAAATGCAGCCTGCTCCAGATACCTTGTTTATTATCAAAGTTCCTGAAGCTGACGCTCACAAAGCATGCTGCTTGGATAGACAGTACCATTCAGCCACCCTGAAAAAATGTGGGAACCCACATTTAAATACATGTAAATTGTGTTCCGTTATCCTGAAGACTGTGTTAAAATGTCTGGGAACATGAAACCCACAAATTACACTGCAGGGATCCTGCAGGACTTTTTGTTTTAGATTATGGCACTGTTTTGTGATAAGTGGGCAAAGAAAAAGAGACTCTGCTATAAACTGCTCAGCCTTGTGTGCTGCAGAGGCAGGTATACATTGGCATGGGCTAAACAGCCATCAGCAGGGTTTTTTCTGCTTTTTTTACAATTTTTTAATTAGTCCCATTAGTCACTAACTTTAATTAATTAAAGTTGTAATTTTTTCCTTCTGAAATAGAGGCCTCCTTGCTTCTCCCCCTCCCAAGATGGAGAGTAGCAGAGAGGGGCAATTTCTCTCTTTGTCTTGGTCAGTGTTAAGCAGTGCATGCTGCCTCAGCTTGGGATTATCAAGGTAGTAAAATGTAATTGATGTATTACTGAAACGGTTGTTTGGGTGGGAAAAGTAAAAAGCTCTTCAGAACCTAGAGATGTTTGAAACAGTTTTGTATTGAAACTGTCTCTGGAAGAAGGCTTAACAGTTCTTCCAAAGGGTTTTCAGAGTGGCTTTGGGACTCTCTGACCCTATTAACATGCATTCATATTTTATCAGCCACATAGAAAGAGAGGTCATTAGATGGGCCAGTTGATGTTTCTGAGTCTTAAATTTGAGATATTAACTTTACATTTGGGTACCATAATTCACATCTTATGAATCTGAGTAACATGGCAATAGGATACTCTTAAACCTGTCTAGTTTGCATACAGACAGCAAGCCTGCAGGAAAACTCACTTTCTGGGCAGGCTGGGGGTGAAAAGCTGTGGGGAGGATAGATGCAGGAGTAGTGGGAATGTGGGAGAAGGGGATGCCTATCAACGACCACTAGCAATGACCTGGGGCCTGTGCAGGGCCACATCTTGAACTATACAAGCAAGCAGGTTCAGGCTAAAGAATTGTAACCCAGTGAGATGTCTCCCCCTTCCCCATCTCACCTATGTCCTTGATGCAAGTTGGTGAGGAGCCTGTTACACTGGCAAGGAGGGTATCTTTTCCCCCCACTCCACTGATCACTGTTTATAAGATAACACTGTTGTTTGCTAGATGTGAAAAAGTTACGTCTTTGCCTGCTAAAAGGCTGTAATGTCGAGGCTCAGGTGTGAGAGGGGGGCAGGCACTGCCCCCTCCCAACTCCATGAGTGTCAGGGCTCGTCCACCCCTGTCGTGCTTTGCTCCCCAAAACCTCTGCTAACTCCCCTTGAAGCTGCAGCTTCTCGGGAGCAGGGGCTGGGCTCCCCAGGGTAAGACGGACCAGCTGTGAGTGAATTGGCTGGGTGGCTTAGGACAAAGGTTTGGGAAACATCAGAAGAAGTGTTGTTTCTCTCTCTTCTTGCTTCCTTTGTCCTGCCATTCCTCTGCTCTTTTCAGTAATCATCTCCCTAGTCCTGGTGTGTTGTGTGTGCAGTGGTGATTGCTTCTTCACTTCTTATCAGAAGGTTTTGCAGGCAGTCATGCTGTAAAACCTGAGATAGTCAGTCATAAAAGCAACACATTTGTATTTCAAAGAGAACAGCCTTCTGGTTTTTGTTTTAATTATTATTTGTAGTGATATAATTTGTGTTATTTGTTATTGGGTTGTTTCAGTATTCAGTGATGCTGATAATCATTCTGGTTTTATGTTTGGATGAAATGGCTACATACCTGCTCCTCAATATTTCCTCTTGCTCAGCAATACTACCTTCAAGTCCCAATTCTTCAAAAAGAGAATTTGCTTACTGTTTTTCCAAAGCTTTTGAAAGCAAGATGATGTTTTGTGTGTTGCATATAATTTGGACATGGAGGATTTTCCTCCTGCTTGAATTCATCTTACACTCAAGATACTGCTCCACACGTGCTCCATTCTGCACTTGCTAGAGCTATCTGGTAGAGGACTGAAATATCAGGACAGTGCCTCCTTCCAATGGTTTGAGAGTCTGAAAAATGCCATAAGCAGGTTTCTAGAACTCTGAAAACTAGAAAGATGTATATTAATAAATCCACACATCAATTATTTGTATATTAGGGCCTGTCCTGTTTTGGTGTTATTTTATTTTGTCCTCTGTGCGGATCCCTGTCCAAAGGATAGTCAAGGATATGTCCAAACAGAGTCTTGATATATCCAGGAGCCAGAACTTCCAAAGAACAATTTTGTTTGCCCTCGTGTACTGACATGGGCAAAGGATCCGAGTCTGCTCAGGTCTCTCTTTTTTATGGGGTTGGGGAAGGTGTGAATAAAAAAACCCAACTAAAGAAGCACTCATGGATATCAAAACTGTGTGCTCTGAGCTTTCAGTACTGTGTAACAGCGCAGGCTGAGTAGCTGGTAGGTAAATGGTGGGGGAAATGTAGCCTCTCTGTGCATGAGTGTCAGGATTTTCCATACTGAGTTTGTGAAGCACGGTAGGGAGAAGAATAGTGCAGGAATACTCAAATAAGTCCATCAGAAAAATAACACCCTTTTTTAGAGGACTAGACTGCTCCATGGCCCAGGTAAGAAGTGGAGAGTACCTTTCTTTGCACCAGCACTGCCCCTGTAGCTATTCTGCTGGCACAGAGAGGCTTGAAAGTGCTTCCTATTTAATAGCTGATATTCACTTCCAGATTTCTGTTGGTAGTAAAATCCATGCACTCACTGCAATCTGACCTAGTATCTGCCCTTGAACTCTTCTGTTTACTTACACTTGTTTACTTTTTCTTTTCCATATAAATTATTCCATGAGTTTTGCTGGTGTTTAGTTTGCTTTTAAGTGTCAGAGGCTCCTCTGGAGGAGCATTAGAGCTGCTGCTCCAGCCTGCATAGGAAAATAAATGATCTGTTGTCATTGCCTAAAGAAATAACCAGAGATTTAAAAAAAAAAAAGTATGAATGGTAAAAATATGAAAAAACATGCAGGGATTTTTTTTCTTTGATTATTTAAAAGTTCAAGTTTAATTTGTTCCTGTGCACCAAATACAAAAGACACAGATGTACTTGTGTAGGATTTGGTGTTTTTCCATATCTATATCTTTAGATCTGATGTCTGTGGTTCACATAAATTAGTTGAAGGCTGGTGCCACTTCTGCTTTGCCAGTCTGTTCCTTTGTGGCTGGAAGAGCAGGGGGAGCTGGAATTCTCATTCCTGCCGTCCCTCTGGCACTAGTGCTGGGGGCTGACGGGCTGTGGGAGCGGCTGGGGCAGCACAAGGGTGCTCCTGGCACAGGCAGCAGGGTCACGACCTGCTCCTGCTTCCTCTCCAGCCCAGCTGACCGGACATAGCATCCTGGCATGGGGATGTTTGTATCAGCTGTACTCAAGTAGAAGCTGGAGTAGCTATTGCTGACACTAGCCCAGGAGCCTTATAAACATGGGAGAAAGTTAATGCTGTGATCCAATAATGTTCTGTGTGATTCAGTTAGCGCTTTTTTAAAAAATTATTATTAAAAGAGGAAATCTCACTCTTTTTTCTCTTTTCCTGTCTGAGATGAAGGCCCAATTGTGGTAGCGGCTGGAACTAAAAGGCGCTCTTTTTCTTCTGCTGATGGGGTGGTTGGGAGTGGAACTGCACAGGCAACATCGTTGGGTAGATATTAAGGGTCATTTGTTTTCTTTGATAGCTGCTTGTTTAAATAGCACTGAAGTTTTCTGTGGTGGTTTTTAGTCAGTACAGTGTATTTCCTCTAGATGGTGGTAGGTACCTAAAAATTAGATGTGCAGTAGGTTCATGATGCCTTCAATTGCCCAGCTGTCTGTAGGGATCTGTAAACATGCATAAACATTGTTAATGAAGTTTGACTAGATCCAGGATTTGTACTGGGAAAGTTTTCAATTTATCAGTGCCTGAATGAACAGTAATAAAATTCAAGGGGTTTATTCCATAGTCCACTTTGTCACAGTGAGAAGAGCCCTGAATTTCATTAGCTTATTCAGAAGTAGGGAATAATACAGAATATCCCTGTGCCTGGCTTGCATTGATGCCTTGCCATTTAGTAAGATGTGCTTACACAAAGCAAAAATGAAATGAAACTATTTTGGAGTTTTTAAGATGGTACTGCTTTAAAATCATGGTTAGCAGAGCTTTTGTAAATCTTCATACAGTTTGTGAAAATCCTCTTATACATGCTTTATAAATTTATATTGGCACTGTGTCTTTCTATAGACGCTTTAAGCATAAAGTACCTGACCTGTATGTAAAACTGTAAGTGATTAGCTCTTAAAGGAGCCCCAGCCAAGTAGACAAAGGCTAGCTTCAACCTTGAATTTTTCCCACCACTAGCATTTCACAGTCCTGTAGTGTTACAGAATAACTACGTAACATCATTTAGTTTTGTAATTGAACAAGTGCTGTATAATAGGATAAAATCCCATGCAGAATATAACTGATATTGATGACTCCATAACTTTCCAGGAACATTCAGTTTCAATTGTGTTGTAAAGCATTTCTGTGGGGTCTTTAATAAGCCAAAATTAGGATTACATATGCCTCATTTTTGCAGATATATATTATGCAAATTAACACTATGGTCTAGTGAGAAATCAATTACAGGAGACCTGTTCTCATTTAATGAACTTAAGTACTTCTCTGGAACTCTGGTCTTCAGGCTCCTGCCCTCAGTGTGGTTCAAAAAGGAACATCTACATAGGTACTATAGGGACAAAAAGGCTGTTATTTTGGCAGCCAGTGGCATTCTCTCAGGAGCAGAGAGCTAATTCTCAGAAAATCATCTGCTCAGCTCCTCCCTGCAGGCTGTCTCCACTCTGTGCCACTGCTCTCTCCTGCTTTTACGAGTCTGTTTCTCTTGTGCCTGCTCTGGGAAGGAAAGGACGAGGCACTCCTGCTCCTCTGCTGTGACCTGGGCCTCTCCGCGCTGCTTCTCTGTGCAGGTATCTCTGCTGTCAGAGCTGCTCTGAGAGAGGGGCTTGAAGTACAGGCGCTGCTTCTGAAGGCCATGCTGCTGGTGGTAACTTTGGAGCTGAAGCATTAAGTACAGCAAAACAAGGACTGGCAATGAGAAAACAAACTAGTCTGGAGTGAAAAACTGGTGCAAACTGGAGGGAAGGGAAAGAACACTTGGCGAACTTTTCTCAGTCCCAGTTCAAGTTTATCATTGAAATAAGCTCCTTAGAAATGTAGGAAACAAAGAAAGAGAAAGCTTTCTCTAGCCTCTTGTCCATTAAGGTAGTGAATGTACTTGTAAGAAGGAAAGCTGGGGGGTTTTCTGCAGCTCTCTTCCCCAGTCTCTCTGCCTCTTTCCCCACCATCCTTTTTGACTAGCTGCTGTTCCCAGCTTTTGCTGAGAGGTGGTGGTTTGTCTGTCTGAGCAACAGTAGTAAGACATTGTTCTTTGGCAGCTGAAAAGTGCAACAGCCTCTTCAGGCAAAGGGAACCTGGCTGCATGGACTAGCCATAATTCATGTTAGTCTTTGTCACAAGGGATAGACTGCATATGTATTTTTAATGAAATTTGAGGTTATCCAGTTCCTAATGGCACTTACTGAAAAGCTTCCTGTTTGCCACAGCTGATTAACCAAGGCTTGCCTTGATGTCCAGATACAGCAGCACTTCTACCCATATGTAAAATTCAGAAATGTGGTATATAGCAGATGAACAAATCTAGGAATGTGTTGCTGTTAAAAAAGTGGGATATTTATCTCTGCTATTTTGGAAAATTTTTTACAGTGTACCAAGGATGTCTCTTAATGTCATTGATAATCAATAGCAGGAGAGGATTATTATCTCCATATCCCACCCTTTTCCTTCACTTAAATTTACAGCCAACCATAGGTGATGTGTAGGTTTCTCAAAGCCAGGAGTAGTGAAGCTGCTCAGGCAGAAATTGCACAAGACCTATTACCCCTTTTTGTAGTGGAGAAGAGAATTACAAAAAATACACAGAGTTGTTTGAATCTGTTAGGATATTTTATGGGGAAACACACTGATCAGTTTACGAGGCTTGATTCAACATCCCCCTCTCCCACCAGAGCCAATTCTAAATCCATTTCGTGCTTTTGACATATATATTTTTTTTTGTTTCCTCTGCTGTGTTCAGTGTCACAAATAACTTGTGTGGTATCTCTTGCAAAATTATTGGTTGGATTTTCCATGTGCTACTTGTTCTATGTTCCTCATTGCAAGGGTGCTTTCCTAGCTTGCTTTTTCACTGAGAAATTCATTCTGGAAACAGTTACATGCAGGTGTGCTGGAGCTGGAATGAGCTGGCTGAGATGAAATGATGAGAATAGAGTGTATAAAATAACCACAGAGCTTCCTGTCCTTAAGCCTCTCAGCACATGTCAAAATAGAAGTGAGAAATATCAGTATTTCTGTAATGTATCTGAAAGCTCATCAGGAATTTTTTGAGGATTGGTTTTCCTGAAATTTCTAAGCTTTTTCTGAGCAACTGAGACTTGGCAGGGGAAAGAAAGAATCCTTCTTTTTTCTGACTGCTCAGCAAAGGACGTTTGCAGCTAGAGCCCCCCACCTGAGCATTTAGGCTGGAATGAGCAGTGGCCCTGCTTTGAAATTTGCCGTTTCCTATTATTGCCCAGGGGATGGAAGCTTGGCGTGGGGTAACCCGATACAGCCTGTTGTTGCAGGAGGGATGGGACCTCGTGTCCTGATGTCCATGTTTCCCATCTATAACCATTACGACAGGCCCAATGCTGTCACAGCAGGGAGAGCCACATAATTACCGGCTGTCCCAGCCAGCACTTGCACAGGGCTTTAGGAATTGGGTTGCCTGGCCAAAACACTTAGTAAGAGGGAGGATAGCGGCTTTGGAGAGTTATAATTATGTCGACCGTTTGGGGTTGAAGGATGTCTGAGAATCTGCTGGACCTATTTCATGGAGAATAGAAGTTTGCAGTTGCTGCTCCAGGCTCCGTTATTTCAGCGACTCGTCTCATTACAGGAGGATTCCGAGGAAAGCTGCAGTGGGAACCTGGGAATAAGCCGCCCAAAGGCAAAACTGCTCTCTCACAGTGTCTCTTGTTTGGGTAGTGCTTGGAAAGGGGTGTGTTCAGACAGGTTCTCCAGCTCAAAGGCCTTAACTGTGGGTGATGTGCATGTGTGGTGCATACAGCCAGGTAATCTCAGTAGCCGTATAAAACTCTGGGTGTGTGTGATCAGTGTTAAATTTTCATAGGGTGCAATGGCTTGCTGCAGGGAAAGCTGAGGCACTGCATTGCCTGCCCTGTTCTGCTTGATCCGTATCACTTGCTGTTGGGCATAGGAAGTGTTGGGGCTGGCAGAAGTAGCTGCTGTGCAAATCCTCCTTGCAAATGTAATGCCAGGTAGAGCTGGGAAAGCAGGTATGTCTGTAGTTGTTCCTGGGGAGGGAGGCTGAGGATGCTTGTTTTTTTAGGCTTTCTTTTTAAACACTACTGTAGAAAGATTTCCCAGAAATCAGATCATTAGTGCAGGTATTAATGCCAAGCATAGAACTCTCACAGTGGTCTTCTTTCCAGCAAAATTTTCAATAGACCTATGGTAAGCAATTTTTTTTCTTTTTTGCCTTTAACAAAAGTAATATGAAATTACATAAATGCTTTACCTCTTAAAAATGAGAAGGTATTTAAAAAATCCATCTGAAATAGAAGTTACCAGAAGCTATGCATACAGTAAAATAAAACAAATATAACTTGCTAACAGTTGATAAAAGGTATCGTAGAGATCTGGAAATCTTTCAGAAATTAAATGTTTATCACAGCTTGAGGCATATCAAGTCAAAATTGCAAGCTACTCTGAGTCTCAAATTTGAAATGTTGATATGAATCCATAGGGAATTTGAATAAACTGGTAAATAAAGATTTCCTCCACTTCTGTTCATTTGACAGATGTTGTATTTTAGACATGATGCCTCTTTTTTCTGTTAATGTTCCTAAAACGGTGTTTTTCAAAATGTGGACTAATTCTTTCATAAGGAGCAATCACAGTTAACAAAATGGAACATCTAAAGATGTCAGGGATGGGTGAGTTCATGGAAAATCTGTGCAATATTTTGCGGCTTGGTAGGAATATAACATAAGTGTGAAGTGGAGCAATTAGTGATTTACATGGTGAGATCACTGGACATATGTACATACAAATGGGGTATAAACTTAAAAACCTCAAAAAAAAGAGAAAAGTACATTTCACAGAAATTAATAGCTAGTTAAATAAGATGTCATAACACTTATTTATCTTTCCAATGTATAAAGTTTTAATATTCTTAAAATCTTCTTTCACATTAATTTTGATTCTTCATCTTGCACTGTAGTTTATTTATTACAGTTTATTATCATGGACTTCACATGGACTTTAATCCTTCACTCTAAAACAAAAAACCAAACCCAAAGCAACAAACAAACAAAACCCCAATGCAAACAAAAGAAAAAGCCCAGCAAACTTTTTTGAACTTCATCTTTACTTCAGTTCACATATGACACTCAGTGCTACTATCTTTTTCTGAACTAGGAACGACAGCGGCTTGAGACAATCCTCCATCTGTGTGCAGAATACTCCAAATCTGACAGCGACCCTGCTGCAGCTACTACAGTTGCTGATGTTCAAAAAATTAACAAAGAACTAGAAAAACTGCAGCTCTCTGATGAGGATTCCGTGTTTGAAGACTCCCAGATGAATCTGGAAACGAGGTTCAGAAGCCAGTTGAAATCATCTGCAAGTGACTCGGATTTCTCGGAGCTGAGCAGCCACAGCCGAGGCACTGCTGCTTACCTGCCCTCGCGGGGGCTGAGGGCCGATGAGCACTTCAGTGAAAGCGTCAAGCCTCCACCTTTTGCTGCTCCCAGCTTCCTGAAGGATGCCACTGAGTCATCCTACCTAAGCATCACACCAAAGGTAATACTCTATAGGAGGAGACAGTGTAATCCAGGTTTGAAGTCCTCCTCTAGGAGTTGGCTGTCCTGGCGGGGGCCACAATTAGGCTGGCTTAGGTATGAGAATTAATCTCAGAACTCATACCGCTTCATAAGCCATCAATTGTGGAAAATACAGCCAGCAAAATGGAGCAGCCTGCAAATGATTATTCCATATCTCGTGGAACCTAATAGTACTGGAAGTTGGGGTTTTTTTTAGTGGGATATACTGTTGAGGAAGAGTTTTAAGGAAGGATTTGCTTGAACAATTATAGCTACTTAAATAAAAAAGGTTTCCAGAACCCTGCTTGGCATCCTGCTGAGATGTAGGAGGGAAGGGATGCTCTGCTGTTTTCTCCCAACCTGAGGCTCTTGTAAGAGGAGTGTGTTTTCTTACACTCATATGGGTGGTGAAGAGGAGTTTCCTGAGCCAAATTTACTGTCCTGTCTCCTTTCCTGGGGTTGGACTTGAGCCACGTGCCAGATCAGCTGTTGTCTCTTGGGGATGATGCAGTGGCAGCAAGCCTCCTGCCCCTCCAACCCAACTTCTGCCTTTAATAAGCTGCACCTCCTTTCCTGTGTGCTTCTCACTGCTGTTTCATTACTGAAAGGAAGTTGTCCTTTAATAACGGAGCTAACAGCATTCCTAACCATTTCCTTGCTAGTGTAGCAGCAGCCTCCTCCTGGCTCTGCTAGAGCAGCAGTGTAGCAAATCCCAGGGCAGGCAGTGTGTAAATAACTGGATTCAAGAGCTGGAATCAGGAGCAAAATGACACCAAACAAAGCCATAAAAGCATGTTTCTGTTTAACAAGTTCACACCTTCAAAATACTTTGTCTCTTCCATTTACTGTTGTTTACACACTTTATGATCTTCAGCATGGTTATGTGCCTCCGGTGAATTGTATTTAACCCCTGCTACAGTCACAACTTGAGCGTCAATAGTGTGTGTGTAGAAGAAGAGAGAGGCGTGATAGAAACACATTTTCACTTCCAAAGGGTGATCTCTCTGGAAATCTGTCTGCTGAGTCTTCTGGTGTGAAATGGTGTTGAACAGAAACTTGCTATTATGGCTTGACTTGGTCTTTCCATGTTGAAAAGATGGTAACACATTTCACTTACAAGTTACTGTGGTCTTGCATTTCTTTCCCATTTGTTGCTTTCTTCATGCAAGCCAGAGATCCTATTTTAAACCCTTATTAGGAAGTTGAAATCAAAGATGTTATGTCAGCATTATCCAAACAGGAGACCAGACAAAGAGGCTTTGCTGCTAGGATTACTATTGCTAAATCAAGGAATACCATTCATTCATTGTAAAGGGAGTTCTGTTAAGCCCTGAGGAAAGCAGCAGCAAGCAACTGCGTTAATGAAGTGCAGCTCATTTTAAAATGTGGAGCTCAGATTTGTTCAGGATAAAATGCCTGCTCTCAGAGTAGCCATTCAGAAGCTGAACTGAGCCTGTCTTGAGCAAGGCTGTGTGGCCCAGAGGTGACTGCAAAGCCCTGCATGCCACCCACCTCCAACCCTGGCTGGGGATAATGAGCCAGCAGCCTTCCCAGTCAAAGTGGATTGCAAACCCCTGGGGTCAGGTGAACGTGAAGAATGCATTTCAAACTCAGTACTGTTTCATCTAGTGTTGGATGGTGTAAGATCACAGGTATTTTCTTTGTAATCTGGTTTAATTCTTGACACAGGTATCTAGTAAGGAAATGGCGATGAAAAGAGGAACATTAAGGGTGCTACTTTGTCAGTGCTACCTGGGGAGATGGAACCAACTTCTGTCCTTATTTTACAGAAGCTGCCCATCTTAATGGCTGGTTACAAAAATGTCCTATCCTACCTCCTCGCCTGTATTAAATGAACAACTGAAATTTACATAAAAAGCATCTTCATCTGTCTGTGTTATTTTTATAAGGGGAAAATTGGATTTTTACAACCTAAATAGCACAGCATGTAAAGTATTCTCAAAGGTTAAGTTTTAGTAATTCCTTTAGAATGAGTAGTATTTACTGTTAAGTATAGTATTTATTTCCAATGCCTGGAAGTAAAGTATCATGTTTGTTTCTCTTGTACACCTCCTAAATATAGAAATAGTAATATAGTAGATAGGAAATATGTAAAGGGTTCAAAACCAGCAGTGTCATACTTGTCTAAAATGAAAACCATATGAAAGGGGGCAGAAAAGACAATGTTTGTCTCTTTTTCTAATGAACCTCTTGTGATATGGAACTGCAGATACCAGAATGCACCAGTGAAGATCAGAGAAGGCAGGAGCTTGGTCGACTGGAGGAGGAACGCATAGTAATACTGAATAACGTGGAAGAACTTGAGCAGAAGATCAAAGATTTAAATGATCAGATGGATGAATCCTCAAGAGAGGTATGAAAACATGTTTTTTGGTTTTCAGTGTCTTGCCTGTTACATGTGTCTACAAAGCATAAGTCTGATGGGTTCAGCACGTACAGCATGAGGGAACTCGTGGAAGTGTAGCCTTCATATTCTGTGCTTTTTCAGCAGAATCACAAACCTGGCAGTCTCCTGTTATGAAGGGTATTTTTCTCCAGCTAGGGGATGTTTATGATGCTTGGATTAGCCTTTCCCAGCTGTAACCATTACACTCTGAAGTGGAATTGGAACAATCCTGCTTATTTAATGGTCACTCAGTTGATCCAAATACCTTGTGTCACTTGGGAGTTTTATGGTGCTATCTCCTGTGACTGTTTAAAGAGACAGGAAGTGAGACAACTTCCTTTCAAACCTCCTTGGCTTTTCAGTGGCAAGGGTATGTTGGCACCCTCTTGACTTCTGGAATCTCACAGTTGCAAACTAAGCTGGCCAGGCATTTGGGTTGTGCCTGCTGCAATTATCAGCAACAGGAAAGAAACAGCTGTTCCAGAAGGGTTTCCTACAGAGCCTGGGCACAGAGACAGTATCATAACAGGAGAAAGCACAGAGAAGAGATAGAAACCAAAAAGTTTTGGAAAAAAGAATCTTCAAGCTAAAATTGGTTTGGACTTTATTTTGCAGTATTTTATGTTGCAATTTTACTTTTTCTCAACTTTGTGACGTCTTTTTAATTTTTGTGGCAGAAAAACTTACGGGGTTATTTTTTTCCCTCCCCTTTTTAAAAAATACTCCTCTCTTGTGAACCAACTCATTCCCCTCCCCCACTGAAAATAATGTGTATCAAGATTTCTTCTGACTCTGGACTGCTTCTGAAAGATGTTTTGTGTTCCTAGTTGGATATGGAATGTGCCCTTTTGGATGGGGAACAGAAATCTGAAACAACAGAGCTGCTGAAAGAGAAGGAAATATTGGATCATCTAAACAGAAAAATAGCTGAACTGGAGAGAAATGTTATTGGTGAAAAGACAAAGGTAATTCAGTTATTGCAGCCTGCTGCGTGCTCTGCTCCCCTTGATTTTCAAAATATATTTATATGGTTAATATTAATGGAGCTTATTTTATGAAATACTGCCTGTAAGTAAATTTGCTTGATAAATATTAAGAAAAGAAGAAAAAATAATTGTTTCACCATATTTTCCCTTTAACAATATTGTTTTCCAAGGTATGATTGACAAGCAAAATTTAGTAAGCTAAAGTAAAAAGACATGATGTACTGTGAAGATACTTTTATTAATAAAAACACTGTATAGGGCTTGTACTTGGGTTGTCTGTTGTTTAAAAGAGCAGTATTAATTGAACTGTTCCAGTACCCTCCAATTTGGGGTAAAAAAAAGAAATTGTTTTCTCAGTAAAGGAACAAAATTAAAATGGGTGCAGTTTTTATCTGATATCGTATAGAATATATAAGACATCCATCAAGTATGTAATTTTCAAGTAATTATATTGTTTTATTTTGTTTGCTGACTGACAATTTAAGTACTGTAGAATATTCCCTCTGTAATTAAGTCTCAGAAATTACTTAGTTTTGATACACAGTCACATACTTTATTGCTCTCAACTACACAAGGAATAGATAGGTATATATTTCCAAAATAAGATAGTAGTATAAGAAGATTTTAAGTGCAGAAATGGAAAGGGCCTGCAAGATGAAGTTGCATCTGTCAAGCCAGGGAATGCAGTTTCCCTCCAGCAGGCTCTTTGCTGGCCTCTCCAGGCATGCAGTTCCCTTTTCCACAGGGGATGTGCCATGGCCAATAATACCTCAAGGTCAGGAAGTTTTTCCAGGGATTTCAGCCAGTGTTGTTTCCTTTTTAAATTTCATCCTCTACCTCATAATTCAGACCTGTCACTTGTGGAATTGTTCTAGCTAGTCTGTCCTCTTTTCTTAAGCTTTCCAGAAATATCAGGAAGTCTTCTGCATTTTTTGCTTATAAAAGCTGCACGTTTTTAGCACTTTCACAGTTTCCATTTAATTCACACCTTACAGCTTGCATTGTTTTATACTGAGCTTTCTGTCTTCGATTTCTGCCTGCCCTGTTGGGAGCCTGGCTGCTGTTTTGTGGCTGTGCTTATCAAGCTTGTGTCTGAAAAGGAGAATGGTGCTCCCACATCTCCACTCTGTGGGGAGACAGTGCACATCCAGTTTGAGTTTGAATCTCCCTGGACTGCCCTGTCTGCACTTTTCCTTGTGCTTGTGTACCCCTCACTGATCCTTCAGCTTTCAGTGTTGCCTGTGGCCACATTCTATGTAGCCTACGGGACATGTTTTGTACTTGCATTTTAGCAGAAAGATGAGTTTAAAGTGGATATCAGTAGATAGGGTGTGCAACCAGATCCCCTTCAAAAGGATGCTGCAGGAAGTTTTGGTTGGTAAGTGGTAATAAATAACATGTTCAGAAATTCAAGAGATCTTTTGTCTTTTGTATTGGCTTTCCAGTAGCCTAAAAGTTCAGTTAAACTAATGGAAGTTACTGTAAAATCTGGAGGAAATTTAAATTACCTTGCAGCCACCTGTTAGAGTGTAGGTAGCAGTCAGAAAATTCAAATGACAGGTCTAGTTTAAATTTTCAGTTGAAACGAAACATGGGAAGCAGCCTATAAAAAGCACTTTTTGTTTAAAAGGCAAGTTCACTCAAAACATTTTTTTCAGTATGAGGCATGGCACTAGTCAGATCAACGATAAAATTTTAGCTGTATTTTCTTTTGTGTTCCTCTTTGTTTTAAACAAATAAACAAATCAGCTGTGAGTGTGTGCTCTAAACGTCAGGCCATGTCTCAGTTAATGCTGAAACTGTCTTTTTAGGAGTACGCTTGCAATTTTGTTTTGTTGTTATTGTTTTGTTTTTGTTTGCTTGCTTTTCTGAATATGTCTGAAAGCATTGCATAAAAGTAAAAGTTGAAAATAGAAATGGGAGACGGGCTTGTACAAAGGGAGTAAAATATAAAGTGACAGCTGAAGTGTTCTGGGGAAAGTAGGGTCAGCCAGCAAAACAGATGGCACTGATCCTGTCAACAAATAAAAGTTCTGGCTGGCTTGAAACGGTAGCATTTTTTAAAGCTTGATTATTATGGCTATGCTGAAATTCAGCCATGCAGATCTGATGCAAGATAGTCCACATCTTGGCTCTGTAGTAATACAGGATCAACCCCCACCCACAAAAAGGGAGCTCAAGTGGAGGTGATAGGTGGTCCCTTTTGCTGAAATAATTCGGAACTTAACACAGAATTAAGGCTTGGGTTTTCCACTCTGCTGATGGTACTTTTTGTGTTACATCTTGCTTAAACAAGTGTCCCAGTGTCCACAGGTTGGTCACAGTTTCTATGAGTTGCCTGAATATTTCACCCCTACTGAGACCTGGGGTCTTGGGCTTGGTGGGGCTTCAAGGCAAGAAGCTGTTGGGGTCTCTAACGGTGGTTAGTTACATTTCTGCCAGGGTAAGGGAGTGATTTCTGAATACACCACATCGTGTTGGCTATCTGGACGTGAGAGGGGGAGTTCATTTTACTCATGAAACCATGGCGGGGCATTAGTGCTGTATATGATGGCACTTGTCTCTGGAGCAACTTGAGCATCTCATGGAATTTGCCACTGATCTTGGCACCTGTTTGACAGGAAACTCCTGCCTGCTTGAATCTCATCCTTACCCATGCACCTGTTTGAAAAAAGCTGTGAAATTCTTAAAAAGAGAGATAATAAACTACAATCTAATTTTGGGACCATGTTATGAAATGGACTGTAGGTAGAAGCTCTTGTACTACCTTCTACCCCACTATTTGGGTTTTTTTTAAATTATGATTTATTAAATGCCTGGTGCACATTTCATTTAGGTGATGACACAAAGTTTTGCCAACCTTTTCAGAGTATTAAAGCCCCAATTGTTAGTCCTTGCAAGGAAAAAGAATTGACTGGAAAACATAGTGGAAGTCAGAAGGCAGGAGTGAGTTCAGGTTTGGGCTGTCGGTGTGTGTAGGAGACTGTAGTGGACAGTCTGGGATGGCAGGGACGAGAGATCTCTGGAGTCCAGGGCAGCTCTTGAAACGTGGTTTATTGCATAGGTTGAGGGGATCAGAGCTTTGCTTAAGCTGCCAGCCACAGCTGAAGCATGCCCCGAGAGAGAGAGAGTGGGGAGGGGTAGAGAGCGAGGTAAAGAGGTAGGAAGAGAGCTAGGTAAAGAGAGTGAGAAAGAGACAGGTAGAGAGAGCTAGGAAGAGAGAGATAGAGTGAGGTAGGAAGAAGAGCAAGAGAGAGCAAGAGGAAGAGATAGGTAGAGAGAAGAGAACTAGGTCCCTTTTACAATACATTATATCTGTTTCTGTGTTGAATATTCTGATTTACAGGAACCAACCAGTACAAGACACGAATCCTATAGAATTTACATACAGCCTATAAGAACTACAACATTACCATATGTGTTACATTTTAAACTCTAAAAGCTAATTCTAGACCCCTTTTTCTTCCCTGCTACTTTGGTGAGGTTTCTCCAACCTTTGGACCCTTGGCATCCCTTTATTTGCCAAGGGTATTGTTCAATCAAGGGAGATGCTTCTTCAGCTGGCTAAGCCATTTTCTTTTCCAGTTATTTAGTAACTGCTGGCTTGGCATCTTAGATCTCAAAGTTAGCATTCATTTCAACTTCACTTACAAGTTTTATATTTTATAAAGCTTTCCTATTGCATCTTCCCCAACAGGTGTGCTCTTTGCTGTGGTGCAGTGTCTCTGTGTCCCAGCTCCTTGTTTTAAACCAGGGATGTATTTTGTGAGTGGGTTTGTACATTATATGTTAAGCTTCATGCTGGTCTCATGTGAGTCCTGTGCTCAACTCTCTCAGATCATGAGGCAGGACTAATGGTGGGAGAGAACAAATGAACCAGTGGGGAAGATGGTGTAGTGCACACCCTCAAGAGAGTTGAAAGCATTTCCCTTGCCTTTGTGATTATGCCACTACACACATTGTAAGGAGTGAAGCAACTTGTTTTGGTTTACTTGGGTTTTGAAAATCAGAGCTACGGGTGATTGCTATTTCAAAAAGATGACAGGACCTTTCGCCACCCCTGCAGGACTTGACATAGTTCTGATGTGGTACCTGGCCTGTCTGCCAGGTACAAGTGCTGTCAGGACTCAGTTGTCCTGGCTGGGGTAGCTACTTCCAGAGCTGTTTCACATGCCCTGTGCTTTCAACTATGCTGGAAACCATGCTAGGATATGGAGAAAAGTCCAACTTTGCCTCTTTGGCTGTCCTTCTTGAGAACAGCTTACAATCTTCTTCCTTTCTTCTTCCTTTCTTCTTTCTTTTTCTATACAGAAAAAGATGACAACCTACATATGTGAATATCAGCTATTTAAGTTATTAATCACAAGTTCTATTTATGCAGAGAGAGCCCTGATAAGTCCTTACTAACACAATTTGACAGATACAGCTTGAAGCTCTCTGAGAAAGAGCTTAGTTATGGATCTTGACAAAATTACTTTGAGCACAGCCTGCTCAAGAGGGAGCTGAGCTGGGCAGTAGCCGAAATGAGCAAGCAGGTAAAGCTTTTCCCTTTTCCCTTCTTCCTGCCACCAGGGCCTGACTCCCTATAATTTCCATGGCACTACTGTCAGTGTACAATAATGATGCTGTTGTTTCCAGTGGAACAGCACCTCAGGTCCAGGGTGCTGTTTACATTTACAACTTCCTGCCAATGAACCTTCACTCATGAGACTTAGATCACAATTGATGTCTGTCTATAAGGAAATTGGAGAAAAATGTATTTGCCTGATTGGATGTCATCCAGGTCTGCAATGTACTTTGTTTTTGCACAGTGCCTCCATAATCTGTGCCATTTTAAAACATGCAGTTCAGCATATGTGCAGAAGGATGGTTAATGATTCCCCACACCCCATGTCTCCAAGTAAAACCTGAGGCTGGAATTAACAGCATGGACAGGGAAAGAAAGAATAGATCAGTATGCATGAGTAAACAAGAATAACTGAAAATCAGTAGTGAATTCAGCAGATGTTCTGTGGGAGGTAACCACAGCTAAATGGGAGGTTTGGGAGACCATTCCAAAACAGGTATTTATGTAAAAGTTGAGACTCTTAAGAAAGAGAGGGAGATCATTCCTTTTCTTCTAGAGGAGCTTTGCCTTATGACATGGAGAAATAGGTACTCTGGGACTCCTTTATCAATCCGGGTTTCCTGTCCCTCTTCAAGAGCAGAAATCAGGAGCAGCTGGCAGGGGATAACTCATCTTTTTTGGAATACATTTAATTTTTGTCCACATGCTTTTGTGGAAATATTTTCTCAGTCACTGACAGAATATCCCAGACATGCCAAAACATTTGAAGCTCAGCCTCTGCTGAATTTGTACTGCAAAGATTTGCAAGAATAGAGTCAAGGAAAGAGCAGCTGTCTGATGAGCCATCAGCAATCAAATGTAAATATAGTGGTTGCCTCTCTCCTCAATCCTTTCTCTTCTGGATGCAAAATTCCTGCTGCGGGATTTTTTCCTGATGAATCTGACAAATTTACATCTTATAGCATAGCCTCTTAAATATTTACTGGTCAGATTCCAGTTTAGCAAGATGTAAGCAAGTATTTTAAAAGGATGAGCTCCCATATCCATAACATTATCTACCTCCTTAAGACACAATACACAAGATTAAGTGTTTTGAGGAATACTTGTATCCACTGGATATATCCACATAAGGTTATCCTGTAGCGAGAACACCAATGACCACAAAGATGATTATAAAGACTCAAGGAGAAAAACCTGAATTCACAAGCTTTATTTTCAAACATTCATGAGAGAAATATAAGAATGGGTTATAGCCTTAATGGGAATCCTCTTACTGTCATGTAGATGTTAAAGACTATAAGAATTTGAATCTTCTGACTTGAAGTCTTTTTTTCTTGTGATCTGGATGATTGTTTCCTCATTTACACTCATGAAGGAACAGTGCTGAAGAATGATGGGCTTTCTTTTGCCTCCCCATCTGCTCACTAGGACAACACATTGCAATGATGAGAGAATGAGCTTAAAAATTTAAAAAAACCTTGAGTTGTCTTAGGAGCAGGTTAATATGTGCACCTATTGGGACTTTTTTACTTGAAGCAGAGGGAACAGTTACTCTGATTAAAAATGCTTTTTTAATGGTAGATTAATACATGCATCTGAATCAAAACTGAGATCTCCTTAGATGCCATCACTGAATACAAACTGTTAAGTAATAAATTAGTTACCACTCATACAGAAAAAAGAACTATTATGAACAACTCTCTACTATCTTACTATGCTCCATTTCATATACCTGGCATACTTTCTATTTTCTCAATAGCTTTTGTCACAAAACTGACAGGGATTTACTGACAAAGAATTTAATTGTGGCAAGTTTAATGCATCTGTCCTTAAAGAGATTGAGGAATGCAAGGACGAGTAGTCAGAAAATACAGAAAAGGAGCATGTACAGTTTGCACAGGAGACTCTGTTTTATTTTAGTGGGATTTTCTGGTCAGTTATATGCAGTTACATTTCTCAGAAACCTGTGAGACTTGTGAGACCAGCTGATTCCATGCTGAGAGGGACTGAAGGTGCATGTCTAAAGTTTCGTGTGTGTTATGAGATGTTCCTACCTTAAAACATGATTATTTATAGGTGAGTTGGATTGAGGAAGATCCTGGAGTACTTCAGACTGGAATATGGAAAGTATTAGAAGTGAATCATTCAGCTTGTTGGGGTTTTTTCTTTCATTTGCCTTGTAGGCTTATTTACAATTTCTTTCGGAAACTAACACATACCTTGGGTTTTGGAGGGGGATTTTTTGTTTGTTTGGGGGGTTTTGAGGGTTTCTTGTGTTATTTTGGAGGGCAGGGAGATTTGAAACATTGATGAGGGAGCCCAAATCACCTAGCCATACAATTCATTTCACAGTGAGCTGGTAAAATGACAGGGCTCTTACTTGTCAAGGGGTTTTGTCCCGTTTTTAACTGGGTTATCAAGAAGTTTTCTCTATTTCATCCAATTTACTTCAATTTCTTCAGAGTTTCTATAAGTTTATTCAGGAAGGGAACATTGGTTCAGAGGGCACATGTCCATGCAGCCACATGTTGCTCTACGATTTTAGCCAGCCAGCCTGCCTGCAATAGCAGGCTGGGATGGAAGACAAATAGAAAAGCAGCAGTTCTCTGCAGAAAGGGTGTGGAAAACCACTAAGGCCTAAAGTAGCAGTATTGATCAGGCATAGGGCATCTTTAACCACTGGAGATAGCACTGAAGCAATTTGTTTCTCCTTCTTCCTGTTGTTCCCATTCCTGTAGGGGCTATGATTGCCTTTAATACCATCCTTTTCTCTCCTCTCTGTCATTCTGTCATGATCATCTGTGAGATGTGTTGTGTATATACAAGTGGTATTTTTGTTTGGTTTTTTCTCTCTTTGCCTAAAATCAGTTCTACCATATCTAAAGACTGATTTCCTTTTCTGACCCATGTTGATCGCTTATGGTCGGTGTTCATACCATGTGTTCTCTGCTGACATCCCACCCGTGTCTTTATAGGCATAGTGTCACACAACAATTCTTTCTAGTGCTATCCTTCACAATTCCCAGAAATCCTCCAAAACTGATCCAAGCATTGCCCCAGCATCATCAAACCTCAAGTCCATCCTGCTTTGTATTCAGGCTGACCCCAAGTTCATTCACAACATGCAGGTAAGAGGCAGACCAGAGGCCAAGTTGAGCAGTAGGCTCAGACCAGATGTTGCACTTGCTTTCTCTGGAAATAGGATGTTAAGAATTCAGCCAGACTGCAGCTGATGTGCCTCTGGCCTTGGCGCTGGGGCTGTCTGCAGAGAAGTATTAACCAAGTCCCAGTTCCTGTGGTTAAATGAGGATGAGCAGCAGGAGCATGGGTTCCGTTCCCAGCTATGCCGCCGGCTGCTCTGCACCAAACAGATGTGGAGTCAGCCACAGACCTGCCTCAGCTGCATCTTGCACTTGGCTTGAAAAGTCATGAATCTTTCCCCTTCCAGAAGAACTTGCCTTGGTTCACTTATAGAAAACACTCTATGAAAAATTTCTCATTCACATCTCATTTCTCATTCTCATTCAAATTACTTTTTGTGTGTTAAATGGGCTTCACCGATGGACAGCCTGAGATGTCAGTGAACTTAATTCCACAGCTGAAAAACATGTAATGCCTGTCATTGCTGAAAGTGATATTTCCTGTTAAGACTGCACATTTTGAAGGGAGACAGTTTGGTGGGATGTTAGCACTTCCTATGCTATAAATAGACCAGATGAATATCACTTTCAGTCTCAAAGGAATACATTTCTAATTTCTTGAGGCATGTAACAGTATCTCCAGCAGGATTCTCAGGGAGTTTTATCCTTGCTGATGATGTCTCCTCACACTCTAGGTTTCACTTGCTTGTAGCAGTGCACAGACATTTAGAGAGCTATCTATAGCTTCAGAGGCACTGCAGCTAAGGTCACAGAAGTTCTCGCTGCTTTGGATGGCTAGGTGGGCTGGAAAGAAGAGTTTGAAACAAGGTGGCACACTGTGGGCTGAATGTTGAATGGACAGCAGAGTTTGTGAGGAGGGGAACTACCACTTTACTCATAGCCTTCCTTCCGTGTTGGAAGTAAGGATGATTCAGCAAATGGGGCTTCTTGGGAAGAGCAGTCCAGAGGTGACCAGCAGGAGTTGCATGCTTCTCCCTCATTGTGCAGCTCCCTCGTGCTAATCCTCTGTATTTCTGATGCCCGCTGCTGCTGTTGTAAGACAGAGGCTGCTAGTACAGGAAGTTCAGGTCATAGAATATGCTGGCTCAGTTGCTCATTTTCACAAGCTTAATAAAATGTACTTGTGTTCAGTATATTGTTCATTTGATTGTATGAACTGAGAAGCTGCACATGGAAATAAATATAATGGAGCTGGGAATCTGGCTGACATTGGACTTAAATAAAAATTCTTCCTATTGTTTTTAGATACTGGGAAAACTGAATCCCAGCCCCTGGTCCCACTCAGATTAGAGATAAAATCATAAAGAAAGTAGGCAGCTAATACATGTTTATTACTATGTCTCTGCCATGCATAAGGGTTTGAGAAACTTGTCAGGCATAGCAAAGAGGAAGTTTTCCCACAGTTTGAAATGGCAAGTACTGTGTACTGAAAGACATTCCTTCTCTATGGCAAAGGGTGATGCAGTGTCCGATCATACAGCACCTGCTGCGCCACACATTTGATTTCAAAATTAAATAATAATTGGGACTGGAAAGAATGGAAATGGGTAGATGCTGTGACAGAATTCAACTGTTTCTTGGAGTACTCAGAATACTGTTAATTTTTGAGTGTTAAGGTAGAGCTAGAGACCATCTGGAAGGAGATGCATTACCACAGAACAAGTAGGAAAAGAGAGCTATACAGATGTGATGCTTGAAGATAGCAGAGAGCCTGGCTTCAGAGACTTACTTGATTATTTTTGCCCAGCATATCAGGCATAAATAGTTTTTTTCCAGTTATTAATTGCTGAATTGGAGAAAATGCATCTGTTGTGTCAGCCAGTGTGGATGTAAGTGAAAGACATTGGCAAAATGCTCTGTGCTCTGATTTATTGGTTCCCAAACTTTGGTCCACAGATAAATAACAGTCTACAGGCAAGCCTTAAGTGATGTGCAGCTAGTCTTTGGAGCAGTGTTGCACAATAAATCATGTAGTAATTGATTACAAAGATTAAAAGGCCAAAGGCTTTGGAGGGTGAGAGGCAGTGTGCTGAGTACTGCTGCTTGAGTGGAACAAAAGGAAAGCTAAACTAGTTGAAGGAGACCAGGGAAGCTGTCCCCTGTGATCCCCACAAACAGGTTACAGTTCCTATATCCTGAAGCAAGTTTGCTGGATCGCTTGGTGATTCTGTTGCAACTGGATTTCCTCGCCCAGAGTTATTTCTTTATAGTGCTCTGTCTCATTCTGGCTTTTCACTGCTTGCTAAATGTACTTATCTGTACAGAGCCACACAGGCATGAAATTCATTCCCCTGGGAAGGTCCATTTCTTCCTCACTGCCAAACTGCAGTCATTTTCCATCCACTTTGCTTTCTGAAAGCTACTTTTTCTCTCTTAGGTTCATCAGTTACCTCACTAACATGTCTACAATTCCCTTATTTATTTTTTTTTTACATTAGGTGGGACAAGTGTTTGGGTGGGGAGCTTTAACAGCATCATCCAGGCACAGGTCCAAAGCACAGTGATGAGGGAGAGAATTAATCGCCCCACTAAAATGATGAATGTTTTGTTTTGATCCTTTTGCATCCCACCATTGCATTTCAACTAACGAGATGTCTGTCTCTGACCTACGTGCTTCAACTGTTCCATAAGGTTTTGCCACACACTGGTCATAATCACTAACAACTGCTTGGGTTTGAAGGTAATTGTCTTTATTTTCTGGTTCATGCTTCAGGAAAAATTAAAACTTGATGCTGAGAGGGAAAAACTAGAGAGGCTTCAGGAGCTTTACTCCGAGCAGAAGACGCAGCTTGATAATTGCCCTGAGTCCATGAGGGAACAGTTACAGCAGCAGCTGAAGAGGGTCAGTAGCAAGTTTCAAGATTGCACTATTTTTTTATTTTAATTGATTTTTAATTTTCTTCCTTTTTTTTTTTTTGTAGTTAAGTGTAACATTTTCAAGTATCCAGTGTCTGAACATACTTGCAACTTAGAATTGTAATAGTCTTGAGGGTTTGATTTTGGCTTTTTTTTTTTTTATGGAATGCTTGTAATAGATTATGTGCACAATGGCAAACAAGTAACGTGCAAATGTGTGGATTAGAAGTCATTTGGTGTTGAATGTTTCTAAAGCTTTGGGTCACTTGCCTTTTATTAGCCCTTTAGGCCTTGCTGGGTGATGTGGAAGCTATTGTAATGTTTAGATGTTTGGTGGAACATCACTCTTTACTTGAGTGAGCAAAGACAGGAATTGGCCAGTAAATTACCCTCTCGGTGAAGCCATGGATAGCTTCTTTTTTTCAATATATAACTTAGCTGTTAGCCTAAACTGCACTTCGAAAAATTAATTTTGAAGTTTTTACCACTTACTAAAAGAGCTTTATTTTGTTCTATATTTTCAACAGTGTCACACTGGTATAAATAAACTTTGCACAAAGTCTAATTGCAACTTGATTTTAGTTTGTGTTATTTGTAAGCAAAAAAACTACAAAATTATCAGTTTAAAGCACCCTTAGTTTCTATGGAAAAATCTTGGTATTCATTAGCTTTAAGTGGGTTATACAGTAAATATAGTTATTTTATAATAATTCTATAATTTTAAAATATCAGTATGGGAAGCTCAAGAGGCCATCTAAAAGTTAAATCTTTTTTTCTGTTTTTCTGTTTTTCTTTATTCCTTTATCAGGAATAAAGGCTGTAATAGCAGTAATGAAAAAAAAGCTTTTCTGCTTTATAGGAAATACTCTTTAGATTTGGTTTTATTTGCAGAATTCTATTTGGTTTCTTCAAAGATCAAAAAATCAGCCCAACTTTGGAAACAACAATGTTAAATTCTCAGTTGCTACAGAAAAGGTTTTGAGATTTTGAGACACTTAGAGATTCTTGTATGTTACCTTAAAAAAAGGGGGGGGAGTATTATGTAATGTCTCATACATATTAAAAGGAAAGGAAGCTTTTCCTCTGCAGTCACATGCTTGAATTTATTAATTCATGAGATGCTGCAGTCTTGTTGCTGTGGGATGATAGTAAATCTCATTTCACTATTGACCACCAAAAGGCTTCTAGAAATCTGTTTGGTTAATTTTTTTTTTAATTTTTTGTTGTTGTTGTTCCTTACAAGTTGTCTTAATAATGATTTTAGATCTGAAAGTGGGACAAAACTTGAAATGTGGGGGCATAGTTAGGTGTCCAGTTAGTTCTACTGCATATTAGTCCAGGCTAGTTGTAGTGGGAGTTTGCTGTGGCTGCTGTGGTCAGTGCAGTAGAAGTTATCACTGAATTAGTGCCCAGTAGCTCTCAGACTGATCTCAAGTGTGAGAGCAGTCATGAAATGATTTAAGTATTGTACCTAAAATAGAAAAAATATCAGCCGCTGTCACGGTGCCTCCGGAGAGTGTCTCTCCGCTCACCTGGGCTAGCCCTGGCACCGGCGAAGCGAGGCAGGTACGGTTCTGACTGCGGGAAGCCAGAGCTGATCCTGTGGGTTCTGCAAACCGCTGACCCGCTTTTCCTCGTGGCACAGTGTGTGTTTGTGTGTGTGCGACGCTGGCAGGGAAGAAAGGAGGACTCTGGCTGTGGGGAAAACATTCTACTCTCCAACTGCAGCCCAGATCCAGAGCCAGAGTGAGGCTCTCCACCTGCACTCACTTTTTGAACTGGGGAGCGGAAAGGGGAGTGGATAAGGGAAAAGCCAATGGGAAGACACCGGGGAGCGGCTCAGGGAAGGAGGGACATCCCTAGGAGCTTATTCCCATGGGGAGGAGGGGGATTTCTCTGGCTGCAGCCTATCACTCGACACCCTTCCCAGAGCTTTCCAGAAGCTGGGTCGGGCTCCCGAGTGACAGGCAGCTGCACAGAGCAGGGGGGGAGGCAGGGAAAAGGTTCATTTGGTCTCTGTGGAAACCGGGGAGAGATACATCGAGTGACAGGGGTGGGAACAGGGAACATGAACCAAAAGGGTGAACAAACCATTTGAATTCAACATACAAAATCTCTGCCGCTACATTCCCCAAAAATAACTGGGACTCCCAACAAAAGAAAGAGATGGACCTGTTGGAATGAGTTCAGAGGAGGCCACAAAGATGACCAGAGGGCTGGAGCATTGCTCTTGTGAGGAGTGGCTGAGAGAGCTGTCTTCAGCCTGGAAAAGAGAAGGCTCCAGGGAGCCCTTACAGCACCTTCCAGTACCTAGAGGGGTCTTCTAGGAGGTTGGAGAGGCACCTTTTAAAAGAGCAGGTGGTGATAACCCAAGGGGTAATGGCCTTAAACTGAAAGAGGGGGGGGTCATTTTAGATGTCAGGAAGAAATTTTTTACTCAGAGGTCAGTAAGACACTGGAACAGGTGACCCAGAAAATTTGTAACAGACTCCTCATCCCTGAGTGTTAAAAGCCAAGTTGGATGGGACTTTGAGCAACTTGGTCTAGCATAAGATTCCCTGCCCATAGCAGTGGTTTGGAATGAGAGGATCTTTAAAGTCCCTTCCAACCCAAACCATCCTGCAAAATACCCGAGTCTGCAACTTGTTTTGTTGTGCTACTTTACTGACAACAAGGAAGACATAAAGGAGACAAATTTCCTTGTGGTTCTCCAGGGCTTCAGTAACTTGGTAATTTGTGCCTAAGGAGATGGGCAGCCAATTTCACTTAGCAGCTGGATGCAGGGTGAGTCTGGAGTTTGAGTTTGGGTGGGCAGCTGGCAAATTCTTGCTTCCCTGTGTCCGAAATGCATATACGCTCTCCTTGTTGGGCAGGAAGTGTATTTTAAATGCCCCAGTTGGCTTTTTCATTATCAGTTGCCTTCTCTGACGTCTGTTCTACTGCCTCAGTAGCAATAATTGTTGTGTACAATAGGCTGAATTTACTGACTTTCATGGCCCAAGCAAAGCCCTTTTGAGTTTTTTTGGGGATGCTGAAGATGTCTGGCCAGTTCTGTATTGTAGGTAACTGCTTTCCTGTAAATTTTAGCCCACACCTTTGCTTTTGATCTCTTCACTGTCTCCTACAAGTGAGGAGCACATCTTCGGAGAGTAAGGGGAGGATGTTTGTATTCCATGTAGGAACTGGGATTCTTCAGTTTCTGCATCCTGTGTCTTTCTCTGATACATTGGAACCTGGTTTTGAATTCTTTTATAGAGACCTATCTTAGTAGTTGCTTATCTTGGCCACTAACCTTTCCTGAGGTTGAAATAAGAAAAGGAACAAGTTTGCATTCCTTCCAGGATGTAGGTTTTCTTGTGTAGCAAATCATATACAATGTGCTTATTTTAGAGAGCCTTACCTTTTACTAATGCTGCAATTATGAAACACACCCTTTTCTTCAGGACTCTGACACTTGTAAGCAGGAATTCATATGAATGCACAGATGTTGCAGGAAGAAGATTAGCATTCATTACTCGTGCTGAAAAGCACCATGAATTTTATCTCATCCTCCCTTAGTGGAAGGCAGGTGTGTTCTTATTTCTTGGTTAATTT
This sequence comes from Donacobius atricapilla, assembly GCA_013397315.1. Lineage (NCBI taxonomy): Eukaryota > Metazoa > Chordata > Aves > Passeriformes > Mimidae > Donacobius > Donacobius atricapilla. The sequence continues at coordinate 234,910 of WBMY01004803.1, read as the reverse complement.
CTGCAGCATTCAACTTCTTCTTTTCCTGACAAAATATGGTATCAGTTCCGGGGAACACCTAAAAAAGTGGGCTGATACTTTTTCTGAAGTACTGTACCTACTGGCTAGGTTGGATGACTAGAGTCCTTAATTGCACAGAGAGCAATTTTCAGCAGTTAATTCCATGTGCAGTTCTCTGAGGTTACTGGTGTGATACTTTGTCCTTTTTGGTTGGAAAGCAGATGCCCTCTGAGTTTGGCATGTGACAGCCTCACCAGGTGTGTTCAGGCTTTGTTGGTGTCCCAGCCAGCTTGGGAGGCTCAGCACTCTGAATGTTGCAAAGAGCTCCCTCACCATGCAGGTGCTTCTTAGCAAGAGGCACAGTAGAAGTCATGGAGAAAGCAACATCAAAATAATAATTAGCCCTATTTACTCTCTTATTCTGCAAGTAGGTCATTAAAAGTATTGAGATCCTGGTGAGACGTTGTAGGAAATATATAAATATAATTGTAGGTTGATTTTTGTGCTTGTTTTTAAGTACCTCTACTGCGGTGTTAGTGAAAGCATGATTATGTTTTTTTATATTACCTTTTTCTTTTTTTCCTTAAGGATGCTGATATTCTGGACATAGAAAGCAAACACTTTGAGGATTTAGAATTTCAGCAGCTTGAACATGAAAGCAGGTTAGACGAAGAGAAGGAAAATCTGACACAACAGCTCTTGCATGAAGTAGCTGAATATCAGCGCAGCATTGTCAGTAGAAAGGTAAGAGCACCAACACTCAATTAATTTGTTCTTTGTTCTTAGCATAAAGGCAAGGAAATAAATCTACGACCTGCCCATCTGCATGAAATAATGCAAAATATTCCTCTTTGAAAAAGTTTTTGAAGCAGAGCAAAGACAATGGCCCAGTGACATCCCACAGATTGAATAATGCACTTACCCAAGAAGAAAGAAATTAATAACATTTCATGCCCTGTTTGCATATTTCATGTGAAAATCAAACCCTTTAATTTGCTCCAAAAGAGTACCAAAGATTCTTTTTTCCCTCTCTAAGAAAGGAGATTTGTATTTTCTGGACAAAACTACAGTTACTTTAGGCTTGTTATTGATTTTGCTGTTAAATGGTTTTGTTAAAATAATAGTAGAATGCCAAAGTAAGAAAATACAATCATTTTAAAAATCAGTTATAAAGGTCCTATCTCAATCAATTAAATACCACTTTTTTTCAGAAATTAGAGGTTGGATCTTTAAACCAGTTCTTTTCAGTATATGGATGCTTGTCATTATATTATCAAAGAATATATGCAATTATTCTTTTGTCTCCTGAATAAGTTTTCTCTTTACTGTCTAATTCTTATTTAATTATCTCCTTCAGAGTAGTGAGCTGTCTTGTAAAAACTTATTTTCCTGCTGCTTAGTCATGCATATGAATAAGTGAACTTTCATGACTAGGATCTTTGCTGCAGGTTGTCTTGAGATTTGAAAATAAATCATGTAAATTGTGATTTTCTTACATTAGGAAAAGATTTCTGCTCTCAAAAAACAAGCCAATCATATTGTCCAACAAGCACAAAGAGAACAAGATCATTTTGTAAAAGAGAAAAACAACTTAATAATGATGCTGCAAAGGGTAAGTATTTTTTCTTTCAAACATTTTAAGCATACAATAAAAGAGAATTTCATAGAATAAAAGAATGTAGAGCTCAAGAGCATCAGTTGTGCAGAAGATAGCAAGTTGGTAATAATGTGACAGACATTCACCTTTAAAATAAAAAAAAGGAAATCTTTTGCCATCAATCAGCAGATATTCTGAAGAGAAAACATGACTGGCATTTGATAATCAAGAATGTTTTGTAGATGTTCTCTTTCCTGAGGACTCAAGCAGAGGCACCCACCCAAGTGCTGAAGCTGGAAGCCTGTGCTCCCTGTATGGGACTGTGCAGAGAGTGCTCAGATTTTTGGCTTGTCGTAGGCCATGAGAGGCCATGAGATGAGCTACTTCACATCAGCTAACATCTGGCTAATAAGAATCTGACATGAACCCTTCATGTCCGTTTTATGTTCTGCTTTTAATCATGAGAGGAACCATGTTTTGTTCACTAAGCAGAATCATCCTTTTCAAAATGCTGAAGGAGCACATATTTGGTTTGGCTGTGGTTGTTAAATAAAATCTTTCATTTGTTTATTGTTCTGTACCTCCATTTTTTGTTCAGTTCTGTTCTAAAAGGATGAAGCTGAAGCTCCGCCGTGCTGTTTCAGTCTTCCATCCCAGGGTGTTTCTTAGAACCACACTAGTTAAGGAAATGGCTAACATTTATTTCCACTATGGCTATTGGTATTTATTACAAAATGTCTGGGTTTAACAGGAAAAAGAAAATCTCTGTAATCTGGAAAAGAAATATTCCACACTCTCCGGAGGAAAGGGATTTCCTGTCAGTCCCAATAGTCTGAAAGAGGTAAAGAGTTTCTCTGCTTTTGATGTTACCATAACTAACTTTTAATAACACTTCAGTATATAGTATTTAGTGAAGTCCAAGTAATCAAATCTTTACAAAGTAATTTCATACTATTTTTTAAACTTATTCATAGAAGTCTAAGTTCATTAGTGAGCAAAAGTAGCTTCTGTTGACATTCTTCCAAATGTAACTGGTATCGCTTTAATCTCTTGCTGTGGAGAAATTATTGTTTTATATGTGTGTGGAGTGTGTATGTATGTTTGATTTTCTCAAAATAGACAAACCTCATTGAAGTGAAGAAGAATGAGATCTGGGAATAACTGTTCAAGTACAAATACAGTTTGGTCTTATTTTTGCCCTGTAGATTTTATCATTGCCTCCCCTCCCTTATTCTAAGGCTCTTTGCTAAAGCATGACAAATGTACATTTTGTTCTTTTTAAAAAGCATTGGTTTGAAGACTTCGAGCTATTGTGGTTCTAAGATGCATATTGAGCTATTTATTGCACTTGTTTGAGCAGTTAGAGGAAGCAGAAAAATTGGCATTTAAAATACACTGACCAGCATTTATGACTGCTCCATTAACTTACACTTAAGAGTTCTGACTGGTCTTGCTGGATCTGCTTGTATTGAGGCCCTGAACGAGGTCTGCCACATCTAATGATGTAGGTGTCTCTCTGGAAGGTTGGACTCTTGAAGTCTTAAGCAACCACATATCCTTTCAGCACCTGGGAACTGGGGTCTTGTTTATCTGAACTCCAAGTTCCTAGTGTGCAGTTTCACATGCCAGTGGGATTGAGCATCCTTCCTTGCTTGCTTAGACTTTCAGTGTCCTAGGTTTGTGTTCTGACCTGGACATTTGACCTCCCACCAGGACATCTGGGAAGTCTAAGCTTCATTTTTTTCCTTTTGAGATGGATCTGCCCATTCTCTCACTGGAGAGTGGGTGTTATCTGGTTTTTTCACATGCACTTCATGGCTTTTTTACTCTCATACTTCAAAATGCAACTACATTAAGTGAGGCTACACTGTTCTTAATTAAATGGATTATTCAGTGGTGTCATTCCAATCACTGCGGTGAAGTCAATCAGGACTTAATCCAAGGCAAATAAGAGAAGGAGCAGCAAGGGTTATGTGTTTCATCCCCAGTGTTTCCATAGGCTGTCCTACAAAAGAACTACCTTTGCCAGCTGTCATGTTTGTTTTGTCCAGTTTAATTCTTCTCTGACTGTCCTGGCACCTGCACCTTTAGAAATCGGGCACCAAAGACAGGCATACAGAGTCTGCTGGCACAGCAGTTCACCACTGGGTTGCTTATGCATCAGTTGAGTCTGTGGTTCAATGTTTGCCAAGCCTCTTCACTAAAGCACGCATTTGTAACCCTCTGCCATCCATTGGGAGCTGACTCACAGCCTGCACGGCAAGAGAGTAACACTGCCTCACATAAAGAAGCAGGATGCTTATCCCAGTACTTAAATAAGCAAGGCAAATCAATCAGTTTAAAAGTTCAGCATTGAAAAAATACTTGGATGACTGATCTGACTTGAAACCATGTAGTTAAGTAAATGTATCAGTGATCTGAGCTACTGCACAGCACAGTCATTTGTTCCTTACTTAGTTTTTTATCTCCCTTCTAAATCCTCACTGGCATGGTAAATCAGAACTGAACATTCTTCATATAAAGCTGAAGTGTTTAAATCTTTAATATTAACACAATATTGCATTACAGAATTGCTGAGTTTTGGTTCTGATAAACTGCCACTACAAGATAGTTAAGCACGTTTTGTATTAATTCATACTGGATTCTATTTTACTGTACTGTCGTCACATGTTTTGAGAGATAAACTTCAGTATCTTAGCCAGTTTCCTTAATTAATGGGTCATCCAATAATATGAGAGTTAAGATTTGCCTCCCATTTGTAGAGTGCTTTTTTCACTATATGATACATAATTTTCCAGAATTGTCTTATCTACGTGAAATAACTGTTATCATATATTGAAAATTATGCTAATAGGTAGTAATGTTGGTATTTCTTTTCAAGTTGTCTTCTATGATCATTGGTAAATTTAGGCATTTCTAAAAAGAATAAATACTATAGCAGCCTGTGGCTTCTCTTACAGAATTGCTGAAGTATACACACTGGTATGTCACAATGTTGGTGCAGTAATAGAAACACAGCCCTTGCCACAGTGTGAAAGCAGCATTACATCTTAATTTAAAAATAAACATATTTCTAGCTCATTATTATGACATTGCTTCAACAGTGATTTACTCTTCCTTTTACATAGCCTTGTTTTCTATGGATAAGAAATTAAGACATTTGACTCTGTACAGCCTGATATCCTATGCACAATGGATTAGAATCCATATTTTACTTTCTAAAAAACATTTGTGCAGTTAACACCAAAATACATGCAATAACTACATTTTGCTCCTTATCTTAAAGCTGCTTGCATAAATCTTCTCAGCAGGCAGAGACACACTGATGTTCCTGCCATCCCTCAGTCCATCACTTTCTATATAACTGCTTAATTTAAAAAAAAAAGTAAATTGTAATGGCTGTAGGGCTAACACTAACAGCATCTTACCTGGTTCTTCTGGTAATACATAAAAGTTAAATGGAAGATGTGTTGGTGTAATTTATTGGAATGGCTTGTCCTTGTAGAAGTTCTTCCCAGTTCTGTTAGTCAGTTGATTTACTCAAATTAGCCTAATAGTTAGGCAAGAAACAAATCAGGTTATTTAATCAGAAACAACAACAACAAAAAAAAGATCTCAGAATAAGATTTATTCTTCCTTTTCACCCAATCAGCTTTCCTGAGAAAGAGCTGCATAATTTCTAAAGGGTATTTGCATTTTAGTAAAATTTTTTGGACACTTAATGTACATTTGCACTTTGATTACACAAATGTTTTTGGAATTAAATTAACAACTATTTTCAGAACCTAAGTATTTAACATTTGAAAATCTTGATGCTAATTTTATTTTATTTTTGATTAAATATTTCAATGATAACAAATATTTGGCTGAATCACACTAAACTAACTTTCATTGTACTGGATACATTAATACTCTTGCATGTCTTTTGGCTTTTGCTCCTTTTAACTTCTGAATTCCTCCTTTTAGGGCTATATCAGTGTAAGTGAAATTAGTGAGCTGTATGGCAATTCCACGAATATATCCCCTTCCACTCAGACCCCCTCAGATGTTGAAGCAGTTGCCACTGAACCTTCCACGGCTGTGCTGACGAGCCAGCCACAAAATAAAGAGGTTTGTTTGAGAGATATTTCCCTTTGTTTGCATTGTTCTTTCATGGCTGCCTTTCTTATTTTCTTTATTTTTTATTTTTTGGTAATTCAACATGTAACAAACTGACCCTAAAGCAGACTGCCCTCTGCCAGTTACCAAGTCAGATAACAGGTTAATAGTAAAGCTGAAGGACTGCTCCAGCTGTAGTGTCTTTGATGAGGTAGATGGAACTCTGGAGGCCAAAAAAACTGAATTCATAAGACCCAAGCAGCACTAAATGACAAACTTTGCCTACCAAACACTGTAATGTAATGCACCTTTGGAAAACTATCTGTGGACAAGCTTATGACAACTTGATTAGTGGTGTTCAGGTGTTCATTTTGTATGTTTTGTAGCTCCTTTTTCTTCCCCCCCGTAAGGTGGTAGAAGTATATCTTGAATAGTTACGGGAGATGAATAGCTTCTACCTATCTTAGCTATTGATGTCTGTCCAGTCTGTTTCCAACTTACTTTCTTTTCCTCATTCTTTGTGAAATTTTGGATAAATCCCCTTTTAAAGGAACAGAATAACCTTATAATTGTAAAGCCACATGTTTTTGCATTGCAATAAGGCAGAAACTGGTTTAGAATTTGGCATTTGTGTGCTGCTTTTGGTAGCTCAGTGTGCCTTGAGATTTGCAGTAGAGTGCACCTCCTTTCCTCCTAAACACCCCAACAAACACAGTGCTAAAACTGCAGCTTTTATGTGCCGTATCTTTTGAGAAATTCCAAAAAGAAAACTCTGTGTGTAATTTCTCTTTTTTCTATAAAGCTAAGATCACCTCTCTGTTCTGGATTTGTGTTTCCTCACTCTCTTTCTCCTCGCTCTATTGCTCAACTTCCATCAGTCCATTGGCCTGAGGTCATGGCTACTCATGTAGATCCTATTCCTTTATCTGATACACCTCCACCTCTACCAGCTAAGAAACACCGCAGGCAACAACAGGTAACAGATTCAAAGCTGATAACTGGGGATTAATTTGTTTTGTTTGCTTTTGTTGTGGTGGCCACAGAGTTGATATATGTGTGAGAACCTTAGAGTGATAGAGTGTAAGTTGATTGTGCTTACAGAGTGTTGCACTTAAAGGCACTGCTTATTTAAAAACTACCATGATGTATTATAGAATATTTCTGAACAAACATACACCTTATAATGCAGATATTAATATTCAGGAGCTGTTGTAGCTGTCAGAGGACTTGCAGCAATAATGTATGTGTAAAATCTTAAGTTAATTTTTCACATACATTTGAACAATGCCTTTCACAAGCTGTATTGGTTTTAAGCCACCAATTCATTAGAATAACTTCTAAGGAAAAGTTTTCCTTTGTCATTGGGTTCCACTTGTACACTAGACTTGAATATTTTACACAAAAGTAAAGGTACAGGGACAGGTACATAAAATGTGCGCATGAATTAAATGTAGGTTTTTTAATCAGTATGACTTTAATGTGATTGAAAGCACTGTGAGGCAGGAGGCGCTCTGTATGTTAGATCTTGTTCTTTCCAGACTATCAGTATTTTCCATATAGAGTATAACTGAGCAAGTGCATTGATTCATTTTGTCAAAACTGTAACAAATTCCCCATGAAGCATTTCAGAAACCTGGAGGAGCGCAAGAAGCAGCACAGAGAGTGCACGTACCTGAGCGATACCTTGCCCCGCAAGAAAACGACCCCATCTGTGTCTCCCCACTTCAACAGTGCCACGCTGGGACGCAACATCGCAAACAAGGTACGTGGCTGCTCCATACCGCCCTCCAGCCTCTGCAGGAAACCCTCTGCTGGCTTAGAGGGAAGGCTGGGGAGCACCCTGCGCATTATGTAACCCCCCAAATTCACGCATGAAGATGTTGAGTTTGAAATGACTTGAGGTTTATTAACAAATGGGAATGAAGCCTTCTGTACTTCCAGCCATTCTTCTGACCTCTGGAAATGCCATGCTGTAGTACATTAATCATAGATACGCAATTTCTGTCTCAAGGATTGTATTTTAGGACTGGTTTAAATTGATTCTAGAGACACAACTTGTTGTTTTCTTTCCTACTGAAGGCCCCTAAATGGTAAAGATAAAGTTATATATAAAGTGAAAATACCCCTTATTTGTGGCATGGTAAACAGCAGGAAGGGGGAAGTACTACTTTGAAAACATTTTGGCCTAATAGAGACTTTACACAGTTCAAATATCAATGGCTGATTGATATGACACGACATTAATATCCATGACAAAGCACATTATTCTGCCATTGCTGATAAAAACAGTCTCGAAAAACAGTTTTAAGCATGTATTTACAAAATTTCCTGCAGGGACATTTACCATTAGGACAGAGCAACAGCTGTGGCAGCGTACTTCCTCACTGCCTGGCAACCATGACCAAAGAGTCAGAGTCGAGAAGGATGCACAAAGGTAAAACCTTTTCATTGTTTCATTTCTGTTTGAAATCAGTGTTCATTTTTTTCAGAAATAAGCCTGAAACTAGTGTTGCTATAATCAACAGGTCTCCAAAATAAAAATTTACTTCTTGGTGACAAAAACAAGCTCTAAATGTAACTGATTTTTTGATATTGGAAAAATAAGAGGTTAATATTATGATGTAGGTGCATGTGTAGTTTTTAAGTACATGGTCACCAAATATAATCCAGTAAACAAGAAAAGTATTGAAAATACACGTTGTGTTAACTGTGTAATTTTTCGAGAGATTTTGATATTACATGTTCTTTCTTTTTTCCTCTTCCTTTTTTTTTGGGATCTTAAAAATTGTTTTTCACAGGCATATATTTTTGCCTGGATAAATTCCCCAGAGAGAGTTAACTTTGAGAAGCTGTGACTGTGATATTATAGGTGGTCTTAAATATTTGGGCTACAAAATAGGCTGTTCTGTTGTTGATAGATGGCTGTGTTTTTTTAATATGGGCACAGCAATTCTGGATCCAAAGGCAAGCTACACCTCTGAAACGTGATCTTGCAGGCTAAGGGATTCTGTGTCAGTTGTTTGTTGGCTTGAGTCCATACACGTATTTTCTGCTTTAATGAGATGTATTATTCATAAATGTCCCATCTTCAAAAGGAGGCACTCCCCAGTGCCATCTGTCAGTTTATTTTCTTTCCAGCATCTGCATCACCATTAATGATATCAGTGCAAGAGGTCCTTGTGTAGAACTGCACCAACTGAGCCTGAGCTGAGCTAGATCCACCCCGTTGTTACAGGACTTGTCAGAGCTTGCAGCTGGTAAAGGCCAAAGCAATGACTGAGGTCAGTCATACACACCAAGATGACTCAATGCAGGGATGGAACAAGCAAGCTGAAAAAGGATCGTGACTTAATACAGCCCCTTTATAGAGCTGATCCAGTTGTGATTTGTTGGTTTTGAGCTTTAGCTGTGCAGCAGGCCTCACACAAATCTGCAGTGTTGTGGCTAACTTGCCTGTACATATTTTAGGTACATGTCATGTGTGTGCAAAGGTGGAATAGCTGGCAATTATGTTCAGACTCATCACTGTGGTGTTATTTCAGTCTGAAAATCAATAGGGATGTTTTGGCTAAATTTTGACAAGACATCAAGTATTTAAAATTGGAAATATTTCTGTAAAATGGTTGCAAAGAATGTTAGTGTTTGACCTAAAACACAATTTTAACGTGACCTAACACAGGCAAGGGTTTTAAAAATAAATCTCTTTAAATGTTTAAATTTTTGTCACTGTGGAAAGACAACCTAAGAGTATGGTCAGATTTCTTGTCTTAAGAGTGAGAAAGAGAGAAACCTCACGAATCAAAATCAAATTATGGCCTGACAAAGAAGGGAGGCAGGGGAGAAAGAGAGATATATATTCATTGGGGCAGTTGGCGTAGCACATATGCTGTTGAGGAATCATGTGCTATACTGCTTGTCAGACTAGTTGGCTGTTATTTTTTGAAAGATCCAGCAATTTGAATGGAAATAGGAAATTATGAAGAGAGCCTTAAGGGATTAATTTGTCCTGGGAAAGAGGACAGTTCTAGATGTCCTTTTCTGAAACATCAGCTTTGCGAAAGGGAAACAGGCACTTTATTTGAACTGTCACGGGATTTTCAGAGCGTCGTTAACAGGAAGGATATAGGAACACAAGGATCATTAGTGGTCTCTCTTAGTAGTTACTAAAGGGTTTATTCCCTTTCTGTTCAACTTCAAGCTCCTTTAATTTATTTCTATTGGAGGACCTTGAAGAGTGTAACTGCTTTTGCACAGAAGTGCCACGTTTCTAGGTTGGGGAAGGCTTTTTTGTCTGGGTAACACACCACAAAAGTGTTTGCAGGGCTCTTTCTGCACTGCAGTGCAGAACTCAGCAAGGATAGGAATATCCAAGTCAGGTGGCTAGAGTCAGGTCCCAGAGTATTTCTATCCAGCTATACAGAAGGGCCAGAGAAACAGTCTTCAAGCACCTTTCATTCAGCCTTACAGGTAAAGCCTTAACAGAAGTCCCTTTGTGGTTTGAGCAGGGAAGGGACTGAGTTTAACTTGGTGGGATTTCTGGTTTCCCCTCACACTTCACACCCATACTCAGCACATGGAAGGAAAACAAACTTTCTTCAAAGTCAAAAGTAAAGAAAGTGCACATCTGTGGAACAGTGAGATGTCACTAGTGTTCTGAATATGATGTGCTGCTTTAATGCACCACACAGGACCACTGAAAGGGAATATCATTGTCCATTAAAATGACGAAATCTTACTTCTCTTGCACTAAAATCAACAGTATTTGAGTCTGAGCAACTACGATTAATTTCATCTGACATCTTTAAATGCACCTTTGAAAACCAAGCCAGATGTCATATCAGTGGACATCCTTGGAGATGTTCTTCTATTCTATCACTCAGTGATAAATGTTTATACCATAATAAATACAGCATATTTATTGTGAAAACATTCTTGAGGTAGATCAGGTTTGCCTTTTCAGAAAAACTGAGTATTTTTCAGAAGGTTTACTGAGACATCAGTGGAACTTTGTAAAGGTATAGAGACTGATTATACTGATAAATACAAGCTCTCAAATCTTCCTGCTCCAAAAGTTAGTTGTTCACCTGAAAAAGGTGATGAATAGATAAAAAGTGTTCTCTGCCTGTCATGTGTAGTGAGTCAGCGCTGGCTTTCCTTGTTTTTCTTTCTCCACTTGACAGGTTTTTCACTCTGTCAGTTTTCTGTGGCCAAGGTGATCTATTGCAAACGACATGGGCATCTTGGCTTCCTGATACTTGGGCACAGAGCTGCAGCCAGTGCACTGGAACTGGGTTTGGTGGAGAGCCCATTTATCTCATATGATAAATGCCACTTCATCCGCTCAGTCCAGAGCCCTGGCTATCCAAAGAGGATGATGTGCTTCAGATGTGGTGTTAGTAGCTTTCTGTGCTCCTTAGGGCTTGACAGCATTGAGCAAAGCTCTAGACCAGCTGTTCTGGCATGTGCACCTAAATCGGAAAACAAGTATATTCAAGTCTGGCTGGAGGCAGTAGCAGCTCAGCTGGTTTAAAGATATTGTCTGAGTGTTGGCACTAAACTAGTCATGGTCTGAAATGAGTTTTCTCTAATATGCTTTCTCCAGTTTTTCTTATTTCAGTCCAAGAAGGTAACTGTAAAAGTCTGAGCTAAAAAAAAAGGAAAGTTAAAAGTGAAATCAGGAAATTAAGAACAACCTCTTGGGTTTGAACATGAATTTCATTCTCATTTTCTTTATGCAGGAACAAGAAATATCTATGAATAAATTTTAGGCTGGATGCAGTAATAAATATTTTAATGGATTTTTAAGGACTAAACAGGCTTTATTCCAGGATTACCAAACTGTGTTCAGTCAGTTATATGAGTTCAAGAATTGTTATTGAAAGAAACAGTCACTGTCAGTAATCATAGCCTGAGTTAAGGGCAACCTAAATGTTTTAGACAACACATATTTGTTATAAATCATTAGTGGAAAAAGGTATTTCTTAGCAGCCATTATGAGGTATTGTTGAAAGGCTGTATTTATAAGTTCACCTCCTGCGGGCATGCCTTTGTAACCAAACCCTGTGCAAAAACAGAACGAAGAAGCTGCTATTTGGTATGAACTCAAGACCTCACCCTGCGCAGGGGGACGCTCGGAGCTCCCAGGCAGTGCTGGGTGCCAGAAGCTTGCACAAGGACAGGCAGGAGCAAGGAGGGAGGGATAGCCAGTGCAGTCCCACTGACTGCAGGATGGACTGCAGAAGGGGAGAAGGAATGGTTAGCTGGGAATTAAGGTGTAAGACCAGGCACAGCACTGGGAACAAAGCTGTTGGGACAGAGAACTAGGTACCAGCAAGATGATTATTTGTGTCCTTTCTAAGCTCTGTATAAAAAAAAACCAGTATACTGCAAGCAAGGGATATCTGTATAAACAATCTAGGAACTTTTCAAAGCAGTCTGCCTTTTTTGTTTGTTTTTCGTTCTTTTTCTTGTCAAACTCAGGAAAAAACAGAAAAGGTATGAAAATATCCCCTTTCCTGACTGTATTTCTCATGTGATGTTTTTGCAAAAGTACCAGTTGCATTAGCACTGTCAAGTAGTTTCTAGACTCTTGAAAAACTTTCTAATAATTGTTAAATAATGACAGCATTTCAAAAATTCTTTTTTCCCTGCTGTCAAATAACCTGTCACAACAAAACTTCTGACTTGTGCAAATATCTGCAGAGCTGTGGCTTTGCACAGGCCTCATTTCTTGCTTCTTTGCTCATAGCCACACAAGTAGAGCAGAAAATGTAGACATCTTCGCAGCTCTGTGGGAGACAATGACAAGGTAGACAGACTTCGGCTTCCTACTTTGGCATGTTTCTACACAACAAATATATCTTGACATGTTAATGTCAGTTGTTAAAAAGGGAAAAAAAAGAAGAGAAAGACGAAAGAATAGGACTAAAAGAAAAATGTAATGGGATCATTTTCATAAAATACTAGTGGGTTCTTTACATACTTGACAGTGCCACTTTTAATAACAGCTTTCACCTTTAGTTCTACCCTCACCATAATTTTGTAGTGGTATACCTGGATTTTGTGATTCTGCAGTAACTCCTTTGGAATATTTTTCTTTGATGACATGGCTTTACGGATTTTTACAATATTTTTGTCGACAGTATGGCTGTTAACATTGTTAAGTTTATGGGTTTGCTGCAGAGCAGTGGAGCTCTGTAGGAAAACCAATACAACAAATATTTTAGCTCTTGTATCAGGCTAGACTTAACTGATACAAATCTTGGCTTGTGTGAAATTTTAGTAGAGTGCTGGATCTCATAAGGAGTCTAACATTTTTAAGTGCATGCGGTGTGAATAGGCACCTGAGCAGTTAAAAATTCCTTAAACAACAGATTGTGCCTGCCCAATGCGTAGGTGTGGCTGTGATGGAGGCAGGTTGGTTGTGACGCCTCATGGTGTTGGTACGCAGCTGATCCTGAGCTTTGAGCTGCCTGCTGCTCACAGCATGAACATAAAAGGAGAACACTGATTTATGCTTTGTTTCTGTGAATACATCTCATTTTGCAACCTAACAAATACTGATTTTTTTCCAGTGTTTAGTTATATTTGCATAATTGTATAAATTTGACTGATAAATGTTCTCCTCAAAAATGGGCTCTTTATGGGGTAGAGCATTTGTAGTGCTACTATGCTGCTCTATGCCTTTTAGATGGGTTTATTTTTCAGTGAAATATAAAATATGGAATTAAGATTTCTAAGTAGGCAAGGATTTATAGAGGGCTCAACAGAAAAACATGCATTTGAATAAAGTTCTTTCAGTAATTTTTTTTTCTCTCTTTCCCTAATGAATCATTGATAACCATTTCGCAGGAGCTATTAGTCATTCCAAAGGTTCGAGTATGAAAGGTAATTGCTTATCTGCAATAACAGAAGCATTTGCCAAAATAAGGGGGAAAAAGCAAACCACATGTGAATTAGTAATACCTGTGTTGTGTGATGCTATTGTTTATGACTGCTGAGGTGTATTTGTGTCCCTTTTGTCTCTTTTACTAATCGATGCAATTGAATTTTTGACTAAAATTTAGTGTTCTTTTAAATGGCATGTGAGTCCTATTAGTTCCTTAGAAACCAGCTTTAACTGTCAACAAGAAAGCTTTGTATGATACAGAGGGAAGTGAGGAGAAAACTACCTTGGAAATGCTTGCAGGGCATAGTTACTTTAATGACATGCTTTAATTATTCAGCTGAAGACGCACTTTTCAGATAACTGCAGTTGCTGGCTCTCAGAACTGGGACTCTCCCAGCTCGGGCATGGCAAAAAATACCAGAGAGTAACATTGTATGCACAGATAGGGAATGAGAATAAGGCAGAAAAATACTGCACTTAAAGCATGCCTTCTTTACATCAGTGTCTTAAGGGTGTGTACTAAAAATCTTTATCTGGACCTTGCTGCATTTGTACATTTGTCTGCGTTTTTCCCTTCTCTGTTAATCTTAAATATGTGGAACGTCAGTGGCTGCCTTCCTGTAAGAATGTGAAGTTTTCATGTAGTCTGTCGGGCCTTCCTAATCTCCAGCTCTGCCAGCAGCTCAGAATTTGGGTCAGAAATGTGCAGAGAATATTATAAACCTAACTATGAGAACTATGAGAAAGTCTCACTTCTTTCATTGATTGAAGGAAAAGATGAGCAGTGCGGTTGAATTTCTAATCACATAGATGGAACAGCCTTAAAAGGGCACTGTAAAATACTTCAGCAGCTAAAATGACAACTCCTCCTCATCAGGCAAGCTAAACAACCTCTCTCTAAGTCTGCATTACTTTCAAAGAGCAACAGAGACATGAGATAAAAATAATTGTGAAAAGACATTTTCAAAGGACACATTGCCAAACAAAGTTCCTTGTATTCAAGAAGGATGACTTTTAAGAAAAAATGCTTTTGTGGAAAAATGACAGAAGAACTTTTGCATGAACCTTATTTTTCTTCAGAATCATTGAGTTATAAGACTTGCTTCAATCCTGTAGAGTGAGCTGCAATTTCAAAACTCCAGTAAAGTACCTCTACACTAGTAACTATGATTCTATAATAAGCAGCCTGTATTATTTCACCTGAAACTAAGAGTCCAATTGCAGTTACCAGAAGGCAAAGTTTCCCAAACAGACAAAACAAAATCCATATTTAATAAAGTCAACCAGAAAAGTACTTAAGAATATCAAATATCAGGACTTTTTTTCTTTTTTCTCTAATTTAATCAGTGTCATTTCTTCTAAGTTCCTGAATTTACCTGCATTACTTTCCAGATGAGGCCAGATTTTCACTTTAAAATGTAAATTTCATTTTTTCAAATTGGATTTTCATAATACACATACAAGAATATATTGAAAAGTCAGCTGTAGTAATGTGCATATATTTGAATCCATCATAGATAAAACAGGTATTTAAAGCTTTTATTTCAGTATGATTAACTTGTAAAATTAACTGTAATATTGTAGTACCATTGTCACAGTGCAATAAAGACTGACATGGTGTTCAAAATATTTGTGCCACTAACAAGTTATGCTCCTCTCGCATAATTTTTGTGTGACATCAGTGTTTCCTCTGTACTTTATAGGGTATAACCATCAGCGCATCTGTGAAAACCAAAGGCAGAAGTCTCCAGAATTCTACAGCAGAACAGCATCAGAATCCAATGTGTATTTGAACAGTTTCCATTACCCAGATCGTAGTTACAAGGACCATGCCTTTGACACGTTGAGCTTAGACAGTTCCGACAGTATGGAGACGAGCATATCAGCGTGCTCACCAGATAACATTTCCAGGTAAATCTGCTTTCCTTCTGACCCTACAGTGGTCATAGGGTCATAATGAAAAAAGAGTATATGTATGTGTTGACACTGTGATAGTGTGAATGCTGCTGATCGGTTAAGAAACTGTAAGACCATTAGACAGGCATCATATTTGTCCAGCTCCTCATAATCAGGTTTAACTACACCTCACCTGTTTATTGAAAGAGGGAAAATAGAAATACGAAAAGTTAAGTTATAATGCTGAAGTTTACAGAGCAATCAGTGCTTCCTCACCTGATCACTGCAGGGAAGGAATTTCCTCTCATACAAAATTTCTCAAGGATATGCACCATTGATGACATAAACTTCTTCCACAAGTCCTGCATGTTAACCAACTAGATGCTTAAGCTGAAACACTCGGGCTTCCTCCAAAAGTCTTTTTGCCCTTCCTGTCCCTTTTCTGGGTCAGTAAAAATGAAGAGATGACCCTGAAAGGCTTGTTTTTCTCATCTTCAGAGGCTGTCAGCTCAGACACCATTCCTCAGATGAAAGGAATTTCCATGATCTGTGTTTAAAGTCCAGATGAGTCTCAAAATTGTGTGCAAACGATTTTCTCTTGACAGTCTGTTTTATATTTCTGACATTATGGTAATGCTTTCATTCCTGCTCACAGTTCTGCCCCAGCAGTTTCACAAGCATAAATAGAGGCTGATAATTAAGTACAGCTTTCTCACAGCACTATGAATTTACCTTGTGAACAAAAGGACAGCTTTTTTTGGCTAGCATGTAGTGTTTTACTCAGCATCTGTTTGCTGTGGCAGGGAGACCCCCCCCGGCTTTCGCCTTTTAGTCATTATCACTGCAGCATTAAGAGTTCCAGAAAATACCAGTGGCAGTCATTCTGCTGGCGGGTTTGCTTGGGCTTTTTTGCATTGGTTGGTGTTGATTTTGGTTTTTTTAAAGGAAGAAAATTAGGACTTGGGTTTCGAGGATTTCTGTTATAAATGGATAGTCAGCAAGTTTTTGATAGCCGGAGACAGACTGGGAACTAATTCTGTGCATTGATCTAATGTGCCAGTGATGTGAAACCTTCCTCTCTCTCTGACTTCCTGCTCTGACCATTTGGAAGGAGGATGGTGTGTGTCTGAGCTTACCATCGTGTAAGTCCAGTCTCCAGCCCTGGACTGGGAAGCCTCAACAGCTGTTGAATTTCACTGGTACTCTTTGCTCTTCTGCTTCCCTCTGACTCTTGCAGCCAATGCCAGAGGAAAACAAAAGAAAGCAACACAAAGAAACGAATAGTCCAAATCAATACGAAAACCAGAAAAGTACTTTTCCAACAGACCTTTCTTTTTCTCACAAGGCTAACTTTGGTGAAAGAAAAAAAGAGTGTGAGGTGATTTTGTTGATAAAATCTGGAAGATAGGCAGTTAATTTTCCTTGACCAAATTTCCCTTAAGCAAAATTAATTCAGACTGTTTTAGATGGTGTTTGAGAATGTTTTCTAGCCACATCAGACTTTAAAGGAAAACAATTTATGGTGTTTTGTTCTGATGAGTTTAAAATGTTTAATGTATATTTTACCATGTTTAAGGCAAGAGAAACACTTTTTTTGTAGAAATGCATAAAATTTGTGGGTACTCAAAGTACAGAAGCACTGCTGTAGTCATTCATCAACTCACCAAACATACCTCTTTTTTTGCTAGCGGCTACTGCACTGAATTGGATCTGAATACTGTCAACTCCATTCTTAAATTACGTTGGGCTGCAAAATATTTCTTTCAATACCAACTATTATTTTAAATAAGAAATAATGGGGTTTTTTGCAGTGCTAGCACCTCAAACGTTGCAAGAATAGAGGAGATGGAGAGACTTCTCAAACAAGCACATGCTGAAAAGACTCGGCTGCTTGAGACCAGGGTAAGTGTAATTTTGAGTAACTAAGAGTAGGCATGTAAGTTTGGATAATATTCACCTGATGCAACATAGAAGCCTACCCAGCTTATACCTGATAGACACTTAAAAAATACCTCTTCCCCCTTGGCTTCACCTCACACTACAACCTTGAGCCCCTATGCAATATCTGCTATCTCAAAGGACAATTTGATGGTAAAATCCCTAGAAACTTGGTCAGCATTGGTTTGACACCTGCTGGGGGAGCCGCTCAAGAAGAATCTTCATTTCTATTTGCAATTCTTACTCCAAATTTCAGACCAGTGTGCTGGATATACATTTCTGCCTACTTAAGGGACAAAAAGGTATTTAGCCCTACCGTAGAAATGACACTGCTGTCTATAGTTTTGCATATAATTGAACTTCTGTGTGTGCTGTGGTATTTAGGAACGGGAGATGGAAGCTAAGAAAAGAGCTCTGGAAGAAGAAAAACGCCGCAGAGAGCAATTGGAGAAAAGATTGGAGGAAGAAACAAGCCAGAGGCAAAAATTAATTGAAAAAGAAGTCAAAATACGTGAGAAACAAAGAGCACAGGTCAGACATGGGGATGTGAAATGGTTTTGAACTGCAAGACTTCCCCTTCATGTACAAAAAAAGGACTAAGTGTATTTCTGACAATGGCAAACAGAACTGCTTTCAACTGAACAGATGGGTTTAGTATTTCTGAGGTGCAATTCTTTTGATAAAAGTATGTTTGGGCTCTTGGAGCCAAGTATTCATTTCAAGTTAGATAACAGCATAGGTATCTATTTAGTATTTTTATATGTAAAGTATCAATCCTATAAAGTTTGTTGCTGAATATAGGCAGACCAGATTTTTTTTGGCCAAAACAACAGAAATTTGTGAGTGTGTTAATTTTATAAGCCATCAGTGTGGAGTTGGTGGGATTTTTGTTTTGTTTTGCTTTTTCTTTTAATACATAAAATACCTTGAAATGTGAATTATTACTTCCAAACATTTGACTGAAAAGAAAAAGAGACAAAAGGAAGTTTTTTCAGCTCCACATCTACAATAGAAAGCAAATATTATTTTTTTCTAAAGTTAATGTGACTGTACAACATGAGAAACATTACTTAATTTAAAAAGTGTTACTTCCTACATATTTTTACTTCTTCTTTGGGCTTAGAGGTACCTTGAGTTTTCTTTAGGCTTAGGGTCTTACCTATTTGTTTATTCCTCCAAAACCAATAATATCTATACGGTACAGCAAACAGACTAGGCAGTCATTGCTAGTATACCAGAGCAAGACAATGTTTCCATCTTAATAGATGTATTTGAGTGCAGAAGATTCCATATCATATTGGAATATCTTTCTGGTTTTATCTGTGCTACCTTTGCTGATGTTTTAACCAGCTGTTTCTAGTTAAAGATATTCATTAATTTGTTTTTATATAAAATGTAATTAGGAATGCTAAACTTTACTTGCTTGTGTCCTTTTTTCTCAGAAATGTTGTTGACAACTCAAGTACGGTGTAAACAACAATGCAATGATGATATCTTTATCCCAAATTATCCCAAATGTGTTGTAATAGAATGTCCTGTCAGTTATGCTAATTGTCAGACTTGGAGAGAGAAGACTGAATTGGCTGGAAGACAAAAATGTATCTATCAAAAATGACTGATTTTTTTTCTTTTTTATTTCCTTTGTACAGTGAGACCAACTTTTTTTTTTTTTCCCAGCACGTTTTGACACTTAGAAATGTAAATGAGAGGGAGGAACTCCACCTTTGCACTTGCAAGAGCTGGTGCCAGCTCCTGTCATATAGGACTGCATAATTTTAGAAGGGTGCAAGCACAGTTCCTATTGCACCAAGAGGCTCTTAAGAATGCAGTGGAAGTCCCTTTGATTTGAGACTCACAGTGAGATTTAACAGGCTAACTTGAGAAATGCAGCAGGGGAAGATTAGTTTCTCCAGGTCACTGACTTCTCTGGAGTTCAGGGGGAGAGGGACAGGGAGATGATCCTTTCACAGAACCTTGAAAGCATCTAAAATCAGCTTCTGTTCCAAAGTAGTCTCTCTCTGCCTCAGCTGCAGCAGGAGCCTTCTCTGGGAGACCTGTTTTCCATGTTTAAAATGAGGGGGTGGTGATTGTGCATAGACCCTCCAGGCACAGAAAACGAGAAATCTCCCTCAGTTGGCAGAGGTTCCAATTCACTGTCTCCTCCTGCTCGTTCTCTCAGCTGACACTATCCACTCTTGGTGCAGAGTCTTGAACTGCAATCAAGAATGAGGCACTGTCTCCTGCACTGCTTTGCTGTCTCTTGCAGAGGGATGCACTTCAGCTCTCCGTACCATACTGTGAACTAGTTATCACAGTTAATTTGTTCAGCAGAAAATAATTCTGTTCTGTTCACTACAATCTCTGTGAAACTAACTGGCAATTACAGTTCATTCCCATTATTAATGTTTCCTGCAATAGCATGTTCTTCTTATTTATATATTATACTCTGCATGAAAATACCTCTAGCAGTAGAATTGAAATTAAAGAGTGGCATATGTGCAGTGAGTATTTGATCCAGAGAAATAAAAGGTTTGCTTAACATCCTACATTTGAAGTTCTTGGACTTCATCTAAGGCAGCAACACACCACTACATTTAATTGATGTCTTAATTCTAAGACAACTTTTCTGTGCTGTGGCTTCTGTTCTACCAGCTTATCAGCTGTTGATTTCAAGAAACTTCTATGCTTCATCTGGCTTTTACAAAGTTATCCAACACTGTAAAGTTAGAAATTTAAAGAATTTTTCTTTTCAAGAAAATTAGAGCTGCAGTAACAGCTCTTTACTTTTCTTACGTTTATTCTTAGACTCTATGAGCCATTTTTAGTTATGTCCTTGCAGCAGAAAGGGTAGGAGATTATTGCTTCTCTTAAAAATATGATTTTCTTTTCTTTCCTGTAGGCCCGTCCCTTGACTCGCTACTTGCCCATTAGAAAGGAAGACTTTGACCTACGAAGTCACATCGAAACAGCTGGGCACAACATAGAGACCTGTTACCACATCTCTCTCACTGAGAAGACCTGCCGAGGCTTTCTGATTAAAATGGGAGGAAAGATTAAAACGTGGAAAAAACGGTGGTTTGTTTTTGACAGAAACAAGAGAACTTTTACTTATTATGCAGGTAGGTTGCAGGTTTGCTACTAGGGTACATCTGTTCTTCTCTTATCAAACTCAGCTGAGTTATGAACAAGTAGGGAGACAGATGAAACTTAGATTTCCATTTCATCCATTCACTTAGACTTCATGTGAACCCTTCCCTATAGCATTCAATCCTCATGCAAGGTAAGGCAGAATTGAGCATACAAAACTAAAGAAAGAAGGAGATGCAGATGGGCAAGAGAAAAAATGGAAGATGATCAGGTTACAAGTACACAGAATAATGGTTCCACATATTTTATTTTTAAATATTATATACTTCCCCAATGACTGAATGATTTCTTGTACCCTTCATACAAGAACGTAATTTATTATACTTACCGTGAAAATTGAAGTGAATGCTTCTGCAGTCCTGTGCTTAATGTGAAAAAAGGTTTTCAGGAAATTAAACATACAGGGGTAGACTTTTTGAGTCTGCCTTATTCTGAAAGTGTAAGGAATTTCAGATGAAGAATATGCAATACTCCAAAGGTGTTTGTGTACACAAAGTTGTGTTACACAATATCTGGAGCCATTATAAGCTTTACATTACTTTCTTTTCTTAGGGTAAACCCAGAAATGGGGAGTTTAAGAACATACTTATTTCTCCAAATGCTGTACAAATATACACGTGGTTTGACTTTGAAGTTTCAGTTCTGAGGAGGCCACAAAAATAACATCGTGCTCTGAATATTTATTGTTCAGAGAGGCCAGAAAGAGGCACGTGCAGGATGGTCATTGCTAAGACTTAGAAGAAAACAAGTACAAAAACCACCCAAACAGTTTCATTTACTTTACTGACATAATTGCTTTCCAGTAACCCATAAGGAACTTAAAATTTAATTGATTCATTCATTACATACCCTCTGACTATTTCTTACTAGTTTGCAGTAGAACAATGAAGAATGTGACAAACATTTTTTATTTTGTTTTTAACATCTGGTTTATTGGTTGGGAAGGCCTATAACACACAGTAGCATTCCCATCTGGTACTGGTCTTTTTTTGTCTTTTTTTAGTAGTTACGTTAACATTTAATGGTTTCACTTCTGAGTGCAGTACAGTTGCCATAATGTAATCTCAATTACCAAAGAAAACTTTCGCTAATGTCTCAAGCACTCCAGCCAACAAGCGTAGTTTTATGAGGAGTCTGTACCAGCTGCACTAAAATGCCACTGCTTGTATGAGTGAGGATCCGTCTAGATCTTTAAATACGTAGTAGATTTCCAAAATAAATACTGGTGCTGTAAGTTCAGAGTAATTGAACTCTGAGTGAATGTACTGAGATAATGCTTTAGTTCTGCCAGTGCACTGAACCAAGAACTTACCCTGAAGTCTGACAGCTTAGTGCGGCAACTGAAGCATCTGCACATTCTGAACTGAAGCATTCAGGGAGCTCTACCAAGACTCTTTCGATGGGAGCATGTGGGTACCTGAAATAGTCTGGTAACCAAGCCCCCAGGTGGAGCTTGAAAAGAGAGTGGCTCCCCTGCTAACTGGTGGGGCACAGACAGCATGCTTTGTATAGCTCTGTGTTTATCTCGGTATAATGTGTGCTATAATCTCATCATCCTGTACCTCAGTGCTTCAGTACTGCTTCTCTGGGGCCTGGCAGGAAGATTCCCAAAGCTGCATCATTTGCTCTCTGGGATTTCATTTTGCCATCATATGAAGCTTTCAGAATTGCCTGCAGCTACACATAGGATGTAAGATGAGTTCCCCAAGTGCTTAAATGAGAGCAGAATCCCTCATGGGACTGATAAAGATGTTCTGCATGACTGTTCAGTGTTAAGTTACATGACTTGGGGGCAGAAAGCATTATATTCCCCTAATACAAAAGTTCTGGGAGTGAAAGGAAATTTGCCTTTCAGTGTCCACATTCAGTTGGGATGCTGCTTAACAATTTCCTTTCCACTGCAGGAAAATGGAGGGCGGATGCTGCCCTGCCCTGCTCCTCTTTTCTTGTGAAAAATTATAATGGTGACTCTTAAGCTCACATGTGAAGAAGCATTTTTTTTTTAAAGTACATACACAAACTGTGTTCTAATACAAAGGTTTTGCTCTCAGATTGTATTGGAAATTTGATCATCATTACAGTCTTCCCTTGAAGGCAAACTGGAGGTCTTAGCTTGCGAACTGTCTGAAATCTGGCTGGTTTTCATGGAACTGGAAGAGTGGATATATCTGAGAGACATCTGTTTTCCTGTGGGCTAATACCTTCCATAACATTTAGACACTTCAGTGAAGGGAGTGACTTGGAAATAGATGAGGAAATTACAAAAGCTTTTATCCTTGGAAACTAGGTGAAAAAGAAGACCAAGTCAAAAATGCATCTCTCAACAAAACCAACAAACTACTAAGAAAGGGTCAACGTTTCTGTGGAATTTCAGAAGCAGAACTGTTAAGTCAGTTACTTAGCAGCTGAACATATATGGAAATGCAAATAAAGCTTTTGCTTCTTACTTTGCTTCCTTTCAGTTCTGAAGTCATTCTCTTTTCCATTTTAGACAAACACGAAACTAAATTAAAAGGTGTAATATATTTTCAAGCTATTGAAGAAGTCTACTATGATCATCTGAAGAATGCATATAAGGTAAACTTTGTTGTTGCTGCTTTAACCACATATCACATAGACTACCCAAAGTATGGTATCTGCTATAAAGTTAAAGGGAGATCTAACATTATTGGGGGAAAACAAAAGAAAGAAATACTAACAAAAACCCCTGGAGTGGAGGAAAAGGAAGAGAAAGCTAATGAGTGATAAACATTGTTTTGGGGCTTTTTTAAACTGATGGAAGAAGAGATAAGTGTCCACCTACAAAGTGGGATTTGATGCAAGGAGTCTCTTAATCCATTGGCAAGACCACTGAAATGAGTGGCTTGGAAAAGTCAAGGGCTGGCTGCATGTCTCTGTCCCAGGGAGAGAGTTAACCGTGCTGGCAGCTCATGGCACCCTCTTCCTCTCAGCTGTAATTTAAATGAGTGTGAACAATTTGTAAAAGTCACTGGACAGTGTGGGGGAATTAGTTATTTGGGCATGAAACAACAGCTTGAAGCCTTGTAGACCTGTATTATAGTCTACTGGGAAAATGGTGTAAAAGGTGTTTATGGTGGCTACAAACACTTAAAATGTATCTCTGCTGCAATATAAGATGGAGTGGTACAGCATTTTATCTTTCTTCTTAACCCTGTTCATAAAAATCCCTGTAAGCAATTCCACTTCTGTTACCAATAAATGGCTTTGATGTCACTCTTTTGATATCTTCTTTGTGTTTTATTCTAGAGTCCCAACCCATTGCTGACCTTCAGTGTTAAGACCCATGACCGCATCTACTACATGGTTGCTCCTTCTCCAGAAGCCATGAGGATATGGATGGATGTCATTGTTACAGGCGCAGAAGGCTACACGCACTTCATGTTATAATAAAAGGGGAGCAACAGGGCATCCTGCAATAACGTAACTAATGAAGTTAGCCATAGCTAGTGACAGCTGAAAAGCCAGCGAATACCCTGAAATGTCCTCCTTATGATGTGCACCCAAAACCTCAGATTGAGAGGGGGTTACAAATGCATTGAACAGGGGGGGTTGTTACCTGTTGTAGTTGATCTTTATAGGAATGAACAAGCTAAAACTGTTGAGAGAATCATAGTGCTCCAAAATGAATAATCAGGCAATTTTAATTACAGCATCTTGACTGAATAAGTTTCTACAAATTCTCTTATACAGAGAATGTCTTCATAAATTTATACTGAACAGTTTACAAGTGTGTGTGTTCTCACTGGTATGCAAAAATTTTAGTAGTGAAACAAAAAGGTATAATAAGCATATATTTTAATATGCAACATTTGACATTTATAGATGATTAGGTGACTTTTTAAAACTTTTAGTCAAGTATTTTATAAAAATACAAACAAAAAAGCCACCCTAAGGTACACACAGTTCTTGCCTTAGTAGTTAAGTGTTACAACAGAGCCAAAGAGTTACATGATTCCCTTAGGTTTTCATAGTTACTTGTACCTAGTGTTCTGTAAGGGGACAGTGCCAAAACTCTTAATGACTTTAAATGCAATTAAATTGTTATATTCTGTGTATTCAAACACTTTGTGGCAACAAATGTATATTTAAAGTTTGCCTCTATGGAGCTCAACAAGAAAAAAAAAAAAAAAAAAAAAAAANAAAAAAAAAAAAAAAGAAAAAAAAAGAGAAGGTTAGCTTTATAAAGATGCATTTTGTTCCACAAGGATGAGAAATGGAAACACATGTATTAGTAGCTTCCTTATAAAGAGGGATTTTTTTGATCTTCCCTGTTGAACAGAATAAACTGATTCTGGACTCTACAGCAATTTTCTTTAATGTAGTAAGGTCCCAGTGTGGTTCTAATCTTACTCTGTGCCAAGTGAACACTCTATTGAAATCTCTCAAACATTGCCTGCCTTGAAGCAAGCACCAAAATCTCTGGCTATCTGAATTTTTTGGAGCCAAGCTTTCAGTCCCAGAGAGTTGTTTTGTTGTTTAAGGTATATCTGCATAGAATAATGTTGTCAGATAGAATAAAAAGAGAGAGGTGAGTTCTAAGAGTTTACACTAAGCAGTGTATGAATAAAAACCCCTGAAAGTTTGAAATAGTAGGGATTGGGATTCCTAAAACAGCAAAAATACTGAGGGTGCAGCGGTCTGCCATTTTAAAATCACCTCCAAGTCCTTGAATAATATTGCGAAAATATAAATTATTTAATTGAAACAAACCTGAAGGAAGTGTCATGACTTTAAAGAGGTTGTAGTTCAGTAATTGAAACTTACACACTCTGTGGTTTGTGTACTAGGAGAAAGCACATTAGCCATTTTTTTTCCGTTGATGAAAAGGTAATGACTTTTGATTGAACAAATAAACTGAAAACAGAATAGAAGTATGCTGGCAGAATATTTTTGTTATACTTTTTAAACCCTGTAACTGTAATGAACAGGTTCATGGTATACACAGATGATGTGGTTGTTCTAGCACGACAAACATCAGTTTTGACTTGAATCAGAAAAGAAGAGACTGTTGTTGCAAGATAATTCTTATCATCTGTGCAGATCACAGCCTGTAATCTATAATTTAAAATACTATCAAATAAATTGCTTTTGTTTATACAGTTATTATTTTTCCCTGATGTATCCTGATTTTACTTTTAAGTATAGTTATAAAAGTTTTCTAATAATGATTTTTGTATCCTGCATGATGCAATGAAGGCATTTCAATAAAGATTTTTAAAAATACACTTGTTTCAAATATTTTCTTGATGCATTATCCTGAGACATTTCTGCTTGTCTTTTAAATAGTTGTATACAGTTGGGAAAACAATACTGTATTTCTCAGTAACACTTAATTGAACTATTCCATGTATTTTCCCATAAAACAGCTGTGGAAAATAATCTTTTGGAGGGCAGTGAAATTAGGAGTGTAGTCTGCTTTTTGCATGTACATAATATAATACCTTTTTCATTTTTTATGAACCTATTTGAAAAATTTATCACTAGCTTTGGATATTGACAATTTTTTTTGTTTAACTGCAAACCAGAAATTGCTTGATGTGAAGGATTTCAGAAGTTTTCTCAATATTTGACTTCGACATGACCTGAATTGGGAGTATTAACTCACTATGGGAATGAAAACCAGTGTGGTTTTATGATTGATTTGTTGTCACTAAGTTTGCCATCATCATGAAGTGGGGTGGATTCCGTAGTGGTGTACATCAAGACTACTTAAGCAGAGCATGGTGGTAGGCACCCTCTTTTATCATCAATCTGCATTGATCATAAATGCCCTTCAGGCGTATCTGCTCGGGAGTCAAATACCTGCTTACCCTGAAGGCTCTGGGGCAATTGCAAACCACGGAGTCTGAGTTCTAAAAACCTTCTCGGCGGTGTCCCATGACCTACAGGTGCTGGCCTGGTGCCTGGATGGGAAAACAGCCTTTCCTTGGCAAGCACTGACCTTTCCTAGCGTTCGTTTTCATGTGCCAGGGCAGGTGGAACATCAGGAAGAATTTCTTCACAGAAGGGATTGTCAGCATTGGAATGGCCTGCCCAGGGAGGTGGTGGAAGGACATCCCTGGAGGTATTCCAGAAATGTCTGGACATGACACATAGCGCTATCATCTTGTTGATGAGGTGGTATTTAGTCAAAGGTTGGACTCCATGATATTTGAGATCTTTTCCAGTCTATATGATTTGGAGATTCTATGATTGTTTNGGCGCGTGCGCGGCCATGGCGGCCATGGCGGCCATGGCGCTGGTGCGGGCCGGCCGTGCCTCGGCCCTGCGCGGATCGCTGTCCCCGCTGAGGGCGGCCCGGGCGCGCCTGGGTAAGGGAAGGGCCGCGGGGAGCCGGGAGCAGAAGGGGTGCCAGGCGGAGGGCAGAGGATGTGTCGGCGCCGGCTGTGACGGCCGCCGCNTGGCCTGCCCAGGGAGGTGGTGGAAGGACATCCCTGGAGGTATTCCAGAAATGTCTGGACATGACACATAGCGCTATCATCTTGTTGATGAGGTGGTATTTAGTCAAAGGTTGGACTCCATGATATTTGAGATCTTTTCCAGTCTATATGATTTGGAGATTCTATGATTGTTTTCTTTTCTTTGTGGCTGCCATAGCCTGGGACAGTGCCTAAAAATGTAGTTTTGGCTCCTGTGCTCATACACCTAGGGCAGAAAGAAGGTGAGGAGGTGTGGGCCTGTTAATGAGGTCCCTTCTCAGCCATCTCAAGGCTGAACAGGCCTAGGCCTCACCTCGGCCTCTCCTCCTCTGAGAGCTGCTCCAGGCGCCCTCGTTGCCCGCCACAGGACCCGCTCCGGGAGCTCCGTGTCCCTCCTGTGCTGAGGAGCCAAGCCCTGGACACAGCACTGCAGAGGTGCCTTCACCAGCGCCGAGCAGAGGGGCTGGATCACCTCCCTCTACCTGCTGGCGGCGCTCTTCCCAGTACACACCTCTGCCCTTCTTGGCTACAAGGCACAGCTGGCTCGGGGGAGACACGCACGCTGGGAAACGCACGCTCCATGCTTTGGCTTTTTTCCTTGACAAAACTCCGCAGTTCCCCAGCTTTCCTCCCCTTCAGCGCCGTCTCAGCGGGAGGGGCCGGGGCGCGGCCCTCTGGCGGGGATGGGCATCCCAATCTCGGTTCCTTTCCGACGGGGTGCCTGACTGGCTTCTCCTCCCCGCCGGGCCCGCGGGAGGGGCTCGGTGTCTGAGCACGGGGCAGCGCAGCTACTTCCCCTCCTGTGTTTTGTTGCCTCTAAACTCTTCCCTCTGGTGGAGTTTGATCCCTTGATCGGGTGTGAAACGTGCCTGCCTGTAAAGCTCCGCCAGGCACCTCAAAAGCTTTGTTGGCATCCACTTCTGGGTGAGATCGGTCTCTGCCCAAACACGCAGTATCCCTTCTTGATATGTCAGACTCCGTGCTTGTCTGACCTGTTGAGTTTATTCATTGCCTTTAATTGGACAAATGACGTTCATCTAAGGTTGCTCAATGAGTAAAACGTACTTGCCACTAGGAGTACACATTTTGTAGCTGCATAAAAGCTTAAATACAGTGGGATTTTGTTGCTGTGTTTTTCTCGCTTTGTGTGTGTTTACAATAGTAACATTATCAGGATATCTGTTTATTTGGGACCAGGCCAAGCAGCAGTTCCTGCTGGAATGTGGGTGGTTGAATGAAACCACGTGTGCACAGAGTTGAGTCCATTACCTGTCACAGCAGCGTTAATCTGCTGCTGCTGGCAGTGGAGGAGATCTCAGTGCAGAAACGTTCCCAGAGTTGTTCAGCGAACTTCTTTCGCTTTGAAGTGTAATGTAGCACTGGTCTCAGTCACAGTTTCCGGTGCTCCCAAGAGTGCACAGTGACTCTGGTATGAAGAGAATTCCATAGATAGCATCAGGCAAGGGTGCTGTGGTCTTCCTGTAGCTATGGCCTTAACTTGCTTTTATAAACAACTAATACCAGCCTTGCACCCTTCAGAAATGCTTCCCTGCTCTTACCAAGGTCTTTCTTAAAATCAGGAGGAGAAATTACTGGGTAGCTGCTGATGGTTTTCTCTGTCTAAAGAGAAATCTGAGAGAGTGACTGCATTGAGCTTTGCTTTTGGGTTGGCTGCGGTGGTTGCTTTAGGGGTTTGCATTATTCAGGCTGAGATTGCTGCTGGTGCTTCCATTAACTTATTAAATAGAAGAAAATAGTTTAGACAGTGGTTGTGTCTTGTAGCTGCAGTGGAACCCTGCCCAGTGTCAAAGTAATTTGGGGACACCTCAAGAGTGCTGCAGCATGGAAGACAAGTGGCTCCAGAGATGGCTATCAGAGCTTAAGGGGGAGAAAAATACTCCCTATTATTTTTCTATTACATTTAGGACTTCTTGGTGTGTCTCCTCTTACTGGCACTTGAGGAAGTGACTGGCTTAGTGAGAGACACACGCAAATCAAAAGCCACAGTGTGGATGCATCTGAATACCTTTACTGTGGAAGTCATTCACCTTTATAAACAACTCATGCCTCAGTAGGATAAAGAACTACCTCATTGTTTGAGGAGCAAGTTAATGGTTTTAATCTGTAGTTCAAATGACACAATTTCTGTTGCACTGTAGGAAAGTGCTGAATGTTAGCTGCACCCTGTATCTGTTTTGTGTCCACACTTACTCATGCACATCCTAGTTTAACAACAAACCAACCCCTCAAAACTCCCTGAATGTAATTTCTCTGATAGTGATCAAACAGAACTCAAGGCTGCAGGACAGTTAAGTGCGTGATACTGTCAGGGCTTGGGTTTTGCACTATTTATCCACCCCTAGGAAGCCCTGACGCTTTATTTTGGATTGCACAGTTTCTGTGCCCTACTGTTGAAGAGTCAGTCATCTTCTAATCTAAGAATTAAGAGTGTCAAAGTCTTAGAAGACTTGACCAAGCTTTTAGTGTAACAAATTACCTTGCTGGGTTGGCTAATAGGGAGGATTAAGTCTCCTTAACAGCTCTCTATGAATTACTTGTCCTCTCCTGCAGTGGAGGTACAGCTGACTGCTAAAGTTAGATTAAATCCTGTAACAGCTGTTGAGATTCAGCAGAATTATTAATTAGTTAGCATTTCCTCTGGTAATCTTATTTCCTTGTTTGATGTTATTTATTTAATTTGGTTTAAACATTGCTAATGTTGTTTTATGCTCATCATGATGAAAAATGTTAGTCACAAGAGTCTTTCCCAGTTCTTGATTATGAACTTGCACCTCTGTCTCCATATATTGTGTAGATCCAGGGTTTTGATAAAGGTGCAGTTTTAATTTTCATGAAAAATTTGTCACCTCATGTACTTGTAATTTTCCATTGTGCAGAGTACTCTAGTCTCAAAATTATGCTTTTTGAAAATAAAAGGTTAAACTAAGCAGGTGCCAAATGGGAAGAATGAGTAACTGTATTCAAGATGGTATGAAACATGAGGACTGATGAAGTGTAGGAAGCCTTAGTGTTTGTTTTCAGTCAACTACTTTGCTAATTGCTGAGTAAACTCTCTGCATGGTTGGCGTTTAATGATTTGAGAATGAATCACAATAAACTTTCTCTTTCAGGTTCATCAGAACTTGTCAGTCATTAAAGAATATAGGCGATGCTTTTTTCTTCTCTCTTAAGCCAAAATACCTTATTTTCACATAATAGGTCCATATTTGCCAAACCCTGGGTTTATAAAAACTTGTGTTTCTGCCAAGGTATTATGATGATTGTACTAAATAACTTCTCTTATTAGTTTGTAGGCTGAAGTCATCAGTCAGCTTTCTTACTCGACCAGATCGACCAAATATTGCTTATCAGAAACTAAAAGGGAGGAATCCAGGGG
Organism: Donacobius atricapilla; assembly: GCA_013397315.1. Classification (NCBI taxonomy): domain Eukaryota; kingdom Metazoa; phylum Chordata; class Aves; order Passeriformes; family Mimidae; genus Donacobius; species Donacobius atricapilla. The sequence continues at coordinate 204,509 of WBMY01004803.1, read as the reverse complement.
TTATTTTCCTTCCAGGCTTCAATTCAAATATGAATGGTCAAAAAGCAACTGCCCTTGAAGATTTCTGCAAATCATTAGGTCATGCCTTCATCAGGTACATAGAGGAGTTTTGTTCTTGAGAAAATGAAACTAGTCTCATGGGTTATGGGTAGGGGTTTTAACACAAATACATAAACTTTGGCATTTGGATTGGGATGCTCCCTGTGCTAAGGGAGCTTGTATACAAGATAAGTCTTCCATTTCCAAATGCAGGATTTCTGTCAGTTGAGAGACTGAAGTAAATCAGGAGAATCTATTCTGAAAGTAATTCAGAAAATTCTCTAATTTTCTGTAGTCGAGCCATTGCTACATTACAATCAGGCTGTAGGCATAAAAAATAAAAATTAAGGACCTGGAGTTCAGTTTTTTAGGTTACCACTATAAGCACTGTCCTTACCTGCCAAGTCTGATTAAGTTAACCTGTGTCTTCTGTGGGTTTAGAAGAATGTGCCCCTGCTTGGTGATGCTGTCCTTTGATAGACAAGATTGAATGCTGTGTGTCATAAGTCTTCATATTTGGGTTCAGTGTTCGAAAGAGTTTGTACATTTTAAAAATACCTTTAAAATTGAAGTGTCTGAGGGTTCTTTTTGTCTATAAGGGAAATTTTTTGTCTATTCTTGTAAATTATGATGTTATATCAAATGCTAGAGAATGCTGTGCAACTTATTTGTGTACGTTATATTTAAACTGTTTTTATGTGATTTCTGGTCCTAATGATAAACAGGATCAAGTAAGAAAATACTGAATGTGGTATCTTGTCCCCTGCTGATTTGATTATACAGTGGTATTTAGTTAGTGACTGTGTTGCTGTAGACAGTACTATGACTTTTGTGTTGATGGTTATTTTTTCAGGTTTGACTATACAGGATGTGGAAGTTCAGATGGTAAATTTGAAGAGTGTACAATTGGGAAGTGGAGAAAAGACGTTCTGTCCATACTGGATGAACTTACCGATGGACCACAGGTTATATTTTATTTTTAAATATAAAATGCTGGTTTTCCCTCAGGGTAGAACCTTGATCAAAAATATGCCGTAATAGCTCTGGTCAACAGTAGCTTTTTTGTACAGCTGACACCTGATCACTTCCAAGCTGAATCATTTGAGAGGTCGTATTCATAGGAGCTCTTTTGCAAGAAGGTAGGTCTCAAAATCATGGAAGCATGGGTCAGTAGGACCTCATGGAGGTGGTTTATTAGAATCTCCTGCTCAGAGCTGGGCTGTTGTCCCAGAAAGTCTGAGAAAGCCTCATGGTGGAGGTGCCACCTGACAGGGGACAGGGAATTGTTCCAGTGCAGTGTGGTCCTGTTAACGAAAAAGTGTGTCACTGTCCCATGCTGATGCATTAATTAAAGGATTTGCAGGAAGATTACAAGATACTTCATATGATTAAATAGCTTTTAAAAACAGGCAGGAGAAGCAGCATTTGATTTTTTCAATTACTTTAGAAATTACTGTGAGAAACTTGGAATCTCCTAGGACCTAGCAATATCTAGTATTGTGTTTAAACAATTTTGTATTATGAATTGCTTTTGTTTTCTTCTTTCACTGCACTGAGCCTTTACCATGTGCATTTATCTTGAGAAGGAAACATAAAAGTATGCATATGATACTGAATTGTTTCAACTCTCATTTTGTTTACAGTGTTTCAGTCTCAGACAGCCATAACCAGCCATGCCAAACAGAATAATAAATACCAGATCTTGTGGTGCTTACTCAGGCAAAATTTCCACTGGAGGTGACAGCAGTTCTGCCTGGGTAAGGACAGCAGGATTATGCCCAAGGTTTAAATAGTTAAACCAAGTGAAAACTGATTCTTTGTGCAAGAAGAAAATGCCTATTAGCCATGTCCTGTAAAACACTATATTTTCTTCTCTTTTTTTTATTTTCTTTTCCAGATTCTGGTGGGCTCCAGCATGGGTGGATGGCTGATGCTTCATGCTGCAATAGCACGCCCAGATAAAGTAGCTGCTCTGGTTGGAGTAGCTGTAGCAGCAGATCACGTTGTAACAACTTTTAAGAGGCTTCCCATTGAGGTAAATGTTGGTGGTTGGCTTTTGTGCAGTCTAAAAATCTTACCAAGAATTTAAGAAATTACATTATGTAAACTGTACTTTTCCTATAATTTTTAGGGTAAGTTTTCTGTGTTTGATTAATGTAAGCTTACAGTATGAGACTTACTGTTCATGGTGGCTATGCATCTTTTTCTTTTCTGATAGATTCTGTCTAAGAAACTTATTTTCATTGGTGAATTTTAACTAGATTAATTTGGAGAGCAGTTTTTGTGACATGGTAGGGGGATTTGTCTTCTCAGCTGCTGTAAGGAGAACAGTAATACACTTATGCGAACAAAAATGAACAAGATGAAATTTTCTACCTTGGGGGAGTTTACTGCTTTTAGAACAAAAATAAGTTGGGGTACTCTTACGTACTCCTAACATCTGTTTTGTCTATTCTTTGCTCTCTTTTTTTAAAGGCACAAAAAGAAATAGAAGAAAAGGGTGAATGGAAGTATCGAACAAAGCAAAATGAGGAAGGATATTACTCCTTGACCTATGACTTTATCAGAGAAGCAGAAAATCACTGCGTGCTGAATAGTCCTATTCCTGTAACATGTCCCATACGCCTTATCCATGGCATGAGGGATGGTGATGTCCCTTGGGAGATCTCTATGCAAGTTGCTGACCGTGTTTTGAGCAAGGACGTGGATGTTATCCTCCGCAAAATCGGCCAGCATCGGATGAGTGACAAGGAGGATACAAAGCTCCTTGTGAATACTGTTGATGATCTAATTGACAAGCTGTCAACAGTAGCATAAGCTGAAGAGTAGCATTAGTGCATGAACTCTACACCTGACTCTTTTCCTTCAGTAACAGAAGCCTTGTTCTTACCCAGATGGTGGCAGGCCTGTGACTGTCACAGTAGGAGCTGAGCTTTATCTGCTGTTTCCTTACCTCTGTTTTGTAAATACAGGTATTATATTATTGCTGCATTTGCACACAGTCCAAAGTATGAAGGAGTGCTGCTATTGTGTTCAGAACTTCTCCTTCATCACTTCAACCATTTTTTTTTTCACAAATTTCGTACAATTCTGTACTGACATATTGATTATTTTTTGTTACTATTGGCCCATACAGTCAAACTTTATTTTCACTTCTTTTACACTTTTACACTTGTCCTTCTGCTGTAACATCATTGTATCTTATGTCTGAAACCATCTGTGCAAGGCATAATATAACTTGAATGTTTACTGAAGTTAGTTATTAGAATAATGAGTACCATGAAACACAATAAACAGATTTCAGATAAATGGTTATTTTGTTCTGAAATGCTGTTAAAAAGTGGAAGGCACACCCTGATGGTGTGCTTGGGGTACTACACAGGGAAGAATTTGACTTGTAAGAATGCAGGGCTTCAAAACCTTAAGAGCTCTTTATCTGTGCTTATCAGGAGGGTGTGTGTCTTTTCCAGGCTGCCTGTCTGTTGTTGTTCATTTGTGGGCCTACTGTTAAGGGAGCAATAAATAATCTTGGTGTAAACTGAAACTGGATAAATAAGGTGACTTTAATAGTAACTTCTTCAAAGAGGGGAGTACAGTGCCACAGAGCACCGCTGTCTCTTTGCCATGACTTCAGAGCTGTGAATTACTGGGAACAGTGTCTTCTTCTGCATGAGTCCAACCCTGTGAAGTTGTAAATGGAACTTGATAGTTGGATAATTCTGCCAGTGTAAATCCACAGAATTTACTAGGAAATGGACTTAATTGCAAGTATGACTGTTACCTGGGTTTTGTACAGAAATACAGTACCCTTCAAACACTTGAGAGAGAGGAGCTTAGGTGAGAGGCTTGAAGTTCAGGCTGGCCTTTATGTGTAACATCAGTCAAAAGCACATAATTGTTTCTGGGTTTATTATTTGAAGTAGTAAATGGCATCAATATTGTTACCTTAAAAGACTAAAGCTGCTGAGGGTAAGGTATTTCTAGGTTTTGTCATTTTCAGTTTTAGCTGTGTCAGTAGAAATGTGCTGTACAGGGCTTTGCTGAGATAGAGGGTTTTAATTCAAAAAAACACCACAAACAACTAAAGAAAAAAACCTAATTGGCACACTACAACAACAAAACCTAAATTTCAGATGAGTTCCTGTGAAGTACAGTTTTATTTAGGCTTCAATACTGCAAAAAACAAGAAGCTGTGATGTAAAAAAAAAATAATTTTGATAAAGAGTAAAAAAAGATGGCTCTTGTTTAGATGCAAATTTTCTACTTCAAGTGTACCTGTCCCCTAACTCAGTTAGTCATAGAATCATAGAATGGTTCAGGTTGGAAGGGACCTTAAGGATCATCTAGTTCCAACCACCATACCATTGGCAGGAATGTGTTCCACTAGACCAGGTTGCTCAGAGGCCCATCCAACCTGACCTTGAACACTTCCAGAGATGGGGCATCCACAACTCCTATGGGCAGCCTGGTCCAGTGCCTCACAGTAAAGAATTTTTTCCTAATTTTCTGATCTAAATCTACTCTAACTTTGAACCCATTCTCCTCCTTGTTCTGCCACAACATGCTCTTATAAGTAGTCTCTATCCAGCTCAGGACAATCTAGATTGGATAATTGCGTGAGGAATTAAAACATTTCATGAAATCTTGTTCCCAAGTATTTCTGGCATAGACTGTTCTTCTGTTTGTATCACTATGCAATTCACTTTAGCTTCAAAACCTCTGGAATATGTTTTTAATTTTTGAGAAAGTTAATACCAATTGCAATCCTGGAGTTGGAGCTGTGTTCATGTTTATGTAAGCAGTTGTCATCTTTATATGTGTTTGTGTGACTGGCATCTGATAAGACCTAAAAAACAGATTTTACGAGTTTTAAAGATGTAGTCAAATCAAAATTATTTCAAAACTTTGTGCCCTGAGCCGTGATAGGTTTTTTTAAGTCCAGTTTTGTCACATTTTAGATTGGTTTGGCTCTTAATGGAAGAAAAGGCGGAAACAAGTGGATTGCAGTACTTCCAAAGTAATTAATATTAAGTAATGCCAAGAGTTACCAGTTGTAATAGATGTACGTTTTCTTCACATATATTAAAGTTACTTCAGTGACTGAAAAGTTTTGAGCCTTTTTTTTTAATAAGGAGTTATACCTGTAAACATTCAATTTAATACTTCAGACAAGGAAAAGGCTTTGTGTGCCTACATAAACTGTAGCTGTGTATTCCTCTTGAAAGAGTTGCATTGTATTCCTGCTTCATGTTAGTCTTTATTAAATAATTGATATTTTACAGGTAAGGTGTCTGTTGCAGTGCCTTACAGCAAAACAGGTGAAAGCAAATGTGAAGTGGAGCAGTTGTGTAAATCATTTTCAGGAGGGTTTTTTCCTTGTTCATACTGTTGCCCCCTCCACTATTCTGCTGTAATAACACAAGGTGGGAGAATTCAGTGTAACAGGGTTGGCACAATTGCTAGGAATAAAATAAAACTGCAGCATTGGTTGCTGAAACGACAGCATTACTGAGAACTTAATCCTAGGGGAAGGGATTTTGCTTCCACTTGTTTTGTAGTTCTGTTTTCCTTCTCTGCTGCCTAAATGGAGATCAGTGGTAGCATTTACAGTACAGGTGCACCCAAAATTTCTCACATATGGCCTAAATGCAAAGGCAGAGATGATATTTTCTTCATAGACAGTATTCCCGCCACTGTTTTGAAATTCAGGGAATGCTAGTGTCCTCTCTGCTCACTTTTGCTTTTTGTAAATCTGGTTTGCTTAAGTATGAAGAGCTGGCTCTGAAGTAGACTTTGTGCAGACAGACCTTTTTCTCTGGCTTTACTGTGGTAGTTCCATTGATACTTACCTTTGCAAGCATAAGCATTTTCCCTGTGTTCATTCTGGAAATTACCAGAGTTTTGACTGTTGGCAACTTGGCATGTTCAGATGCCTGAAAGAAGGAATAGTGATAACTAGGGAGATTTATATCCTACCTCTGAGCAGCTGTTGACCTACCAGGAAGTTTTGATAATCTGATATAATGTGATATTTGCATATTATGGTGTCATTCCAATTTGGTACTGTTTTGCACTCTGCGTTAATGCCTGGGGAATTTTTTTCTTTGCCAGTAGATTCCTACGTAGTAATTATTTTCAGTATTACTCATGTTTAAAAACTGATATTTCATTCCTCTGTAGAGATACTGTGTTTAAATGGGATATTACACACTTGGAAAGCTCTGCATAGTGCAGATTTTTAAAATCCTTTGTAATGAATTATATTCTGTTTTGGGAGCTTTTTAACAGACTGCTGATTTGTTGACAAATGCAAAGTATATTTTGTGAATATATATTGTACATTTCCTCAACAATAAGCTTGATTTGCATGAAATAATCAATTTCTAAAGCTTATTCAATTTGTTTCCTAATAAACAAGTGCTCTTGTTCTGCTTATATTGAGCTGTACTTACACAGTTTTAGATACATGTAATTTTATCTTGTTAAATATTCTACTTGTATTGTCTCTCCTCTTGTTTAGCTTTGTATTACACACCAACTGGTTTGGGTTTTTTGGTTTGTGGGGTGGAGATTTTAACTTAATTGGTGGTGATCAATGTACTTTCAGTTTAGCTAAGCTGTTTTCTCTTGCATCAAACACTAAATGCAAACAAGGCAGTGTTCACAAAAAAAGCCTGGCTGGATAGACCTTAGAAGAACCACCTCCTGCTGTTTCATTTTTATGTTAATTTGGTTATGTGCTCTCTTGGACATGCTATTATTCAATGGGGCTAAAAGATTTATGGTACCATACTTTTCATACCAAATTAAAATGTGCTTAGAGAGTAACATTCAACCAGTGACTTGTCTGCAGCTGCTCAACTATCTTCAGTGCTCCAGACATGCTGCAATACAGAGGTGCAACATTTTCTGAACCAGTGCTGTGGTCAGAGTTTTTACATTATGTTTGTATTTGTAATTTCTTTCTCCTCTGTGGCAGAAAAAAACCCAAACAAGCGGGAGGGAAAATCGTGTCCTGGGGAATAATGAGATTTGAACTTGTTTTCTAAGCTACTCAGTTGTGCTGTTACAAAGATGCCTACCTTACGCTTTCACAATTTTTAATTTTTTTAAGTGCTGAAAAGTTACGTTATACTAAAGGCTTCTGGGGAAATAGAAGATGGTTCTGTATCTGACCTGTCTGATATGAGCAATCTCTCTGCTTTGTGTTGATGACCAAATTCATTAAGATGTGTATGAATGTAAAATTTCACCAAGGCCTGGTGAAAATTCATCAGCTGCAAGGAATGCAAACAGAAATACCAAACATCAGTGTGCACTCTCATCCTTCTAAATTTGTTCTCAAGCCCAGCAGGGACAGGAAAAGTCTGAGGGAACTCAGCCATTATGTTAAATAGCAGCCAGCTTGCTGAGCAGGAGGTTTTAATGCCCCTGTCCCTGCCACTTTGCTCCTAGCAGGTATTTTCTAAGGGAAGATTTTACTGTTGGGAAATAGAGGCAGAGATTAAGGTCAGAAATGCACTGCTCATAGATTTACTGCTTGTTGGTCAATTTTTATAGCTCACATTTTCTTTGTGACTGTAGCACCTCATCTCTCTTCAATATATATTTGCCTAGAACAGAAAAATTTTACAGCCTTGGTCACATAATGTGTAAATCTAAACTACAGGACTTACTGCAGTCTAGTTGTAGGCTTGACCTTGTATTTCTCTTTCAAGTCCTGCGTATGTATGTTATGTGGTCCAGTGCTTCTTTTCCATTAAAGAGAAATGGGCATCCTCCATATGATGCAGTAATTGCAGCTCACAAGTAGACACATTTTCAATCTGCTACAGTCTCTCGATTTGTGTCTGGAGCTTCAGGCAGCTCTGCATTTATATTTGGAAGGAAAAGCAAATGACAGCTCCTGAAACTTCCAGTCATTTGGGTCTGAAATTAAAATACATACTGGAAATGTTTCTAGGCTAGCACGTGAAAGGCTGTGTTCTTTGGGGGCCTTCTGATCTGCACCATGCTGTCCCATGGCCTCCCACGTGGCAACATGAGAAGGTCACTGCTGCCTGCTGGGGTGGAAGCAGGTGCTCGTGCCAGTGGCAAAGGTCTGCTGAACAGTAGCACGCTCAGGGGCTGGAGTTTTGCAAGTGAGCTGCCCAGACTGTAGCCTGGGAAAAGCATTCCCTGAAGGCTGCCTAGGATCAGATCTTGTCCTTACAAGAATCCTCAGGTTTGGGGTTTAATTGTTTATGGCTTGCTGGCTGAAAGTGTGCCAGAATGTACTAGTCCTTGGGACGTTCCTTCTTAAAAATGTTGCTTAGAGTGAAGCTAAATCCTGAGCCATAAGAGGCAGCATTTATGTAGTTAAGAGGATTTGGTCTTTGAAGGGGTTTTTGTATGTAAATTTTGCTGTCTGTTTTGACCTATGTTTCAGTGAAATAAAGATGTTACTTCCTTTCTGTTCTACTGTGAATGTGCATTGCAATGTATAATTTTCAAACCAAAGTAGTTCTCATGAGGTATTGTTTTAGTTGGGGACAGATAAGCAATCAATATGAAACCACCTGGGTTTCTTTCAAAGGAATCTGTTAATCCAGCACAAAACTTAAGAGGTCCTGAGAATTCAAATGCACAATTTACCTCCAGTGTAATCTTAAATACTGGGAATGCCGTTAATTATATCCACAGGAATTGGTTTCCAGTGCTAAGTGGTAAGTAACTGTTTCTGCTGGCAAGCTGCTTGGAAGGTGGTCAGTGGCTTACAAATTCCAGAAACACTCCTGTTCATGGCAGCCTTGTTCTGCAGGCTGGAATATTGGTGCATTCTCTTTTGTCACACAAATAGGAATGTCCTTCTTCCCTGAATTTCTTTTCTTTTAAACCCAGATTTGAGGTGTTCCAAGTATGTACTTGCTTGGGGCAAGGGCATAACATCTTCAGAGATGGCAAAGAAACCTTTTTGCAGGTGGAAGGGAAGATACTTGCTTAAGATAGCACTTATTGTCTTCAATGGCCTCTAGATTGTAGATTTCAAAGTAATGGACAAGTTAGAATTTCTAAAATTAATAATGTCCCCTGGTTCTGATAACTCTGCCACTTGTTTTCGCACAGTTAAAAAGAGGACAATAGTCCAATATTACCTTTCCTCCTTACTCTGACTAGTTCTCTCATGTAGAACATCTACAGGTATCTTACAAGAAAGCAAGGCCATGCATAAAACCAAGGCTCTGCAGAGCACTTTCCAGCCTTGAAGCTCCTAGAAAAAGGCCCTGTACCTGAACTGAGCTTGTACTAGACCTGAGCATCCTCTCTGCAATTCAAGAAAACCTGATACCACACATAGACATTGATATAGGGAGGGTCTTGGAGCAGCTCTTCACATGTTATCTTTTGAAGGAAGGTGCTGTAAACTTAAAGTTTTGGAAAACTTCCTCTTTTTGTTTTGGTTGTTTTTGGTTTTTTTTAACTTAATAATGAAAGGTCTATTACTATACAGTGGCATACCAGGGAAATGGGGCCTGGACTTCACAGTTATTGCTGGATAGCTTTGTGTGATGTGGATTCAACCCAACATATTTGGTAAGATCATGCTTGGGACAGCTGAAATACCAGGCTCTTTCTAAGGAATGAATTGCCAAACTGTGAATCTGACAAAGGTTAATGACTGCTCTGTGGTACAATAGGTTTTACTTTTTCTTCTGTATTCTAGTTGGAAGATATTGAATGCTATTGAGTTACTCTGGATCTACACATGGGTGGTAAGCTAGTTAATGGCAGTTTTGTTGTTGGTTTTGGCAGCATTTTTTTATAGGTGTACAAAGATTTTTTAAATTTATAGGATAATATTGTGATTATCTGGGATCATTAAGGTGAGTCATGGCGCTTAAAGGCATGAAATGCTATTTCAATTATTCAAGCTTCAGCCCTAGTTTTTAGTCATAAATTCTAGTCTTGTGTTGCCAAGAAAAATAAGAGGACAAAATCCATTAGAAGCAGTAGGTGAAGTGTTCTAATGGTAGTACCTTTGTGCTGTAAACCTGCCCTTTCTTCCACATCACATTTCTAACCATCAGGCTTTAATCTACCTGTGTCTGACATAAGGAACTTGAATTTCTTCAGGTTTTTTTTAACTTGTAGGCACAACTTCTGGTTTTGGTGAGATAAACATGTAATCCTTCTGATGTGATTACTGTAAAAGCTCAAATTTTCAATCCTCCAGTTACTATTTAAATTTACGTGACTCTTCCACTCCTTTTTATGAAGAGTAATTGTCAGAATTGAATATGATGCTCCCATTGCTGTTGGTGCACGTTCCATGTTTTATTCAGCCAAGCCCTTCAATCACAGTGTCTTACCCAACATCTTCATTCTCCTCTGCATTTTTGGGGTTTTTTTTACATCTCTTTTGTCATAGGACAGAGTGCTGCATTCTTAAAAGTAATTTTTCAGTGATGGCTGGACTTTGGCTGCAATAAGACACTTTTTGTCTACTTCCACGTAGACTGCTTTCAAGGAGGTTTCTTTACCTTTTTTGCATATTCACATGAGCTGGGATCTTCTTAAGAGCCTGGGGTTTTTGTTTTTGTGACTTCGAATAGCATTAAATAGTTCAGGCCTGGGAACATATTCTTGCACAAACTGAATAAAATATTCACCATCATTAATGATTTTTCAGTTACAGTCATATTACAGGATCTACTAGTTAGCCAGCTTTAATCTCTCTAATGTGTCATGTTGTTTCAGAATTGGTTTAGTTCCCCAATTAACGTCATGGATTAGCCAACTCTAATATAGTACTGAGCATTTAGTAAATTACATCAACATTATCACTTTAAAAAAATTATTTCATTGTTTTCCTCAGGATTGATGGCACAGAAAGCAGGCTTATGATTTGTTTAATGGTACTTTGGAAAATACTGGTGGGGACCTGGCATTTTTCCAATCCTCTGCAGTTTCCCAGTTTTTCAATGCATTATTAAAAATTGGTATCGATGGACAAGCTTTTCAGCTTTCCCAGTGTGGAACGGTCCCTCAAGAACAGGTTTCATAGCCAACATCTGTGAAGGGGGAGACCTCTGCTCTGCAGTTTAGGAGAGTTAAATTACTCATCCCTGCCCCCAGGTTAGGAAACAGAGACAGAGGCTGATGCAAAGGTAGGTGACTTTCACAAAATGTTTTTGCCAGTGAGCACTGAGCCCCCTGGTGTGACCAGAAACAGCCAGGCACCCTAGCTAGCTCCCTTCTAAACAGAAGAACACCAAAAAGATCTAAAAGTGCAAAATAAAGCTTATTGGTTGTGAGACTGGCCAAAGAGTGTGACGCCCATCCCTTAATAGCTGCTTGAAGGGAAACGATGACAAATTCATACTCTGCCTCTTCCTGCTGCAGCTGCAGCCTGTTCCTACTCTGATCTCCAGGCTGGGCTTGCAGACTTGGTTCCTGCGCATCCGCTCTGCCTTCAGCCCCATGCTCACTGAGACGGAAAGTGCTCAAGTGGTGGCCCTGTCATGTAGCATGCTGAGTTATGTAATCAAGCGCTTCATAGGGGTTTAAAACTGCCGGTGTAGAGAAGAGAAAGCACTAAATGAATTCCCTGTGGAGGAGGACAATGAATTAGGCCATCTATTAAATTTTTCATCTCTTAAGTCTGTTCAAGCCCAGCAGCATCAGAAGCAACGTAAGTTGGAGAATTCAAAATCTTAAAATGAGAAAAAAATGAATGAAGAGCCCATTATGAAACAGATATACAAGGAATGGTATTGCTTTTCCCCCTTTTTTTTCCTGTCCAAATGCAGCAGAAGGACTTTCATTGGCCAAATTCATTGTGTGTCCACCTCGGGCTTATCAACCTCCTTGCATATCAAGCTGAACATCAATCATTTGCCAAAAGGGGGATAATACAGCATGAATGAAAAATATTTGCCAGTCTTGTGTAACTCAGAAAGAAGCAAAGTGATTTTACTTATTATAGGATTAAATCAGACCACAAAAAAAGTCTCATCTTAACTCTTCTCTCCCCTTCCACATTGTATGAGTGGTATAATCAAAATTTAAATGACTGTAGATGGGCATAGCTCCCTTCCTATCGCTGGAGGTTAGCTGACTCATAGCAGCAGAAAGTAAAATCCTTGTGCTTTATAGTAGGTTTGCTAGTTTTCAGTGATTTCCCCTTGGTTTCAGTGGTTTGAGTTGTTTTTCAGGACACCATTCCACTATTTAATATCCTAATATATATTGAGGAGAGGGCGATAATAATATTCTACTACCTGCCTTTTCTTCCTTTACTTTTCATCCTATTGTCCTCTTGTTCAAACTTTTTATCAGCATTTGAACAGGGAAGAGAAGAAACTATTTTCATACTCTCAGCCTGTTATCATTGAGATGCAGAACAGGGAGAAAAAAAGATTTGTTTCTAGCTTATGATTAAAAATAAACTAGATCTGTGGTAATTTCTGTCACCTTCATTTAACAGAGTGCCTTTATTTGTGTTTCTGCCTATCTGTCACTAGGATGCTTGGTGCAGTTTGGGTTGATGCAGACTAGGTGGAGTAAATCTGAGCCGGTGGGGTGAGCAGCACAAGGCTGAGGATAGATGCATGAAAACAGACCACAGATGGGTGAGACAAACAGGATCCCTGGGCTGTGACTGAGGAGGCAGGTCTCTTTAATGGCTCTTAGCAACGCCCCTGCTCTGACCCTCCTCATATGTGAGGAAATCAAATCAATACACTGTTCTTCAAACCACGATGCTGCAGCAGCAGCAAGGCATTGTGGCAGCCTTCGTCTCTTAAATTCATCTTCGCTTTTCAGTGTACTGATCTCTGGATATCCATCCTTGCTTGTCTCCTGAGGAAGACTCCGACTGCATCTTTAATCGGATTGCTTGAGCTCCCATGCACAACCTTCTTCTTATTAGCAAGTATTAGGTAGGCAATTTTAAAGTGCTTTTGGATTTGCAGGCAGCTGTAACGTTGATCTGACAACCCTATTGTATTCTCTGTAAACATAGCAGAAGCCTCTCTTTCAAACCTACTGTGTTTTAAATCTTGCTTTTCTTCTGTTTTTGTGGTTGGGCAGGGGGACTGCTGTTTTCTCTTTCCTTTTAAAAAAGATGTTGTAACTGGTTTCTGCTTTTAGAAAAGCCTGATCCCTCCCCTGTTCTGTGGAGCTATAACCCGGTGCCACACAGTTACTTTCAATGTTGATGAACATCTGTTCAACTGTCTAACATTTAGGGCAGGCTGCTCACTCTTTTATCCTTTGATTTTCCTGTGCATACTTCAAAAGTGTAGACTGGGACTCTGCCCACTAAGTTTTCCCTTGTTTCCAGAGATGGCTAACAGAGGACCAAGCTATGGCTTAAGCCGAGAAGTTCAGGAAAAGATTGAACAGAAATACGACCCGGAATTAGAGTCTAGGCTGGTGAACTGGATTATTGTACAGTGTGGAGAACAGATAGAGCACCCTCCTCCTGGAAGGCAACATTTTCAGACCTGGTTGATGGATGGAACGGTAAGTCTTTTGTCCAATTGCACACTTTCATGTTTTTATATGCACAGGGCCCCTGTGTTCTGTCTTCATTTAGATAAATTTGTCAGAGCTCACGGTCAGTGCAGAAATATATGCCTTAGTATCTGATTTTTTTCCTTTTGACCAAGAGTCTTAATCTCAGAAGATAAACTATCCTGCTAGTGTACTGAGATCAGTACAATATTTATGATTCTTATGAGTCATGCATATTTTATATATAAGTATGACTCATTCCTTCAGCATTTTTCTCATGCAGTTAAGTAAGACCTTTTTTTAAAATGAGATGTATACTTTTATCTTAAAAAAATAATCAGTGTTGACAAGGAAAGGCAAAGAGATATAGCAAATTTGAAGGATGGGATTGTGTCATAACTGTCTTCTTGGGAATACACCTGCAGCTAAAACATTCTATTCCATTGGTTTATTGAACAACAGGCAGATGCTGCTGTTTGCAGTGGCTGTAAGACTATGCTAATCATTGAATCTCTGCCAAAGTGACTTTAACAACATTTCCATTGACATTGCTTATTTTTTGGCTTGGGCATGAGGCTTCTTCTCTGTCGGTTGTTATATAACCTCTACCAGTGATTGCTTTGTTGTTTCTAGCAGATTAGGATTTATATGGTTAGGCTTTTGCCTCAGTTAATAAAAGCTTTAATGCTTTTCTAATATACTTTGATTATTATCAAGTCACTTTTCTGTTTTTAACTGAAGAAATTATGTCCCTGACAGAAACTGGCCCGGTCAAAAGCATTATGAAGCATCATTTCATGTGCAGAAATTGCCTTCTAATTGGTGCCTGCTTTCTAATTCTGTTTCTGTCTTTATCTCTCAGCTGTTATGCAAGTTAATAAACAGTTTGCATCCAAAGGGAAATGAGCCTATTGCAAAGATCTCGGAATCAAAAATGGCATTCAAGCAGATGGAACAAATATCTCAGTTCTTAAAAGCTGCTGAAATCTACGGAGTAAGAACAACAGATATCTTCCAGACAGTGGATTTATGGGAAGGTAAAAATAATAAACTGAAAGTCAGTTTATAGTCTTCGTTTTACTTTGCTTTGATGTGCATTTTGTCTAGGCATATTCTCTAATGTAATTATCTTTTGTTTCTGTTTGCCTTACCTCATTACCATGTTCTTCCAGTGCTGCATTATTTCCTCTCAGGGATTTCTATTACCCTGAGGGCATAACAGAACCTTTCCAAGCTCATGTGTTATCCAAAACCCCATCATCCTGACAGAAATTCACAGACCTAATAAAACAACTGTTCTCTATGCTAATTATTTCAAAGTGAATAGCTCCTAATAAGAGCATGTAAAACTCTGATTTTCTGATGACAAAATTTTATTACAGTTTTCAAATGATAAGCAAACCTTAAATTGGAGCTAAGAAATGCATTCCCAGGAGCATAGATGCCTCTATGAAGCTTACAAGGGTTCATTTATGACTAGTGAGAAACAAAACTCACTGCTTAATGCCATGTTAGCTGAGCTTCTCTCTCTAAGGAGACAGTCTTTTAGGAGAGGTCACTATGGCAACAGCAAAAAAACTCAGGGTGCTCCTGTGGTTTTACAGTAAGACAGGTGAAGTCTCCATCCATGCTCAAAATAGGAACTGCCTGTTCTAGTTGCTGAAGAGCTGAGTCATTTGTGCATTCATGGGGCTGGTTTTGCCCACTTCTGTGGTGGTACATCCCGTCCTGGTTCTCTAACCAAACACACTGTATATCCTGCACCTCCCTGGACAAGGTGATGCAATGCTTTGGCTGAGCACTCAGAGCAAAGACAGCTGCAGAGTATCGTAAAAGGCATGTATGAAAGGGTCAAAAATGTTCCATTAGAATCAAACAGTGGAAAGAGGAAAACAATCCACTGAGAAAGCTGGCCAGCATAGTTTGTGTAGGAGTACACATCAAGAGAAAAAAGTGGGGTGTGTTTTCACAGGCAGTCAGGATATATGTGGAAGAGATCTCCAGGACAGCTAGAGAAATGGAAGACTTGGGAGCTCTTCATGAATGGGTTAGAGGGAAAGGACATACTGACAGCTGGAGTTACTGCCATCTGTAAATGTCTCAGAATGCCAGATTTGCTTGACAAATCCATACCTTTGATAAAAAGGCAGGATTGTTTCTTCCAGTTCAGTCTTTAGTGTGTTATGCAATCTATCTTTACATGTCTTAAATGAAGGGATTTCCACTTTCCTGAAGTAGCACCTTCTCACCCCTCAGCCTAGCAGGCTGTTGAGAGAGAAGCTCCATCTATCTTGTAAGGGATGATAATCACTCATTTCAGACGTTGTTCTTTGCAGTCTTTTGCAATTCATAATGGCTTCCCACCATGCATATGAAAATATCATACATTGATCCTTATGAGGAAAAAGGACTTTCTTTGAAGACAAAATGCTCTTAATGCTAGTGGCTCTCTCGTAATTTCCTTTCACTCGTCACCTTTTCTCAACAGATATAAGGTGAAAAGATAGTAACTTCTAGAGGATAGGAAGTCAAAACACAACTTGCAACCTGGGAGGAGGACATACAAGGCTTTTTTTCACTGTTATTTTAAGACTTCCCAAAGCTAATCTGTGACTCCTCACTTTCCCACTCCCTTTTCATCATTCCTGCTGCTCATTTCAGCACTGGGATGAAACAGTAGGTCTCTCCAGCAGTGAGAGCTCTTTGTGTCTCACCATAACTCTGACCTCTGGCATCTGTGCTGCTTCAGGGCTGAATTGTCTGAACAGGGATGCGTTAGCTGGGATGAAAGGACAGTCTGTCTTTCACTGTTTCATAATTGCATCACTCCTACACTTCGCATCATGATTTCTTTAGAAAGAGAGATGTCAGTGTATGTTTAGAGGAAAAGAAAAACATGTGACTGAGAAAAAGCTTTCCCCTGGCACTAATTATTTTAATTGTGAGCTTTTGCTTTGAAATTCTTCGCAATGATTAATGAAAATGTTTTACGATATGATCCTGCTGTTGGCTGCTTCAAGCTCACTCAGTCCATCTGTTGCATTTTTCTTCATCTCTGTGGCTTCTTGATCCAGGGGAACTATCACCTCTCTTTTGGCCCCTTCTTACATAAATGTACATAAAGCTGAGCAGCTTTCCCTGATCCATACCCAAGACATGTTTGCTGCCTTTTACAGATCCCTCCTTGATACATTTCCAGACAGGCAAGAGGCATGTGCACCACTGGGTATTTGTTCAACATTTACAAAAATGCATTTCTGGAGTACTCTGCAGAGCAGTTCTTCATCTTTGTGTTTGAACCTTCTCCTTTCCTGACCTGGAGAAGAGGTTCTTCCAGATAGGTTTCCCCTAAAAAGAAAGGCTTAGCACAAGAAGTAAGGAGAGAACCCTTCCTCCTTGTTTTAAGAGCAGTGCCAAGTTCCTCTACAAGGCTGTGCTATTCAAAGCACACTGCAGAGGACACTGAGATGCAGGAGTGTCATCAGCACAGGTCCCTGCAGAGAGGCTGAAGCTGTGGGCCAGGTGGGCAGCCCACACAGCTGTCAATAAACAAGTACTGGAGCTGAGGGAAGGCACTTACTACAGTTTGCTGCAATTTGAACAGAGTCAAACCCAGCTTCAGGGAAGGTGTATGATCTCTTCTGTCAGGTGACTGCACCAGAAATTTAAAATTTTTCCCTGCTTTTGTGGTTGGGTTTTGGAGGGTTTTCTTTGTGGTTTGTTTTGTGGGGCTTTTGGTGTGTTTTTTGTTTTTGTTTGGTTTTGTTTGTTTGTTTTGGTTTTTTGTTTGGTTGGGGGTTTTCGTTGGTTTTTTTTTTTAATACTGACGATTGAGCCCTTTGTATCCTTTGCTGGAAGAGGGCAAGTGACACAAGACCACTTCCATTCAGGTCTTTCCTCACCCACAGCACTCCTCATATGCAGCAAGGAGCCTCTGCAGAGCAGAGCCGTGGCTTTGTTTTGTCACGTGTCATTCAGCTCCCACTCACTCAGTTTTCCCCCTGCAGCATCTCCCACTCGTCACTGACAAATAAAGCAGAGCTGAGCAAAGAGCGTGGGGGGGGCTGCCAGATGGCTCTGCAAGGCTGATCATCATATTTCACTGCCTGTCTTTTGTTCCTTTTGCTTTTTTTCTTCGCTTGCCGTCATTATTCAGCTGATTCACTTTTAAATCCTTCTCCACATCTCTTTTCATCCCAGGCAGTCACTGCACTCCTGTTACATGGGAGGCATCCCAAGGACGTTGTATGTGGCATCTGTTGCAGCATATGGTACATCTGCTGCCCCGGGGAGCTCTGAGGGTTCCTGCCTCATGCTCCTCCATGTGCGCCTGTGGATGTGCGCATGGGGGATGTCGGCTCTGCAGCTGCCCTCCCAAGCAAGGACCCCTTGGTGCAGATTGCCTTAAATACATAAAAATACATCCGTTCTGGAGGGCTGAAAATTTATATTATGAGCAAATGGTCCCCTGCAGGTAGGATTTTTATAAACTTTAGTAGACTGTATGACAGCCACAGTTGGAAGCTGATAGATGTTTTCAGCTTTAGTGTGCTGTCCTCACTTCAGCCACTGTGTTACAGAGCTCTGGACTGGCTCTGCCTGTAATCAGGGTGATGCACTACATAAACACAGAGTGTGCACTGCTCCCTTCCCTCTACACTCCAGTTCATCTACAGTGATGTTCAGTAGTATTAGTCCACTGGAGGCATTTCTGAATTCTGTTATCATCATGTCTCTGTTGTCTCTTTTTTTCTGAATTGCTTGTTTTCACATGTGAAGAACCAGAATCAGATCTGTTAACTAGATACATTACTTCTGGAAAGAGAAAGAACCGGAATAAAAGAGGAGAGGGGAGTCATAGAAATGCTCATGGGAGGATTTCATTAGGGAGAAGCAAAAGGAAGATTTCCAGTAATTTACCACCTCACACAATTGGAAGTATCTGCTGCAACTTAGTTTTACTAGAAAGTATTCCAAAAGGTAGCATGCCTAGATTGGGTAATGAGTTATGTAACTTTTATTTGACTAAAGATGAGACAAGCCCTGACTTTTTGAACTGAGAAATGAAGTAAGATAGCATAGGGAGAACATGGAAAAATAGTGGATCAAATGGGAGAAATTAAAGGTATGAAACTCTATAGCATCATAGCAAGTTGGAAAGTTTAGAGAGGTGCTTTCATGGTTAATTTGGGAAGGACTGATAGAATTTAGCTGCACAGGAGCTCCCAGAACTGCTGTGAGCTCTGTTAGCAAAGGGATCAAACTTACTCTGAGTAAATTGAGACACAGCACTGTTAATTAACACACTATTCTACTTCAGCCACATTTTGCTGAGTATATTACCATTATTTGTATACCAAAGTAATCTCTCCTTAGGAGAAAATTTTGTCAAAGGGATTCTATAGACTTAAAATGGTATGGAGGAAGGCATTAAAATAATCAAAGGCCTGGAAACCTAGAAATGTCTGAAAAATGAAGTTTTGCTTTAACTCTATCCCTTTGTTGACTTTTAATAAGCTCTTGTATATCAGTGCTTTCATTTCAGCAATGGTAAAATAGCATTTATAATTCTATTAATGCACATCTTCAGGGACCTGAGGGAGTTACTTAATACATTGGATAAAACTGTTTTCCAGTGTGCCAAGCTATTTGTTGTGCAAGGATTTCTTATATTAATTTCACTGTCTGGCTTTCTAGGGAAGGATATGGCAGCAGTGCAGAGAACCTTAATGGCTTTGGGCAGTTTGGCAGTCACCAAGGATGATGGCTGCTACAAAGGAGATCCATCCTGGTTCCACAGGTAAAGTCCAGAGTCAGCTGTTCAGAGCTGTCTTCCCTGGGAAGCTGGTTATCATCTGCCTTTAGGATTTAAGGAAATTTACTGGGAAAGGAAAGGAAGAATATTTCCCAAGTTTCCTTGTAATAAGGAGGTTTTTCTCTCTGGAGTCTAGAGAAGGGAAGCAGGAAAAGTATACATTTGTCTTCAGGTTTGCTCTCTCACATCAGATAGGAGACAGAAAGATTAATGAAGACAAGGCTGTTAAGGATGTCTGTGAACCCCCCAGCTCTGACCCCTTTACTGAGGAAAGAGAAGGCATGAAGTCTCTTTACTTTTTTTCATCAAACCAAAAATTATTTCATTTCCTAGGCTTCTTTTTTCTTGGGGAGCACCACCTATCTGTGAAAAATTCTCTGTCTTGGCAAAGCTGTCTATTTGTTCTGAAATTCCATTTATTTTGGCTAGGGAGGCTGTAAAGCAGGAACAGGAAGAAAAGGAAATCCTCCCACAGTTACTATCCTGCCCCACAGGCGTATTATTGACATAAGTTTCTGCCATCCAAGAGTATCTCTTACACAGAAATGTCAAAGGCAGGTTAGCAAGAAGAGTGCTGACTGCTTGCCTTTGCTTGAATTTTCTGATGTCAAGGTGAGGCTCAGCAAAAATAAAACAAACTTCACTTTTGTTTTTCTGTTTGTCTTAAACCCTGAGCTGGTTAAACTGAATCTGAGATTTGAATTTTAGGTGAATAAATGCAAACTCCTATGCATTGTTTTTATGAAATCAGGTTACATTAACTTAATACACTGCACAAATAGATTTATATTTATGGAATATAATTAGGTTTAAAGTTGATTTCAAATCCAGTTACCTTCTTTAATATAAACCAGACATGAAATCACTATGACCCAGACAGACTTATTTGTTTTATGTAACTAAAACAAAGTCCCACATGGAAAAATTAATTTTCATCTGGACTCTTAATTGTGGGTGGGAACAGTTTTTGTTGGCATGGATGAAGATGTGATTACCTCCCTTGTCACTGTCTGTCCAGCCCATACTGCTTGGATAGCCAACCCATATCTATTGTAGTCCCTGTGAAATACCATGTTATAGCCGCTGCCTTAAGGAAAGCTGGTGTTACAGCATGTGGCCAGTCAGGAGCTGTTTTCTGAGTAGCTTCCCTATCCCTTCAGGCAGACCAAACCCCCTCACTGCCACCCAGTGATACTTATAATTCAGGGCTTTCAGGCTGGTTCTTAATCACCTTAAGTTAAATTGAGAGACCGATATCAAATGGCATAAGAGTATCCGTGCAGGGATCTACAGTGATTAGGATAATGCCACACTTGAGCTAAGCCATTTAACTTTCCATTGCCAGTGACTCACATACCGAGTGCCATCAGACTGATGCTCCCTTCCTTGCATGCCCTAGCAAGGTTCATGGATCCACAGCTGTTTGTTATACTGTTGGCAAACACAAGCACTGGTGTAAAGTTGGCACAAAAATTTGACAGGTCTGGAGGGCCCAGTTTTAGGTAAGGGTGATGCCAGACAGGCCAAACAGAACTTGACATAGTGTGAGACATGGCAGGTAAGTAGACTTGCCTTCACCTCTTTTCTTAGTCTCAGTTAAGGTCATTTCCACCCACCTAAAAACAAATTTTGTAGATGTTATCTGTAAGAGCATCATATACTAAATGTGGGGCTTATGATGGTAAAAATAACACGATATGATCCAAGCTACATATGTAATCAACTTTTATTAGCATATCCAGGCTATCCTTTAGTCTCTCCTTTTATTTCTTCTTTGCAGTTCTATTTTTTCCCCTGTTTAATTACTTTTTGACTTTCTGTGGAAGTACTCATGAACATAGCAAAAAATTCTATGAGGAAAGAGAAAAAGAACAGTGGAATACTTTCCTGTTGTTTTCATTAAAATCGAGGCAGACACAGTGAACCTGAGATTCAATTAGGTAATAGGAGTTGTTCTAAAAACATCCTGTCATGGAGATCCTGGCAGTAGTTTGCTGCTGTATAAGTATTCTGGAAAAGAAATTAAGCAGCTGTGAGAGGGGCCTGCTTTCTGAGACATCACAGTTCTGTATGCCTCCCCCTAAACAGTGAGCTTTCTGGCAAGAGCTGTGGGATCTGAGAGCCTATGGTGGGCCTCTGTAATCCTTCTTACTAGTCTAAACTTCACCACTTGAGGACTCATTCTGAAAAATGACTCGTCAGTCCTGGGGTCCTGTGGATCTGTCTCCCCCTTCTGCTCTGCTGGGCTTTCACGAGGATGTGAGGGTCAGATCCTGCACTGTGCTGAGAACCCTGGCTCAAGTCTGAAAAAACACTTAAACTCTCTGCTAGGCTCGGGGTGTTCAGGACATTGCAGGAGATGATTTTCAATCACAGCATGTCTAGTATTCTCATCTAGTGGAGGGGTGGGGAAGAAAAGGGGAACTCGATGCCATATTGCAGCGTAACCTGTAACCTGATCACAGGACAAACTGACACAGCAGGGAAATAGGGTGGGAGTAGGGTCTGGTAGAAGATGGAAAGCCTCCCTCTGTCTCGGACTGCCAATTCATATGGCTCATTTGATAGCAACAGACTGATCCTTCTCCATCATGAATCTCTTTTTTTCCCCACCTAGTAGAAATGAAAGATGAATCCAAGATGAACAGTTTCTTGCGAGGCAGCAGAGTGCACACTTTTGTCCTTCTTAGCTGCCACTTTGGCCTTCAGTGCTATTTTCAGGAGAAAAGGGCTCCTTTTATGCTCCAACAAAGGTTCATTGATCCAAAGGGCTTTTGAGACCAGGGACCCTGAATAAAAGTGGTCAGTATGTTTTGATGGAAGATAAAGGACTGTCATACAGTTAAGACACAGCTGCAAAGGGCAAAGTCTATTGCTTAGGAGGTGAGAGATCTGGAAATGGCAATAAAGCAAACGTTCTGTTCTAAAGACAACCAAAGTAAACTCTGCAAAAATGTCCTTTCTCTGACCCATTACTACTCTGGGTACACTCAGCTTTTATTTACTCTACCGAGTTAAATTACACCAATTTTTATGTTGCTCTAGATGGGTATCAACTTGTAGTACAGCACAGGTAAGTGTCTCACGGACTACAGCTGTTAAGAGCAATAGGGCTCAACACAGATTAACCCTATTTTGTATTTTATATACGACACTGCATAAATAGTTTACCTTTCACAGTTTCTGGGGAAGTCCCTTGGGTTTCTGGAATAATGGGGACAATGAAAGTCTAAAGTGTTGTAGGTTTGATGAGGGCTTTACTTCTATCTGCAGGAAAGCAATTAGCCCAGCCAGTATTGTCCAGCACATGGGATGGTGCAAATGACTTATTGCATTACAAGGGATATGAGCCAATTTCAGATTGATTGTCATGATCACAATCCCTGTGTGATTTCATGATCATACACAGAATGATGGTATGTATGTGTGTTGCTTTTTTGTGTGTGTATGTGGACAGGAAAGCACAGCAGAATCGACGAGGATTTTCAGAAGAGCAGCTTCGGCAGGGACAGAACGTAATAGGTCTTCAGATGGGCAGCAACAAAGGAGCGTCACAGTCGGGTATGACAGGCTATGGGATGCCGAGGCAAATTATCTAAAAGCATCTCTGTCTATGGGAGAAAACACTCTTTCTGCAGCATGGTCTGTTCAGGAAAAAAAAAAAGAAAAAGAAAAAAATGCTTATTAGTTCCCTTTCAGCCTGGTTTTTAATAGTTAGTGCTCTCTAAGGTTTGGGGTATTTTTGGTTTGGTTTGTTTTCTTTGCAGCTGCAAGAGTTCGCCTAGGAACTTGGGTTTTTGTGGTGGTGTGTGTCAGTTCACAGCACGTGCGCACTCCTGCCTCCTACTTTTCACTTCTGAACTATGCAAAGACAATTATTCTGTATTAATTTATTTGCAAAGTGTTATCTTCCATATTTGTCTCACACTGCACTTGTATTTCAACCAGTAACCTCGTTCTTCAATTCAGTGATGATATGGTTTGACTGAAGAATAAAGACAAATTAAAGACACCTCAAAGACTCATTATTTAAAGAAAGTAAAAGCTGAAACCAACAACCACATGGTACAGTGCAGATGAGTTAAATACTTTCAATGGTCAATCTCTCTTATCTCTAACCCAGCGCCCTCTCTGGGTGACACCCTGCTATAGTGTTTACAGTCCTTGTTACATGTTCAATTTAGTGTTTGTCTAAAGACACACCCGAAGTACTTTCCTAAAAACAAGAAAAGATTTATTATCCACTGAGTCTGATTCATGTAGTCCCAGCGAATTTAGCTCAGATTTTTCTTGACCTAGTATGCTGGGTCATCTGCAGCACACAAATTTGTGGATCAAGCTAAAATCAGTTTTATAGGGAAAGCAAAAGCTGTGTGTGAAGACAAAGCAAAATAAGGATTAATTCACTATTTCCCATTGGCATGTAGACATTTAGCCACTTCCTGGAAAGCAAGGCCTCAACATGCATGATGTTTACTTGTCACCACAGTTATTCCCTTCTTCCTCTTCCCAGAGCTTTTGCTGCTGGCCATGACACAATACATATGGGATATCCCTTGTCCAGGTGGGGCCAGCTGTCCCAGCTGTCCGTCTCCCAGCTTCTGTTCCACTCCCAGCTGTGGGGACAGAATGAGAAAGAGAAAAGACCTTGGCATTGTGCAGGCAGTTTAGCAGAAGCCCCTATTGGTGAGTTATCAACTTCTTTAGTTCCCAGTCCAAAGCACAGCACCCAGCCAGACTCAGTACACCCAGCAGCAGGTGAGTCTCCAAACTTAAGGAATTCTCCGCTATGAATGAACAGTCTGTCAGACAGAGGTGAGAACAGGCTTCATCTTGTGATAGTTGGTACTACACCAAGCAAAGCACAAAACAAGTTGTGTTTTAAATGCAAAGCAAAAATTAGAACAAAAGTACCAGAATGCTTCTGACCTGAAAAACAGTCACAGTTCAAATTCAAATAATCTATTATGTTCATCTGTGAAGGGCTGTAAATGTGGCTAGTGGTTTATTTGGAGACAGTTTGCTGGAGTAGGCTATCAGAACGTTCTCCGAGTGCTTGACTTTCCAGTCAGCACAGCTGCCTTGGGGCTGTGCCCCACACACACTTGAGGGATGCATAATATTTCTCTGCAGGGTTTCCTTGCTATTGACTGCCTCTGGGCTTTCACTCACAAAGCCCATTCCCACAGGCAAGAGGGAAGGGAAACATAATAATTGAACTCCGTGGGTTCTTCAGTTTTTTCTTTTTAATTCATGACAGTCTTCCAAGAAGGGCTGAAAACAATATCTAGGCCGGCAACAAACGAAGATTAATGTGTTCTGACAGCTCTCTGAGTGCCTACATACATAGGGTGATTTCTGTCTCGCTTTGAACCCAGTGACACATGCTGACAGTTAGGTGTTTACTAAGTGGCCCTAGGGCCAGCCACACACAGGTTCATGTGGCTTCAAAATTTCTACCACTGAGTAAACTGAAAGGATGGCTCCTTCAGCTCATAGGAAGCTCTATCTTCCCTGTTAGGAGAAGAGAATAATATCTCCCCACTTCAAGCCAAGCACTGCAGAGAAAGTGATGTGAAGGTCATGTTATATCATTGGGGCTGAATGGATCTGCAGCTGCCACTGAAAAGATTCTGTCCCCACTTGTACCTCCTCTTACAGCTGCCAGGGCATCTTGGCTCCTCCACTGTCCTACTGTCACACTGGTTTGTGTTTACTACCTGTTCAGGGCTATTCCTCTGTTACTTAGGTGAATTAGCTCAGCAGAGGAGCAGATAACAACTCGAGATAGTGCATCTCAGGTAAGGGAGCTCACATTACAGCTGTGGTAGGGCAGTAGCTCAGTGCAAAGTATGGTACATAACTTCCCCCTAGATATGACATTAGTTGTAGTATGAAGAGACCAGTGGGTTTCCTCATAAAAATAAATAAGGTGATTAAAGAAATCTGGGCTGATGGCAAGACAAATGCCTGCCAACAGAAATTTCACCTTGGTTAATGTGAACAGCATCCACCTTCCTCTAATAGCAACCACAAAGTCATAGCCACGGCGGGCGAAATGGCTGGATAGGAGGAGCTGGAAGAACTGCCTTGAAGGTAGGTAAGAGGTCAGAGAGGTCCCAACCTGACCCTCTGCCCCACACCACCCTCACAGGGGACACAGCCTGCATCATCCATCCCAAATTTGGTGACCTTGGCCTGCCCTCTCTGGCTGCTGAATTTTCATTCCATTTTTCATTCATGTGTCTTCTCTGAAAACACCATTTTTAAGAGCTATGTGACAATTACATTCCCAGAATATATTGTTTTCACTATTTCTGATGCTAACAGCCTTATTGAAGTTATTGAAAACATTGTGTGCTTGCATATCAAACAGAAAAAGAAAAAAAGAAAAAGAAAAAGAAAAAGAAAAAGAAAAAGAAAAAGAAAAAGAAAAAGAAAAAGAAAAAGAAAAAGAAAAAGAAAAAGAAAAAGAAAAAGAAAAAAAGAAAAAGAAAAAAGAATTTAAAAAAATTTAACCAACTGTATTAGGGAAAAACAGCTAAGTGCTCCAGGAAAGAAAATCTATACCACGTAGCTCCTGACACAGGACCTGGTTGGTGTGGGACCAATGGCCATACATAGTGATTCCCCAGGATCTTATATTTGGCAACCCATCCCAAGATCATAACATATTCTTTCATTACCTTAATCCATCAAACTAATCTGGCTGTAAATATCTGGCAGTTGATGTTGCAAAGTATACTTTATGCAGGGAGCTAGCTTTATCCTTTCATATCCTCATGATAGATGTAGAAATATTAGTGTTATTGTTAATTAAATGCTAATATGTTCTGGCCTACTAAGATTCTTCTATTAAAATATCCTTACTACTAATTTTACAAACACCCTAAGCTAAGAAGTAAATTATACAGTACCATGTTAGTTGCAACCAAGTTAGCAGAAAACATCATCACTTCTCTTATATCAGCAATAAACCATGGTAAATTTGCTTCTAATGCATCAAAAACACCTATGCAGGTCCCCCAGAAGGCTAATTAATTTATGTGAAAACCTTCTGCATTGTTACTAGCTAAAAGCCTTGATATATATTAGAATAAAGACATACAGGAGCTTTGAACACTGAGGGATAGAGTGTGTGTTTGGGAGGAGGGATTTATGTGTTTCCTCTCCTAGCTCTCTAATGCTTAGGGGAGGGTTTCCCCTGCAAATGATGAACAGCATCTCACAGGAGGCTTTGGGCTCAGTTTGACAGCAAGGACGAGCTAAGACAAGATTCCCCACATGCTGTCTATAACCCTGTTGGAAGCCTGATTGTAACTTCATGAGCTATCCCAGGAATAGAATAGAATAGAATAGAATAGAATAGAATAGAATAGAATAGAATGGAATGGAATGGAATGGAATGGAATGGAATGGAATGGAATGGAATGGAATGGAATAGAATAGAATAGAATAGAATAGAATAGAATAGAATAGAATAGAATAGAATAGAATAGAATAGAATAGAATAGAATAGAATAGAATAGAATAGAATAGAATAGAATAGAATAGAATAGAATAGAATAGAATAGAATAGAATAGAATAGAATAGAATAGAATAGAATAGAATAGAATAGAATAGAATAGAATAGAATAGAATAGAATAGAATAGAATAGAATAGAATAGAATAGAATAGAATAGAATAGAATAGAATAGAATAGAATAGAATAGAATAGAATAGAATAGAATAGAATAGAATAGAATAGAATAGAATAGAATAGAATAGAATAGAATAGAATAGAATAGAATAGAATAGAATAGAATAGAATAGAATAGAATAGAATAGAATAGAATAGAATAGAATAGAATAGAATAGAATAGAATAGAATAGAATAGAATAGAATAGAATAGAATAGAATAGAATAGAATAGAATAGAATAGAATAGAATAGAATAGAATAGAATAGAATAGAATAGAATAGAATAGAATAGAATAGAATAGAATAGAATAGAATAGAATAGAATAGAATAGAATAGAATAGAATAGAATATTTTTGTGATAAATTGCTTTAAACATCATAATATCATTCCCCTTCAACAGCTGTACTAGCAAAAGCCCCATCAGAGCAGGCTGGACCAGAAACACCTTAAATATTATCACCCTTGAGCTTCAGTTTGCCATACTTGTAGACAAGTAAATGACATTTATCTGCCTTTATAGAGGTTTTGGGACCGTGACCTCATTATGTACAATTGCTAAATAGCTTCTTTTCAACATTAAGTTGGTATCTAACAGCCTTCTGAAAGGATGCTCAACAGCTGTTTGAGGGAGGAAGAACTGCATACATGAGGATGGGATCCAAGTTTATCTCCATGTATATGAAGAGCAGAAAGAAAATACGTTGAATAGAAAGTCAGTATTAAGTTCATACAGTTCAATTAAGCTGGAGTTTGAGGACTGTCAGGCTAACATAACAAGATGTGTTTAAAATAAAAATTAATGAGGGTGAACAGCATGAAGAGGCTTTGCTCTCCAGTAAATCAGCCCACAGCATCACTTTCTAAGATGCCTGTGCTAAACAGCATGTCCCACACTCGGCAGGGATGAGAGGAGAAGGAAGGTGCTCCTTGCAGCAATGGGCAGCAGCAGCCCTGTCCCTTTAACCTGGGAGCTGTCTGTGTGGGCTGTTCACACATTCAGACCAAGATGTCTTGTTTTACTGACTTCTTAGGCCAAAACAGAGCCCCCAAGGAGCAAGGATAAGGGCTCAGGATATAAAAGTTTCATTTCTATGTCTGTAATTGATTTCATTTGGCTCTGGCTGCGTTGTTAGCGTTGGCTACCTCCGTTCCTCTAATGGGAAACAGTAACAGTAGTGATGGTTTGAACAGCTCAGATATTAATACCACTGATATGGTAATGTCCCCTAACTAGAAATAAGCTTTAAATATGTTGAGAAGGGAAGTGAGCACCTTTAGAGGAAAGAAATTCAGTCATCTACTCTAAGCCTATTCTGTGATTGCCATGGTAGGTCCTGAGCAAGGGAGCGAGAGGTTACCAAGGCTGCAGATAAGCCTATGTAAACAGACCTTCCTGCAGCTTTTTTGTCATCTATAAACTTTAAGAGAAACATAAAAGCTGATAGTTTTAATGCATGCATGAGCTACCAAAGGAAACTATCTACAACACCCTAAATTTTAGGCTGTCACTAGACAGAGTAACAATTTTGTCAGTGAGTTTTGTGCACAGTATGCTCTTGACAGGAAACAAACTATTTTCCTCTTCTACAGGGCTTGCCATCCTGCAGAAAGGGCCGGCAAGAAGACAACACAAGCTATTAGTAGGAAAACAGTCAGAGGCAGCCACTACTCCCCACCCTAGCAAACTTTGCTGATGTTGTTCTGCCCGCATGAATCTCCAAAATAAAACCACCACAGTTCTACAACTAAGGCTGAGCAGTACAAAACCATGAGATAAAATGGCAAAGGGGAACAAAAAAAAAATATTAACTGTTACCACAGAGGGAAAATCACTGCCTTGGATGGAAGGAAATTCTTCTGCTTTCACCTGCCTTGTTTGTACTACCACACAGTGTGTGTTGCTGTGACATTCAAGGGAAGTTATAATGCCATTCCTCAGATGTAGAAATAGATTTGTCTGTGGTACTATTGGATTTATAGGGGTAATTAGAGAGGCGACCTTTCTCCCTAATGAAATTTCTGTTAAAGGGCTCACTTTGGTAGAAATGTTACTCTGTTATTGGGCAGCAGTAAATCTTATGCGCCAGTGAGTCAGTGCTCTGCAGACCATGTGGCAGCTTCAATGTTTATGTCTAGGTTCAGACGAAGTGATGTCCAGAAAGTCAGGCGAGAGGTCTACTTTCCTGAGATCTGCAGGGCCCAGCTTGCTGGTGAGGGGAGAGGCAGTGCCAGAGGGAAGGAGCTGGCAGCCCCAGGTATGTGGCTTTGGGGGGCTGGAAGCAGCACGTGTCTGAGACAGGTCGGTGACTGCTGTTGCTTAGAATCAAAGACACAAACTTTCCAAATGAGATTAAGAGTGCTAATATAAAAAGCAGATCTTGAATGAAAGCTTTCAGATGCACAAATATGGCTCTGCACACATGTACGATTGATTTACTACAAAATTTACAAGGTTAATTAATTACTATATCTAGCAGATACATCCAATAAAAGAACAGTTACCCCAGTAACCCACCCTTGGGGTCTGCACCTTGGAGTTGTTCCAGAGACTTCTTTGCCCTTTTTCTTGTTATGTCTTCTAAGTTCTAGTGCAACACAGTGTCCCTGTTAGAATTCCTCTTCTTGAAAATAAGACTGAACAGAATTTCAGGAATGTGTTAAGAAAGGGTTAGCTTATTGTTCTCAAATGTGAAAGAAAGGGCAGGAAAAGTACTAGAAGCTGTATAATTATGTATTAACACTCTACAAAACTACAAGTATATAAAAAATATATCAAAAGCAAAAATCTTCAGGCATCACTGCTGGGTAGTTCCAAACTGAATTTTAAGAAAGAGCATGCATTGTCATCTTGTCAGCAAAGATGTGAGGTGGATGAAAGCTTTTTTGTTTGCACAAGGATCAACTAAATGCTCTATTTCTCTTATTTCTTGTCAAGACATAGAAAGGTCAGCAAAAATGAACAGGGTTTGTTTCTTAGGAGCAGGTTTTGCATTAGTGTCAGTATGAGTCAGCGCTTCATTCTAGGTTTCTTTGTATTAGCTCCCACACATAATGTCAATGTACGGGTAACTCTGCTCCTTCCAGCACTCAGCCCAAGCATTGTTTTGACCAGGTTCTTAAATGTGCTGGAGGAGTGCTTGCACCTGTGGATATGCCCCAGCAATCCCAGTGTTGCTGAGCACTGGACATGGTCTTTGTTGGTGTGGTTCTTGGTAAAAGGGGACAAATCCCCTTCCTCATCTTTAGGAAAAGTCACCTAAATTCAGCTCTGGCTTTAAAGGGCTGGGATACCATGGCAACATTAGTTTTCCAAGAGAACAGAAAAACTTTTTGATTCAAGAAAAAAAAAAATCAATAATTCATGTTTGGAAGGTGTAAGTAGAAGACCAAGGGACTCTGTGCATGTGCCAGGAATGTTCATCATATCCTGGAATTCTTAAAAAGACCTTTTCCCCAGATCTGCCGCAACAGCTCTGGCAGTGGTGTTAAAGCAGTATTTCTTAGATTCCCCTACCTCAGAAATGTATTTTGGAATATGGATAATGGTAAGACTCAATTAAAGTTCCCAATATTATGGTCTTTTCCAACCTAAATGATTGTATGATTCTGGGAAGATGAGCTACAACTGGGTCCCCATGCAAGTGGCAGCTGAGGAAGGTTTTGCTACTGAAGAACAAGAGCTTGAGCGGTAGCCAGGTGAATTTGGTAGCTAAGAGTACATGAAGGAACTGTAGTGAAAGATTCAGGCCTTGCCTGAGGAGAGAGAAGGTGAGGCAAACAACACCCAGCCTCACGTGTGTAAACTGAAGTAAACTTTGCGGGCGATTTCGCTCTAGGGAATGTCCCTCCAAGCGCTCAGCAGGGGCAGGTGCTGCTGGGATCGTGGCAAAGCAGCTCCCTATCCCCCCTGGCTGTTTGTTCCCAAGGGTGGCTCGCTGCCGGACGCCGACGAAGCTCTCGTTGCCCNGAGGGCCGAGCCGCCCCCTCGCCCCGCCTGGCCGCCCGCACCTGCTGGCTGCCCCCGTGAAGGTCACTGCCCTGGGTTTTAGGGAACACACCTGCAGCTTCTGAGTCCTGGGATTTTATTTAATTGTTTATTTAATTATTTTCAGGCTCCTGTGCATTCAGTTTCATTCTCTACCTTTTTTTTTTTTTTTTTTTCCCTTGGACGTCTTCTCTTTAGGGCTTCTTACTGCAATTAAAAAACATTTCTGCTCGGGTCCCAAAAAGAGATCCACTAAAGTCATATTGTGTTTTTCAGAAGTTTACTTGGCTCTTGAGGTCTTGCTTAAAAACACAAATCTTCTTTTTGTGCGGTGACATGTTAATCCTTCCCCCAGAAGCATTGCCATAATGTGAGCTGGATTATGAAGTGCCAAATACAAAGGCTAGAACAGAGATGATTTTTCCTATTTTTTGGTGTTGGTGGTGGGGAGGGTTATGCATTAATAAGCAAGCTTTTCCATAACCTTTCCAGAAAGAATATGAAGAAAACTATTATGTGAAAGTGATTGTTGTGGTATATTTCTGTGTTTTCTGGATATGAGACATCTGTAACCCATTATATCAAAGTGGAAAAAAGAGAGTGATGCTTTTAAAGTAATTGGCTATTTTTCTTTTCTTTATTACTCCTGTCTTTTTCACTTTTTTTCTTTATACTCAGTGTAGGATGAGAATCAAAAGCAAAATTACTGTTTACAGCCTCTGAATTCTGTAAAATGAATCCATGAATGATTAAACAGTTTTTGTGCTGCTTGCTTTTTAAGTGGGAGTTGTGAAATAAAGCAAGCCATAGTACTGCCATGTCACTGAAGCAGGCTGTATGAGTGTACCTCACTCTGGCAGAATATGTTTTCTATTTAAGATGCCTGTCTCCATGTAATATGATGAATCTCTTAAGAACTACCTTCTGTAGTTGCTCTGTGAATTGCACTCCTACTGGAATCAAGTACATCCAGGCAAATTGGATTATTAGCTGGAGATAAATGGGCCCAGGGAGCACTTAACTACAGGAGCAATGATGCTCTTGCCCTTTAGCTAAGTGTAAATGCTGACTCTTTACAAAAGCAGGAGGGATAAAGGAAGGAGATTTTAGTTCTGAACATTGTCTTCTTCCTTTAAGAGTCTTTGTACTAGCTATAATAGGATGAATCATAAACCCTAACATACATCTAGAATGAATCTTTAGTTTTGAACACAATGAATTTCAGAAATTGTTACATTCTTTATAGTGATTTTGAAATAAAAGGGGCATTTTTGGGAGAACTTCCATAAAATGATAGATTAATTGTATTATAGGTATAACGCATGTGATCACGGCCAGCAGAGAACAGTTAGCATGCTTTAAACTTCAAAACCTTACAGTGATATTTTTAGAGTATTAGAAGATGCAGGATGGAAACAGACGGATTTATTTGTTTGCTTGCTTTGTCAAGGTGGTGAGATGTGAGCCCTTACAGAGTGCTGCATGGTCAGCAAAGCCTGCAGGGAACTGAACTGCAGTGGTCAGGGCTGGCCTAGTTGGGGCTGAGAAATATAACACTTGAACGGGAGAGCAAACAAGGGGGGGGAGTTGTTGGTTTTCTCATTATTCCTGGGAACCTTGCTTAACTCTGAAAAGGAGACCAGATGCAGTCTGATAGCAAATAAAAACTAAATGCAAACATTTCCTATCTGCTGCTAACCTGCCTGTTTTATACATGTTGCTGGTCTTTAGGAAAAAAAATGCAAATTAGAAAGAAAAAAATAATTAGAAGAATAAATGACTTTAAAGCTGTGTTTCCTGTGAGGAGACTTGAAATAACCAATGAAATACAGGAAAAGATAACCCATAAAACACAGGAAAATATGGACAGAATAAGGTATGTTCTTGGGAACAAAAGACAACAGTGGAGAGTAACCAGCTCTTCCTTTAGAAAAAAAGGAGTATCTCCCTCATTTGTGAGAAGAGGGAGATGCATGACCTCTACAAATGGAAACATAAACCAGTCGTATTTAATGTCATCAATACCACCTCTTCTCTCATCAAAAGTCAGCCGGGGCCTCGAATTTAAGTTGTTCCTTTGGTCAATGTTTGTATAGGCTCAGTTAATACTTCTAATTTAAATCTATATATAGTAAGTGAAGGAGCAACTCCTGTTATCTTGGCTAAGAACGAGGGAAGGCAGATCTTTATTCACATTAGTGGGAAGTTGTTCATAGCGGAAACCGGTAATGTACATTGCTTAAAGAGAACTGGCATTTGCTTGTTTACTTGGCTGTCTTGAAATAAGATTGAATGCACAGCTAAATGTACATGCTGTCTCTAGATCCTCCCCTCTGTGCAGACAGAGCTGCTGCGCTGGGAAAAACTGTTCCTGTGTCCAGCAGGAGCAACTCAAAAACCAAAGAAATAAAAGACCGTGCTCTGACTTAGGTGTTTTTTTTCCAGTATAGATGAGTGTCTGTCCATCAAAAGGCAAACAGGACCTCTAAAGGAACTTTTTTTTTTTTTTAATTTGATTTTTAGGAACACTGTTTTGCTCCTTGGAGGAAGGAAAACTAACTCCAAAAATAGTTCCGTAAAGAACATTACTTATGAGCTGGGTGCTTGTAACTATACTTTGTTGTCCTTTGGGATTGAGGATGAGGCTATTGCCATGTGCTCAGTGTTTTACAGAATGAATCATGTTTCCTCCTTTAGGATTCATTACAAATGCAAAACCATTTCTCAGACCTATTATTGTGTCTGGGAGTTCTTTATAATCATCACGAGGCAGGCTGCACTGAAATTGCAGGGTATTATGAAGATTCCTTGAAAAATACAGTATCTATAACCAATTTGAGATCATGTACATAAAGTTATGTGTCATGTCCTCACCTCCCCATGTCCACCCCAAAGGGAAATTGGACTTAAATAAATTCTTTAAAATATTGTGAGAAAGAAGTTTAAGAAATGATGAGGCTGAGGCAAGCTCTGAGATTTGATGTCTTGAACAGGATCCCAACTATGTGATGGTTTCAGTGTGTAATGAATACTCTGGAGGAGAAATATTGACAGCCTTGCATGTCA
Source organism: Donacobius atricapilla (assembly GCA_013397315.1). Lineage (NCBI taxonomy): Eukaryota > Metazoa > Chordata > Aves > Passeriformes > Mimidae > Donacobius > Donacobius atricapilla. The sequence goes on along the minus strand of WBMY01004803.1, from coordinate 170,424 downwards.
CTTGCAAAACTGAGGTGAGACAACATGAGGGTGCACAAATTCTGAGCTGTGAGTTGTGAGGAGGGGTCCAGGCTGTCCTTATAGAAGTGTAGGCATTTTTTGTCTTGTTTATATTATTTCGTGACCATGGCAGTAAAAAGGTGGCTCTGCCAGCATCTCAGATGATCCAAAATTAGCTCCCTGCTACTTTTGACTCATCAAAACACCATGGAGAATCCATCTGGACTGTTAAAATAAATCCACAACAAGTCTGGACAGGCAAAAGGTAGGTTGGTAGGTAGGCAACATGGGAGTGAATATAGGAGCTCCCTGTGTCTGGGAGCTCCCTGTGTCTGAAGGTCAAGAGACACAGGCATTCGGTGCTACTGTGTTACATGGAGGAAGTGCAGTCTTTGCAGGTTCTGACATTACTGTACACAAAGGATTTACTGTGGGGATCTTATCCCATGCTTTCCAGACAACAAAGGTTACTGAAATTTCGCTGCAGTAGGCAGGTGCAACTTATGTGACCAGCTATCCTTACTAGGCACTGTACTTGTACATGTGTGATCAGCTTGTATGCTGTGATAGCCACCTGATCCTTAAACAAATATCAGGTGGCTTGCCTGATTTGGCAAATTGCTGATAAGACTGATTTTCCCAATCAGTCTTATAGGTCTTGATTAGCTTCATTTTACCTTTTACAAGGTGATTTGCTCTAACATTGGGAGAAGCTTCTTGAAAGAATATGGGAAACAACCTGCATATGAGAAAATACGCTATTTAAATCCCAGGTAAAACATTTGTCCAAAAAGCTGATTCAAGTGGTATTGCTGTGAGATGTTGACTAATAAAGCTGGATAAGATGATGGTGCTGAAGAAAGGTTCACGAGCTCTTTGTGTTGAGGCTGTATGGAGACACAGCAGCTGGAAATGGTGTTTCTCTTTGCTGACCTCCCATATGGCAGACACAAAACATAAAACCAAAACCAAATCCCCTCAGCTGTAGTTCAAACTATAGTAAGTTTGTTGTTGTTTTTTGTTTGGGTTTTTTTTAAGTGATTATATTGTAAATGGAGCAGACAGGGCTGTAGCTCCCTCCTGGTTTTAGTTCCTTAGTTCTTACAATTTCTTCACAGGGCAATGAATGTGTAAGGACACAGCCATATGCAGAACATGCCCATATCCAGCCCTTGAAGTCCCACTTCTCTAACCAACATACAAACAGCAATATATGTAGTGCAGAACCTAGATGCAGGCGGGGAAAAAAATGCAGTTTTTGTGGATCACAGTAACAAGTTTTTGTTGGGGGTTAGATTTGGTTTTCTTTTTTTTCTATAGAATTTTTTCCCACAAAAGTCGTCAGGAGACTAATGGCTGGGTACTTAGGGGTGCTTAACCTAAACAATACGAACGGCTAGGAAGGTGTAGCACGGGGGCTACACCCTTCTTTGGTCTCAGGGAGTTTTCTCTCCGGGGGATGGGAAAAAGGTGATACCTGATACCGCGAGGTTTTGGGAGATAAAGGGCAGGGGTGGGGGCAATTTTGGCCCTCTCTTGCTCTCGGCATCGGAGAGAGAGGACACAGGCCACNTAATAAGTTGGAGGGAGGGGGTTTGAATTCTCCATTCCAAAGGGAGGTCTTGTCCTCCCTAGCAGATACCTGTCTTTCAAACCAAGACAGTTTTATATTTAGACTTTCATTTGTTTCCATCAGTCCAGATCCTCTTAACTTCTGGCTGTTATTTCCCTGCACTCAGCCCAAGGGCACGAGCAGATATTCAGCAGGTGATCAACCCCTAAGATTAGTATCCCTGCACCTGAGATAAAGAAATTGCCTGCCAGTACCCAAAGATGTCAAGGTCAGGTTTGGCATGAATGGTAAAAACCAATTGGTGATCTGCTTTAAAACTGACAGCCAGGTTGGCCAATTGGATACAAGTGTACACCCCTGGGACACACGGCTTAAATACAGGTGGGATGGTGGGAAAGGCCTTCTTTCGCTGTGGGCCTGCCATGAGGTAACATCGAGATGTGGTGGGCAGTGGGGCCCAGCTTAGGCCCTGCCTCCCCTGGGGCCAGGACAGGACGGGGTGGCCAGGACGGGCNCAAAGGAGTGATTTCCTGAGTGGATATTGAATTGGAAACTGTAACCTGGTAATCCTGTGAGATGTTTGAAGCCTCATCACCAGTGACGAATGAGAAATCCTTTGTTGTGGAGCTGTGCATCTTCAAAAGGTGAAACCCCATGTGAAAGTTCATGGCACAGATGTAGCCTTGGGAAAGGCTACATTTTGTGAAGCTCAAAAATGCAGATTCTTAGGTGGGCTGCTTTTGTGGGAGCTGGAAGCCACAAACAGACTGTGTCTCTTGTGGAAAGTTACCAGAACAAAATCAGGAGGCACTTGTCTCTCTCAAGGACTGAATGAAAGATTCTTTTATAAGTGGTACTGACCTAGAGTTCTGATTTTATGTTTCTTCTCATTGTTTTGTGGAAAAGTAAACTGTTGGTAGGGGGGAGGGGAGTGCTTTTAAAAAGGTTTCATGGGGGTTTTTTGTTCTCCCTTTAGTGTGTGTTAATAAATCTAATCGTTTCTATCTTTAAGTTAAGCCTGTTTTGCCTTTCTTCTAATCCTATTCCATAGTGGGAAGATAGACCACTACACTAAATTTAACAAAACAAATTCAGCAAATGTGAAACCACAACAGTCAGAGAAGACTGTAGTGACCTAGGTAGAATATCAAGAGCATCTCTGGAAAAAAAAGTAAGAAAATTTCAACAGGGCAGTTTGGTCAATAGGACCCAGTGCAAATCTTGGTCAGTTATATTAATGGTTAACAGCTCTTATGAGCAGTTCATCTTGACAGGCTTGTGTGTGCTTCCATGTGGTTTTTATTCTGAACACCAGATTTTCCTTGTGGGTTATCTGGGAATAGCAGGGCTATGTTATTCAAACACTAAAAATACTTTTATGTAAACTTTTCTTTGTCAAATTAGGTGTATTAACTTCCTGGTGCCCCTCCCTGTCAAGTGGGTTTTTTCAGTTCTTGAATTAATCTCTTTAAGTCTTCTGTGTACTCTGCTTATCAAAATCTTTAGTGGATAAGGAATGACAACAGCAGTGTCAGTCACTTCTAGGGACGAAATATCGAACTGCCCCATAACTCCTGAGCAAAGAAACTGAAACCCCAAACTCACCCGACTTAGTGAAATTGTTTGTTTAATAGTTGAAAGTGCAACTAATCTCACTGTTTAATAATAGGTTAGTTTGAGTTACTTGCTTTAAAAAGAAAAAAAAATCTGTATTGCTTCTTAATAGTTTTAAGTTGTATGTGCATGCCATATTCTCCCTGCCTGGATCATAACATGGAAGGATTGATAAGAGTAGAAATAAAAGCATCACAGGTGGCATCAATGCCCTCCTGAAGTCTTTTAGGTAAAAGTAACAGAGCCAGAAAAAACTCGAGGGATTGGATTTTGTTTGGGTTTTTTCCCCCAGTCTTTATTGATCTATCCTCCTACTTAGAAAGTGATCAGAGTAATAGAAATGAGGGGAAACATCAAGACTTGAAAGGAAAGGGCATGGGTAGGTTTTTGGAAGAAAGAGGAGGGAAGACAAGGAGTTAAACTTCCAGTGCTGGTCTTCTATCAGGATATCTGAGATCTCTGCCCAATTGCAAGGAAAATGCAACTGTGGAAAGGCAGAATAAGTAGATTATATTAGCATTTTGTAGCGCATTTGTTTGTGGCAAACACTGAGGCTAGGCTGGCATGGGGCTTTGTGTTTCCTGGGGAGATAAGCATGAGTAAGGTATTTGTGATTTTCTTGCACTAAACATTAGATTCACATCAGCTGGCATCTGTTGTGACAACAGATATGACTGCTAAGAAAGTGCAAGAAGAGGGATGTTTTCTTCCTTGCCTTCCATGTGGCACACAGAGTTTGGTGGTAGAGAACAGGATATCCATTAACCATGTAAGTTTCTGGAGGTCTTAGTGTCATGGACCAGTGGTTTTGTACAGCACTGCCTACAAGCTGAAGCCAAGACCTTATAAATATCATCTTTGTTCACTTTTAACCAATTAAGGGCCAGGTCAACAACTGAAGTGTGATTTGCAGGGACAGGCACAGAGACTTTCACCTGTGAGAGTGTTTTGACTTGGCTTGTCAGCCCCTGCTCAAGCCTGACCTATCCAAGCACACATGACTGAGCATTCTGAAAGATGAATTTGCACATCAGGAAATCACCTGAAAAGCTACAAATGTGGTTTTTACTTGGCTGAAGAGCTGCCCTGACTTGGCCTCTAGAGGGTGTTACCATTGGTTTCAACTGGGTCAACCTCATTATTGCAGAAACTCTATTTTTAATGTATTTATTTTATTTGAAATGCAGCAGGTTTCATACAACTGTGATTGTCCTAATAAGTCATGTTTAATCTAGCAGTATTATTCCGCGTATGCTGTGTCAATATTGCTTGACTTGTTTCTTCTGCTACATGTAGCAGTTTCATATAAGCAAGGGAGAAATGGAGAGTAAAATTAGCTAGTGGCACCAGTGAGCACTGAAAAGTGCAAGACCATTAACTGATGCAATGGCAGGGTTGCTGTCTTTAAAATGGCACAGACTGATAAATGGATGTTGTATCCAAAAGATGTGCCCAGTTAGTGTTTTAAATTTAATTTAAATTGATGTGATGCAAATAACTAAGCTATTCTCAGTCCGTTGTTGAGATGAAGTAGCTCTATTAGGGCTGCTATGCAAGATGGTCAGCTGCTTCATTTCAGGTCATGTGCTCTGCCAATGGCAGTTATGGATTGTTTCTGGATCCTCAATTGCCTGCAATTTCCAGGGTGATTTTGTCTGTTGGAAAATGTTTTGTTACGTCAGAGACCTCTAGTGCATAATCAAGCATTGTCAGCAATCAGAAATTCAGTAAGAGATCAAGGAGAAGAAAAATAAATACAAGCACTGTGATTCCAAGTTGCATCTCTAGATGACAAAGATCTGAAGAGCAAGAAACACGGTACTCATTCAGTGGAGGAGGGGAAAAGAGGTTCAAAGTTGATACTGAAACGTGTTATTAGACTGTTATTAATAATTTAGTATCTAGTAATCAATTGTCACCCACTTCCATACTTTGATAAAAGCAACACTTCAACTTGCTTGCAGTTTCAACTTTCAAAAAATTGAAGTAGCATCTATTGTGTGCTGGTTCTGTCTTCAGTGGTGGAAGAGGTGTATTCAAAGTGTTAATGACTTGACTGTATGCGTGCAGATCTTCGCAGACTACTAATAGTTATTAGTACATGCTTATTGAACATATACGTATTTGACTTTCTCTCTGTTCAAAATGAAGCTGAATAACAAATTCAGCTGGCTTATTAGGAAGGACAGCCAAAACCTTTCCTTCCTCTGTTGGAAGTAATCTCAGCTGTAATTTGAAGAAATTATTTGAGGGCCAAAGTATGGATCAGACAGCATGGTTATGTACCAATAAAAATTGATTGATTTGAGAATGTTTATGAATGCTTCCTGAAATGTTACTATAAATTGCCACTTAAACTCTTGTTTAGTTTTCACAGACATGTTAAAACCTGTACTTTACCTGAGTTTTGATTAAAGAAAAACAGATACAAGCAGTATGCAAGAGAATTCTTATGGGTAATAAAACAAGATTGTAGTAGAATTAACTTTGCTTTGTGCGGGGACTTTCCTCCGTGATTTCATGCAGCTTGTTAGACATTTCTGGTAAGCAATGGAAGATCCTGCAATAAAAGCAAACTCTGTCACTCCTGATGTTTAGTTTGGAAAAAATGTCATGCTGAGGTTAGTAGCTCTGTGGAGCTCCCTGCTATGTTAGTGGGCTGATGCTGTCAGGCTGGTTCTGGGCTCCCATCAGTTAAAGGAGCAAGAAGGCCTCTGAGCTGAGCATGAAGGCAGCTTTGGTCAGAAGGGAAATATCTCTATTACACAGAGATGATTTTGTAGAGGATTTGGTAAGATAATTGTCTCTTTTCTGTCTGTACTCAGTGGTGAAAGGGTGATTCATCTTCTCTATTTTGAATACTTCTCTGTCACCATCATGTATAGACTCAGTCTAGAAAACAAACTTGGATTTACATGTCTAACATCTAGACAGCTAAGACAGGTGAGATGAACCCTACCTCCCCCCCAGCACTGCACTTGGTCTGTGCAGTGCTAGACAAGCTTTTTGTCCTAGAAAGCTGACTTGCTGGTATCCCAGCTTCTTTCAGGATACATCTATGTAATACAGACAGACATCTCTGCTGTGGCTTGAGGCTGTTGTGTGGATCCTCTGTAACCTTTCCCTTAATCAGGTACTCAGTGGCTGGGGGGTGTAGCAGAGGAGTTGAGGGAGTGTTCTCAGCCAGGTGTGAGAAGTAGGACACAATCAATGTGTGCATGATCACAATTAGATTTATTGCTAGTACAGTATATAAATATTGTCAATGCACTATATAAATAAAAGCCTTATGATCTATTACAATGGAGTATAGTATTGAAAGGGTTATAAATATGAGGAAGTTTGGCTAGAAATGTATAAGTTTACAGTCTTTGACCTTGCAGAGTTCTCAATTATAAAGCAAGAATGAACCTATGTAGCTAATTCAAGATTGTATCTCTGTATTTATCAGGATCTTAGCACTTTTAGTCACTTATCCAAAAGTGAGTGTTCCCTGTCTTCCCTGTTAAAGGAACCCACCCTGAAGTGCTGGCAGCTTTAGGATGGCTTGTCCTCAGGACAACTGCCCTCCTGGGTTCGTAAATGGTGTCAGGGAGCAGAATGGTGCCCGTTATCCAGGAGGCAGCAGTCAGAGAACTGCTGAGCCTCTTGGATGTTGAAAAATCTAGGGGACCAGGTGGGATCCATCCCAGGGTGATGAGGGAGCTGGCAGATGAGCTTGTGAAGTTGCTCTCCATCATTTACCAACAGTCCTGGCTCACTGGTGAGATTCCAGATGACTGGAAGTTGGCCAAAGTGACACCCATCCACCAGAAGGGTAGGAAGGAGGATCCTGGTAATTATAGGCCAGTTAGCTTAACCTCAGTACCCGGTAAGGTAATGGAGTGTCATCATGAAGCACTTAGAGGATGGCCAGGGTCTCAGGCCCAGCCAGCATGGGTTTAGAAGGGATAGGTTTGGTTTGATCAACCTGATCTCCCTTTATCACCAGGTGACCCACCTCGTGGATGGCAGAAAGGGCTGTGGATGTTGTCATTTGGACTTCAGCAAGGCCTTTGACACTGTCTGCCACAGCATACTACTGGAAAAGCTGGCAGCCCGTGGCTTAGACAAGAGCATTCTCTGCTGGGTTAAGACTTGGCTGGACGTCCAGGCCCAGAGAATGATGGTGAATGGTGCTGTGCATCCAGCTGGCAGCCAGGCACTAGTGGTGCCCCTCAGGGATCTGTGCTGAGGCCAGTTCTGTTTAATATTTTTATTGATGACATGGATGAGGGTACTGAGTCTTTCACTAGTAAATTTGTGGACGACACTAAGCTGGGAGCGTGTGGAAGGTAGGTGGGCTCTCTAGAGAGACCTAGAGCAGTTGGATGGATGGGCAGAGTCCAATCAGATGAAGTTTAGTAAGTCCAAGTGCTGAGTCCTGCCCTTTGGCCACAATAACCCCCTGCAACATTATAGGCTGGGGACGGTGTGTCTGGCCAGTGCCCAGGTGGAAAGGGACCTGGGGGTACTGGTGACAGCAGCTGAACATGAGCCAGCAGTGTGCCCTGGTGGCCAAAAAGGCCAATGGCATCCTGGCCTGTATCAGCAATAGTGTGGCCAGCAGGAGCAGGGCGGTCATTTTTCCCCTGTACTTGGCGCTGGTGAGGCCACACTTTGAGTGCTGTGTCCAGTTCTGGGCCCCTCAGTTTAGGAAGGACGTTGAGACACTTGAGTGTGTCCAGAGAAGGGCAGCAAGGCTGGTGAGGGGCTTGGAACACAAGCACTGTGAGGAACAACTGAGGGAGCTGGGTTTGTTTAGCCTGGAGAAAAGGAGACTCAGGAGTGAGTCTCCTCTACCAGTCTCTAGAGCTACCTGAAAGGTGGTTGTAGTCAGGTGGGGGTAGGTCTGTTTCTTCAGGCATCTGACAGAATGAGAGGACAGAGTCTTAAGCTGCACCAAGGGAAATATAGGTTGGATATTAGGAAAAAAGTTTTTATGGAAGGAGTTATAAAGTACTGGAACAGTCTGCCCAGGGAGGTGGTGGAGTCAGCACCCCTGGATGTGTTTTAAAAAAGACTGGATGTGGCACCTGGTGCCATGGTTTAGTTGAGGTGTTATGACATGGGTTGGACTCAATGATCTTGAAAGTCTCTTCTAATCTAGTGATTCTGTGTGGTTCTGTGTGTGACATCAGTTTGCCCAGATTGCCTGATCTCCAGTGGCATTTTACATACCCTTTTGCAAGCCAGCATGCACCAATGCCAGTCCACACATCATAGCTCCCCCATCTCTGGAATGCATTTATGACATGAGCATCCAGGCTGTTCCTCCTGCAAAACACCCATCTGGTGTTTTCATCTTAGGACAAACTACATTGCCCATCTGCCAGAGTGGAAAGGGAGAGGAGTGTTGTGTATGTAGGGAAAGATGAACCAAAGATTTATTTGGGTCAGAAGGAGGTTGAGTCATGTTTTGTTATGCACTACTTACAGAAGATTAAAATCAAGCTTCTTAATACCAGTATTTTCATACCCACTTAAAGCCAACAGCCCTTTCAGGTGGACCTATGTGAAAACAAATCTCTCCACAGCACTCAGAACTGGAATAATCAGGTTATGGTAATTTTCAAGCTGAACTGGAATCATTGATCCCCATCAGGCGAACTGAGAGAGTAAGCTTACAGTTTGCATTGGCTTTGAATTTTTTAATATTCAGACTTCTTTTATATATATATATATAGGGAATATGCAATTAATTAAACAGAAGAAAACAACAGTGCTTGCTTTCATAACATGGTTTTATTTCTAATGTGTTTCATGTTTTATTTCAGTTTGTCAGTCTCTTTATATTTAGTGCATTCTGTTTCAAAGTAAAGATATCATGAACAAAACTCAAACCCATGCTTTTTAAAAGGAGGGGAGGGGAAAGTATGTACCAGGTACTACAAATCTATCATTGTTTAGCCATGGCTATCAACCAAACTCCCACCCAACTGCTCAGCCCCTACCTCCTCAGCAGGATCAGGGGAGAAAATGGGAGGAACAGGATGGAGGGAAAATGTTTTCTGATGAAGACAGGGAGATTATTTGCCAAATACTGTCACAGGCAAAATAAACTCAATTTGGGTAAAATTTACTTAATTAATTGCAAATTCAAATAGAAATTGAAGTATTAATGTGGGTAGTGGGAAACTGGAAGGCAAATGTTGGAACAACATTGTTCCTCCCTGCTTTCCCAGGCCCATTTCTTCACTTGCTGCTCTTCCATTTACCCACACCCTTTCACCTCCCAGACCCCGAGTAGTGCAGGGGGATGGGGACTTACCTGTCAGTGCTCTTTCAGTCTATGGACTAGCTTCTGAAATAGCACTTACAACATAGTAGCCCCCTGTGCATGGGGCAGTGGGAGAGTTTGGGGAGTTACAAGAACACTTTAAAGAGAGACCAGAATAGTCCCTAAAAGTTAAGCATAATTAACTAAAAAGTAAAAAAAAAAAAAGAGGGTCTTCAAAGCAATTAAATATAGTAATATGGAGTACAGGGATGGACTTTCCTATGCTGCTAAGCTTTAATATGGCCCAGAGCTTAACATTTCACTTCATACACTTAAAATACCTTGCAATTCTAGATCAAGCAGCAAGGAATGAGGATGTAATTACTGTGCTTCAGGGTGTAAGACAAAGATAAGAATCCTGATAAGAAGTGTTTAGTTTGCTAGTATGTTATCTAACTGTAGGAATTTTTGCCTTGTAGTTGAAGTAGTTTATTGCTGGTTACATGGACAGAGAATAGATTACACCTGGAGCTCACTTGATATGAGTTCTGACTACATCTTTTCTGTTCTATTCTATACCTCTATTGTAGTGCTTTTTTTTCTCTTTTTCTTTTTTTTTTTTTTTTTTTTTTTTTTTTTTTGCTACTAGTCTAGGTTTTATATCTTCAAAGATAAATTAATAGAAGGCTTATTCTTCAAGTAATATTTGTATATCTCAAGTACCATTTCTGCCGTTGACCCAAGGAAGGTATTGAGATTGTTAATCACTTAAAAGGAAAGACAGCTCTATACTTAGCATCCATTGAGAAAAGTACTGGTTTACATCCTCTATAAATATTTAATTAACAAAGACAATGGGATGGAACTGTTATAATACAAGTGACTTCCTGCATCTGATTACAAAAAGGATTCTCAGTTTGAAGCCTGATCTATTTTAACAATATGAAATAAGTTGCTGGGAGCAGTTTATTTTTTAGTTACAATAAAATAACCAAATTTGAGTGTTCAACAGGTACATTACAAAAAATTCAGATGAGGGTCCAAGTGCTCATCTTGATTTGCTGTTGTTATCTGCAATTTTTAACTCTTTTACTTAGGGTGCTTATATTTCTTTTCCTTATTATAGCATGTTTTTGCTCTTACTTTTACATTTTACTTGCCACTTTTCTTATTCATGTAACTAATGTTGTGACATTTTCACAGAATCATAGAATATGCTGAATTGGAAAGGACCCATAAGGATTAATGATATATGGATTCTAGCAGTACAGTTTTGTATTTTAGTATTTCAGCTTTATAAAGACCATGAAAAGCCTATTTTAACCAGTCTGAATTTGAAGTCTGAAGTTACATGATAGCAGCCTTCTAACATTTGCAAAGGTGCAGTAGGGCAGATGAGATTACAATTGGAAACTCATCGAAGTAAATTGATGCCTCTTTTGGTGCTGGACATTGCAATAAGCTGTCTTCAGCTTCACAAGCAGAAGGGGTGCCTGAGAAAAGGTGCAAGGCTTTTTCTCAGCTTGGACAAGTCATAAAATTAATTCTGCTGAAATGGATGAAAAAGGTGATCCCCCAACAGCTAAACCTGAAGATGAAGTAAGTGTAAGTAGGTGACTTAAACATTCTTGATTTTCTATACTTCTTGACATTACTAGATGTCTTGTGATCTAATTCTCAAATATTAAGCTTAACATGATGGTTAGATTTGGTATAGTTTTCTGGTTTATAGCTCAGTCTGAACATGTCAACATGTGTTTGTCTCTGGATTGCTAATATTACGTACTTTCAGACAATTGAAATAATGGACAAGTCAATGTGACAACATAAAAACTTATACTGGTGTCATGCAGCACGTTTTTCCAAAAAGAAGTTAATTTCTAGGCAAGAAAGGCAACATTAAAGGAGGCAAAGTGTTTTGCTTTTCCCAGAGAAGATAGAGAAGGGGATTGTTATATGAGTGCAAACTCATGACAAAGATGTAATTAAATAATTTAGTGTATGGTGATAGTCAATTTGCAACATTAGCTGGAAACCGGTTCTAGAATACAAGAACTAAGTTGCAGTAGAGAGGAAAGCTGAATTGAGAATTATGGTCTTTATTGAGGGAAGGGAGCAGCTTATGAGGGAAGGGAGCAGCTTAACTTTGTTGTCGCTTTCCTTACTATAAAATGTTTATGGTGAATTAATAAAACATGGAAATATTGATAATGTAGCACAGAGCATTCAATATTCCTATGAATCCCATGTAACAAAGAACATTGTCATGGAAATCTTAATACATGAATTTCTTTAAAAAAAATAAGATTAGGATTACAGTAGATGCCATGAAGACATCAGTTGTTTCAAGTGCCCACTTCTATATCCAGAGTATACTTTGAGTAATTTTTAACAATACTTGACAAGATTTAATTTTTAATAATAAATCTGTCTGTTTAGGTCTAGAGCCACAAAAAGGAATTATATGGGAAAACCTTAATATAAAATATTATTGTGGGAATCTTGATGAAAGTGACCAAAATTTCAGATGTCAGAACTCAGCATTCATTGAGCTGCCTCAAGCTGGCCTACTGAACACCTTAGTGACAATCCAGAGCTTTAACCAAATGAACATTCATTTTCATTGTTAAAGAGACTCAATAAGGTTTGTAAAAAATACAGAAGATGGGTAAATCATGTGGAGAGCACCCAGAACCAGTGCAGTTAATTACCTAGATAGAAGACATGAATCTGAGATGTTCCAATTTTGTGTTAAAAATTTTGTTTGAGGAAATTGTAAGGGTCATACTTAGTCTTTTAACTCTACTTGTTATTACTTATTAGCAAGTTTTCTTCTCCTCTTAGAACATCCTCCACTCTGAGATCCAAGATTGCTATCTGTTTTATTAGGCTACAGGACCAGCAGGATATTTGTGGGGATGTTTCTTATGCTTCCTCTGAGGATACATAGAGGTCTCTTCTTGATCGTACTGCTAGTGCATAATATCAGAGAAACATATCAAAAAATGTTTTGGTGAAGACTTCTTCAGGTTTTTAAAATTTTTTTAAGAACAGAGCTAACATCAAAACAAGAACAGATTTCTTGGAACATTGATCCTCTGAGGTTTGAATAACTCCAGGCTTGTGGGTTCCCTGATCTCTCTGGGCGTGGCTCAGGTGCATGGCCCTTGTGGTGAAATACATTCTTCCCCCTCCTGCTGTGTAGCTGGAATGTGCCCTGTTGCTGTATGGGACTGTTGTGGCTCTCTCTTCACTGTGCACAAGTGAGAAAAGTGTGGCTCTGTCTTCTCCATAACCCACTTTAGATATGGAAATCTATAATTAGATTTACTCACTCTGTCTTTGCCTTCTTGTCTCCTGCTGAACAACCCTAAGGCTCTCAGCATTTTGTTGTACATCATATCCTCCAGCTCCTTCCCTCTGTAATCTTCCCCTGGAATCACTCTGGATTATCCACATCTCTCTTATTTTAATAGACCCAAAACAGAGATGGGTGTCTCCTACTGTTGAGCAAAACAAAAGGAGCATTTATTGTAGGTTATTTCACACCACCACTTTTGCAAATGGCTGGCAGATGTGCTTGTCGTTTCCTGTGTGTCAAGCTGCATCAGCACGGAGTTTTTGTAGCCACTGTATTAAACTTGGCATCCCACACTGGAAACTCAAGAGTGAAATTCTCAGCTGGTTACTTCCTGACTTTCGTGGCCTTCTTTCTCATCAAGTCTAATATAATTAGAAGGGATGACAAATGGCTGTTGTGTCCACACATTTTAGTCTACAACAGATTACACTCTCTTTGCAAGAGTGCCTTCTGAGAGACTTCAAACAATGCAATGCTGGTAAATAGATGAGTATCTTGTGGCACCTTTTCTCCTCATCGCCTATCTGTTGTAGTTCTGCAGAGGGCATAAAAATGGCCTGATGTTTAGTGTCTCTTCTAGTGTGATTGTGAATTCTTCAGTCTATTTTTGTGTGGGCACAGAAGGGGATAAGTGACAGGACAGCGGATTGTCCCTCAGAGTGAGGCTGTCAGCATCTTGAGCAAATCATAGACCAGTTATCACTGTTGTCGGAGCTTTTTCATTTGCACTGCTTAGAAATGATGTACCACTTAAAGAGCCCTCTGAGTGGCATAAATTCAGCTGTGAGGAAAGGGAGGTGAGGGAGACCCACTTTGAAAATGCCCTTAAAATGAATCAAGCTGTTCCAAAAACAAAGAAAAATACCTATTTGTTTTGGTCTTCATCTTTAAAATTATGAAGGTTAGTTTAATCGTCATATATATGAACTCCTGAGCCACATAATTTTGTCTAAGACTTTGTGCTTCATAGAAGACTGTGCGCAAAAACCCTTGCTGCTGATTGCTGACTGGTATTTGTCAACACCTCTAGTCACGGACAACCTGCAGCTTCCTAAGGCCACTCTTTGAGAGCTTCCCTCTCACTGGCATCAGCATGTTTTCAGAGTATTTTCCCTGCATGCTCCTTGTTTATGTAGCAATATTACCTGCCTTATGCTATAATTCTTATGTAAGGAGGAAATGCATGGTGAGTTTTGTTGTAGGGTTTTTGTTTCTTTCTTGTAATTTAATTCTGCTGCAGCTGGGTGTAACAGCCAAAACTGTATTCATATCCAGTGCACTTGGTCAGTAACACTCTGAGTGGTCCACGAATTTGCCAGCTAAACTTTGCAGAGATAAGACAATGAATTGACTTGAGAAAGGTGATTGAACCTCTAGGTGATCTCACAACAAACCATTTGACTGTGACAGGAGATACCCTAAGAGAGAATTTTATGAAGTGCCAGAGACTTCTTCAGGCAGCTCTTGCTGTGCCTGCAGCAACTGATAAACATTTTTTGTCTGCTTAAATGTACTGATTATCTTTGGCAGAGGAAAATGCCTGAGGGTTGGTGGTGTCTGGTACAAATGGGCTTTCCAGAACAGACAAGCTGTAGATACCTTAATAGGAAGTGGAAACTACTCCTGCAAATATAGAAATGGTCATACAGTCTTTTGTACCTAGATGAGATGGTCAGGACATATTTTACATCCAGCTTAGAGAATTTAGGACTGTAGTTCAAAATAAACTGTCAAGAGTTTGGATATCCAGGTGATGATTTTGTGCCAGTCCCATCTCAGCAAGACGTGTGCTGAGGTTTACTGGAGGTAACTTCTCAGAGGGAGCTAAGATATGCAGGAAGAGCATGTCCAGAGCCACTGCTCCACAGCCTAAAGGAAGTGGAGACTTCTCTCAGAGGATCAAATCGGTTGAGACTTATTGATCAGTCAATTCCTGCTATAAACATTCCACGATTTTTGTTGTCTTTCACCTTATTTTAGGCAGCCAACATTTCAGTCCAAATGGTATCTGCAGAAGACAAGTTGGCAAAGAGGATTCTGGCAAGGAAAAAGCATGAAAAATTGAAGAAAAAAGATAAGTTGCTATGGAATTTTCAAAACAAAATAATTTTCTTTACCCTCATTCTATTCATTTTAGGAGTTGTAACCTGGACATTACTGTGGCTCTTCATTGGTGAGTTGCTGAAAGTTCATGCCAACTCCATATATCATTATCGCCAATAGTATTTTCAGATGAGTTTAGGATCTCAGTTGTCCTGAAGGCTGTTTCTAAAGTAAACATGGAAATTTTAAAATGGGGTCTGAAAAAACTTTTGTCTTTGCTAAGACTTAACAAGTAATTTAGAAAACTAGCTTTAGGGAGCGTGACTTTATTTCAGCATTGTGCAAAACATTTTAATGTGCAAACTGATTTGCACAGATCTGACAGGTTTTTAGGGCTTGATCCCTCAGAAATTTTGCCTTCCATTGTGTTTCTTGGGCTTCTGAAGTTCAGGTCAGTCCTTTATTTTTCAGAATAGATTTAAGGAAGTAAAAAGGGAGTAAAATAAATATGTGTGTAACTCGGCCTTAAAAGCTATTTTCCTCTTTAGGCCCCAGATACTAATACTGCCTAAGATACTTTAGGGATGCTCCAGAATCTGGGTGTTGATACTGCCTGCAGTTATGCTGGATTGTTTGTATGGTGGTATCTTATCTTGTGTGTAGGTAACAGGAACTCAATGAACCATAATTTGGTACGCATCTAGAACAGTTTGGCTATAAAAGTGTAGTGTTCTTTGGGTAGTTGTTTCAAACTAGAAAGAAGATGAGGCCAAATAGATTAATTTTGTTTCGAATTTCATGAAAAATCTTCATTTTTACTTAAAAAAGGCTAACTGTCTTCTCTGTTTCTTGCAGTTCAGGCAGAAAACAAAGATGCACTGTATTTTGTTGGACTGTTTCGTGTTGCCAACATAGAGTTTCTTCCAGAATATAGGCAGAAAGAGTCAAAGGAATTCCTCTCTATGGCACAGACTGTGCAGCATGTGGTAAGATGGGTGGGCTGCTTGGTTAGCAGAAGAGATCAAAGCTATGAACAAGTGATGTTCAGATGCCATTGAGGCTGCTGTGGTGCTCTTCTACCCCTTCCCTCCTGGAGGATTATGTGCAAGCAGTAGCTGTCTGGAGATATGAAGGAGCTGACTGCTTGTTAATCACAAACAGAGTTTTGAACGGGTCTGGCTTATACATATGACTTAAAATTTCATATACCTCCACCCACAAATTATGATCTATGACTAAAATTCTACAAAAGTCCTTAAATGCTACTTTTGAAACATCAAACAGATGAAATCTGTTAGCATCTGTAATTACACTAAGTATCACAAACATCTTCACATTTACATTTCCTTCTGATACTAGGTATTCTAAAGACCATTATTCTTTCCAAACACCTTGCATCAGTCAAAGCAGAAATAGCTGTATCAATTGCTGCTCTACAGTGGGAAGAAAGGGGTGGGAATCTTAGTTAAAAGGCAGTTTGTCTCGGAAGACATTTGGTGTAGGGAGCAAAAATACATTATTGCCAGGAGCTGCAGTACTGTCCACAGAAGGATTCAAGCCACTGTATGAATACTACTAAACAAAACCAAAAAAGTAATGTTAGGTACAACCAAGAAATTTTTCAATTATTACTAAGTTTTTGTCATCTTATAATGTGATCTAATGTTCCTATTTTCCAGCTCTTTCCAAGTCCTGCCTATTAATTGCTAAAGTTCTTTCAGATAACCAGTGCAGGACATCACCCTTCCCTGCTCTCCATGGAGCAGATCTAACATCCTGTATTCACTGTGTCTTGCTCTTGTCTCAGAGCATCCTGTCCTTGTCTTACGTAGTGGAGGGAGGCAACAGACAGAAGGCACTGAGCTGCCAGTATCACCACCTCTTTCTTGAACATTACTTGGAATTTATTTTTTATCTGTAAACTTTGCCTGAACTCATCAATTGATTTTGCATTGCTGAAACTGGCAACCTTAACTGCTGACTAAAATTGTTAGTAGGAAGGTGGGGAATCTGGGTTTTTGTTTGTTGTTCTCTTCAAACCCCTTTCATTCATGGCTGCTGGCCCAGAGACCCCAAGCAGTAGTAGGAAAACCCTCTCAAGATAGGTTCTTTCCATTTGATAGTAACAGTAATACATAAAATCCCTTGTACCTTAATCTGGAGAAAGATTGAGTTCTTCCCACCTTATTTAGGCCCTTAAAATTATTGTTTAAACTTCGTGTTTCAAAATGTGAAAGTTAGGGATTAATATGGATGCGATTTCTAGTCTTTGAAACGTTCTGTGTCATAGTCTCTTGTGCATTAGTTTTAATCATAAGGCAGCAAAGTGAGGTCTGAACAGCTTGAGGTACATGCCACCTTGTGGCTTTGAACGTGAGGGGGAGAGGAAGGTTATTGTCACACTGGTATTATCACAGCCCAATAACAGGGAGAATCAAGAGCTTTCTTTGCCCAAAGGCAATCCTTTGGCAGGGAACAGGCAGAGATTTTGCTTCTCCACGTTTTACACTGTGTGTATTGGAAAGAAATATGTTGATATTAAGCTGTTAACGAAGAAAATAGACACAAATGAATCAAAGTGCAAGAAATTCCCTGGAAACATTTAAAAAATAATTCCTTAGCTGTGAGGGGAATCAAGCTCTGGAGTTCTCATCCAGAGAAGATGTGGAGTCTCCATTCTTGAAAGCAATCAACTGGAAATGGCCCTGAGCAACATGGCATAGTCGACCAGTGGGATTTGGCTAGATTTGAGCAGTGGGATTGGACTAGATGCTCTCCAGAGGCCTTTTCCTATCTCAGTCTTTCTGTGATTCTGTGGGAAAAACTGTTAGGTGCTGTTCACTGCGCCTTAGTAACAACACCAAATAAAAAGTGTTTTGAGCGCATGTGCATTTCTTGAAGTTTGGCCTTAAGTTTTAGCATCAGGCTAGGGAAGGCCTTTGTATTTGGGATTTTCTGGGGGAAGGATATGCACCTTTTTCAAAATTCATTTATATGGAAAGAGCATTACTGTACATGTCAGCTGGCCATGGGCAGGAATTTTGATGTTTCCTGGGAATATTGGATTTGTTATGGGTGCATTGAAGAGCTGGTCTGTTAATCTCGTGTTCTGCCTAGCTTGGCTGATGTCTGAAGGCATGTGCATGTTGCATAATCTTGGTGGAAAATAGGTTGTTCCTAGGAAAGCCTAGGCATATAGGATCTCTATGTGTGACTGATTTTCAGAATGCTAAATATTTAAACTTTGTCTTTCAGATGAACTTGGTCTACACAACTTCTTCTTTCTCCAAATTTTATAAGCAGTCCACCGTCTCAGAAGTCAGGTAAAACTGCAGCTGATATAATTGCTTTTCTGCTGGGTAGTATGTACTGTAATAAGCCCACAAAACAAGCCTTTTTTAATGGTTATGATTCAATGTCTTTGCTATGTACTTGAACTGATAGCAGAATAGGTTTATAACCTATACCAATTCACTTAACAAAAGCAAGGGCAAACTAAAGTCATATGAACAGTTCCTTGTCTGCCAGAAATACAATGCAAGATGAACATAAATAATGTCAATAAAGAGGTTTGGTGATCCTTTGGCTCATGCAGATGTTGAACCGCCTAAACATGCTGTTGGAGCTCTGTGTTATTGACTAAATTGCACATATTTTGTAAGTAATGTTATTGGAATAAAACTATTTTCTACTTAAGAAGTAGGAAATCTTTATGCAATGAAGTATTCCTACTCTAATATTAATGTTTGCAGCTAATGTTAGAAGTTTAGTTATTTTAATCCTCTTGAATCAAATACAGTTTTGGTTCTGAAACCGGAGGTTTGTAGGCTGTATTTGATTTAAAGATCTTTTAGGTCCCCACTAAGGAGGTAGAGATTAGTGTGATCATACATGGCCTCTAATGTGTTACCTAAATAGTCTATGAATCATTTCCTACATACTGCAGGACACGGTGCAGGGTGAGATATGTACCAATGCAGAGCTCTACATTTCTGGAGATGATAATTCTACTTTCTGTTCTACTATTTCTGTTTTGATCTTTAGGAAATAGTCCAGCTCTAATTCATGTAGAATTCATGTAGACAATATGATTTCCATAGATCTCAAAAATTAGGAACCCTCAGGAAATCAGCCTACTGAATATTCCCAACTGGATGTGAAGAGTATATTTTGGTGTTTGGGGGTTTGTCTTGTTTGGTTGGTTGTTGGTGGTTTTTTTTTTTTTAAGGGGAAAATATACATTCAGTGTGTTAAAGTAATTATAAATTATGGAAATGAGCCATGCACTTCTGAATTTGCCCTTCAGAAGCTTAGGCTAAGAGTCTAGTCTTCAGAGAGCTTCCAACGGGATGATAATCTGAGCTCTTTATTTCAGTAACAACAACAATGGAGGCCTTCTTATTCATTTCTGGATCGTATTTGTGGTACCACAGGCGAAAGGGCAAGTGCTGTGTGAGGATTGTGTGGCTGCCATTTTAAAGGATTCCATTCAGACAAGTATCATTAACCGGACTTCGGTGGGAAGTCTTCAGGGCCTTGCAGTCGACATGGATTCCATTGTCCTAAGTGGTTAGTCATAACCGTAACATATCCATATCCATGAAGAAATACTTCATTAAGCAAACATTTCTACCTTGGAGTAGCAAATACTATAAATAAACTAAAATCTTGATGCTACATCTCTAGCTTCTAATACTAAAATTTTAATAGGAAAAAAAAAGGTAAGAAGGAAAATAAAAATGAGATTTGAGGTCAAATCAAGGTACAAATTGTCCTTGTAAACAGTAATTGCAAAATTTCTTGTATTGGGAGTGCTTATGTTCATAGTCAGGAGGTAAAATGGGTACCTTTGTAGGCAGATGTGGGTTAGTCTGTGATTTTAAATGCATAAAAAGATGAAGGGTTAAGGTGGGTCACTTCATAGAAAATTAGACTCTTATCACTCCTTTATTAAAGATTTAAAAACAGATTATAAAGCTTCCCATTTTTTAAATAACTCCTTTACCATTCCCCTTGTCTGCAGAACAAACTCACAACATGTGATTCAAGCATGTTTAATGTATTTAGCTACAAAATGTTTAATGATTTTCCATTCTAAGTACATCAGAGAGAACAGTTCTGTCAAATTGAAAGCTGAGAGAGACTTTGTGGTCAAGGATGAGAAAATGACCTCCTGGGTACCTCTGTCTCAGTCCTTCAATTGACTTTGACAGCTCAATTGCCATGCAGTCTCTTCTTGCCTCACCTCCAAAGCTGCTTGCACAATTTTCAGAAACGAAGGGGGCTATGGCACCCCCTCCAACTTAGAGAAGTGTTTTGTCCTGTGTATTCAGTGTTAGGACTGAGGTGTGATTGAATTAAACCCTGAATTCTGGATTTCAGGCAAACAAGAAGACTCATGCAACTCTTTTTCTATGCAGCAGGTCTTCGGTCAGATTATTGGTCAACAACAGGAACAGGTAATTCACCCTTTTGGCAGCTTCCTGCAGAGGAGAGTTGGAGAACAAAGCTTTTAGTTCATTACTTGGACTTAAAGATACTGTTCAGTGTTAATTTAAGAGGGCTAAATTCAGCCTTGACATTTAAGTCCTGATTTACCACAAGAACGATCAAGAATCTTCCATGTAACAAATACAGAAACTATCTATCTTTAATCTGCCTAAATTTTTAGATGCACCTGGTGACATAGTAGGAAACAAACAAAATCAGGTGTTTGTTATTTATTGTGTTGACCAGCAGGTTAACCTTTTCTAAACTGGACAGCAATGAATTTAATATGCTGAACAAAAGCAATGCTTTTGTCTATCCTTTTTCCACCTTAATTCCCTTTTCTCCAAGGTTAATGGTGAGTTATTCTTTCAAATAATTCCCTAACAGTAATTATTTTAGGCAGTTGAGTTTGCCCGGGTTGGGGGAGATGCTATTCGTACACCTGCTTGGTTTCATGTTGTAAGCCTCCCAGAAGGGTTCTTTTCCAGTGTGCAAAGCACTGGACAGGCCGGTCAAAACTGCAGTACACCTACCTTGACTAGTACATGGAGTAGGTACCTAGAAAAAATGTGCTACTAGGCTGAGCAATAGTACTTCACCTCTGATGCAGACACCTGCTAAGACCCCGTTGGGCCAGCAGTTATCAGTCAGCTGGGGATGTGTTGGCCCCCCCTTGCTCCTTGACACAGGTTGACTCTTCATCTTGAGAAGTTGCACTGTTTCAGCTTTTCAAGGGATTTATAGCTTTCTGTGTTTGTATTTTTCTTTCTGAGACATTTTGTTGCACTTCTATCTGTGATTTTCACTTCTGTTACCTTGCAAAGGTTTTAGCTTGCCTGTTTTTTTCAGAATCAACTACTTTTGCCATGCAGCCAAGTCAAGCTCTACTTGTTCTGAGGACCAAAGGCAGACTTCAGGTCACAGAGCATGGGCCACGGTTTGCAATGTTTAGATTCCTAACAGCCCATAATTTCTCAGAACTCAAGTCAAGTTTGCTACAGCATTCACTCGTTTAAAGCCTCCCAACTTAGACTGCAAAGCATAACAATATTGACTTCTACCTCATCTCATTACATGCATTTTATTTCTATAAAGAGTTTTATGTATTGATGTTCAGTAACACAGCAATTTCATTTCCCCGTTCAGTGTTCCAGGATGGAGAAATTAGCACAGTTGGAACTCAGTTCCAATTCATTGCAGAATGAAGCCCCTAAAACAGAAGAAATTAAGAAGAGCATGAGACAAATATTGTTGCTAAGGCTTTTTAAGACTTACATGGTATCTTTCACATGAAGGGAGAAGGATGACCTGCCGTATTCTAGACATCTTTAAGAGACTTTGTATAGGCACTGACAGATGTCAGCTGTGGGAAGCTTGGAGCAGGTATATAATGAAGTTTCTGGGGGTAAACAACATGGATGACCACAGTAGTTGAGGATATTATACTGGTGCAATTCTGTTTGTTGGGGTTCTTTGGCTGTATCTGTTTAGCACTATGGACTATGATGTGGAGGTGAAAGTGAACATGCAGCAGCACAAAACAAATGAGCATTGGCAGGCATATTTTGGGAGCAATGCAATTAACTTTGGATATGGAGATGCACCCAGTGGTTGGTTCAGGCACTCACTGGAGTGTAGATTTATTGAAGAGTGGTGCTGGAGAAGGGACTTGTGGACATTCAGCTGATGTGAGGTTCTTGCATTGCCATAATATCTGGTTGTGCTGGGTTTGCTTGGGTAAAGACTTTATCCAGCTTTGGTTTCAAGCCAGCATGCTTGAACTACTTGTAGTTCTAGAGTCAGCTCTGGATTCTCTTGACTGTGCTCCATAGGAACAGTGAGGTCATCTCATTATTAGATACTCAGTAGAAATAGTGGTAGTTACATAATTTTAGAGCTTATGATCAAAGTGGCTCTGCTAAGGGTGACTAAATAAGCAGAAATAACTATTATTAAAAGAATGTTAATGGGAATAGATAAGAACAAGGAAGAACAATAGCTTAAACAAAGCTTTTAATAGTTATAACTGTAATTCATATAAATGGAATGTGACCCTTACAGACTGTTCATAAACATTCATAGCATTAGTTTCAAGATTGTAATTTCGAAGTGGAAGTTGGACAAAGCCTGCCACTTCCTGTCTTGATTAACTACTGGTCAAAAGGTCAACATTTAATTTGAGTCAACAGTTGGTAGTAAACTTTCACAGTGCTCTAACTGGTGTTCCATGATGGTAACTATTTCAGATACTTATGTTTGTAATAGGCAGAAATTAATGCAAATATTCACTTCGGATCTTATTCTCCTTCATTTGCATTTTCCTTCCTTCTCACCTTTCAAAGAGCTATGTTAAGACTTTTAGATATGATGAAGCAAAAATTCCCTAAGCTTTTTGCTGACTGAGAGCTGCAGTACTGAATTGAAATAAAGACTTCAATATATTTTATTCGGAAATCATAATTGTTTCAGCTTAATTGGAAAAGTGGATGCAAGTATGGTAATATTCTTCTTATCCTTGTCTAAATTATGACACAATTCTTTACCCTTTTTTAATAAATGTTGTGTAGGGTAGGTCACATAACTTATTTCACAGTATTTCCATTTCTAATGGTGATTTCTAATGCTGCAAAAATTTTTAAGACTGGGCAGAAGGAAGTCCTGGTCTGAATTCATTTTGATCCTGCTTTGAGCAGAATGTTGAGCAAGAAAAATCCTATCATCCCTTCCAAACTGAAGGACTTGGTGAATCTGAATTTGTTGCTAGCATTTCTTGTTCATGTGATGATAAAATGTTGAGAACCTTGACATTTGATCAATTAAAAAAGCAGGGAGGATACAGATCTGCAACTGCATTTTTGCTTTGATTTTGTTTTATGTATTTTAAATATACTAAAGTCCATAGGGGTAAGCAGTTCATTTATGGAGTTCATCCACAGAACTTCAACTGCAGATTGTACAAAATGGCACTGCTTTAGTGCAAATGCCCTGCAAGAACTGAATTACAGCACAGTTGGCCATGCACTGTACTTTTTTATGAATAGACTGTTCTTTGACCACAGAGTTGTAACTAAGATGAAAACAGTGAGTGACACAGCTAGAAAGGGATACTTCACAAGGTCAAGGGGGAATGGTTTTAACCTGAAAAAGGGTAGATTTGGGTTTAGAGTATTAAGAAATTCTTCACTATAAGGGTGGTTGTCCAGAAAAGCTGTAGATGCCCCTTGGAAGTGTCGAAGGCTAGGTTGGATGGGGCTCTGGGCAACCTGGTTGAGTGGAAGGTTTCCCTGTCATGGCAGACAGTTTGGAACTAGATCTGTTACAACCCAAACCACTCTGTGATTCTGTTTTTACTTTGTTTTCCAAGTTAGATGTCTTTTCATATTTTCCTTTAGTTTAGCACAAGTTTTAGGATTTCTTTTAAATGCCATGTGGATTTAGGAGTTTTGGAGTGATTGCATCCAGTGTTAAAAATGTGACATTTTCACAGGAACAAATTGCATGTATGATCTCTATGCTGACCGACTACATGAGCACTTTCCTCTGGATACACGAGCTACCTCAGAGGGAACAATCTGCTATTTTAAGCTTATTGCATCTGTGGGCCACCTTATCCGCCTTTCAATAGTATCCCTTCAGATTGAAGCAGATAACTGCATCACTGATTCACTCACCATATATGACTCTCTGATGCCAATAAAAGATAAGATACTCTACCGGTGAGTATAAATTTCTATTAAGAATTAATCAACAATATTTGTTTTTTCTCTGAAGACCTGTCTTCTTCTTTTTTTGGTTAATTTGGTTTTGTTAAAATTGCTGTGATCTTTATGTATTACTTGTATAACACCTGACAAATTAAAATTTCTTGGATAAGTTATCTTGCTAATAAAAGGGAAAATTTTCTTCAATTTTTTTCTCTTTTTTTTCAACTGGAGTGCGTCTTCACCTAGCTACAGAACTATGAAAAATTCACAAATTACTGGGCAAAATTTTCTGTTTCTTATCAGGAAACAGATGCTGACTGAAAGAGAATGTCAGAATTTCCTCCCTTAAGCAAACTATTCTGTGTGAAGATTAGTGCTTTTCAGATGAAGACTGAAGTTCTGAAACGAAGTCTTGTGATTTTCACTTACTGGCACTCACTAATTCAGTGCTTTTTTTTATCTGCTCTATTTGTTTAGAGGGTTATAAAAATCTTGACTTGAAGCTGTGATGTGTTGAAGGATGTAAACTATTACTTCTTTTCTTTTTCTTCTCTCTCTTTAGTGATATGTTATGCATTTTTAGGGACTTTTTTCTTTAAAATCCCTGATAATTAATTCCATAGGACTCTGTATCTCAAAAGGAAACAACAGCAATTCCATGAAGTAGACAAAAGCTCAGTGTTTTCACCCCTGAAGCCCTTTTCTCTGGCATTTCAATCTGTGTATAAAACCAGAGCCTGCTTTTTAGTCCTTTTTGAGAGCTGTCCTGTACTAATCTGTATCTCCAATTGACTTGGATGGTGTTCACTTTCATGTTAGTATCTGTAAAAGACTGAAGATGTCTGCTAGGAAATGCATATGGAAAGTTTTTTTTTTTTTTTAATGAGACTACTTGACTGGCTCAAGTCATTAATTTCTGACTTGAAGAATAACTTTCTTGTCTTTCCCAACAAGAAGATAAAAATGTTGGTTTAATAAAATAAGATTTCTCTTTCTTCCAGCTTTTTGTTAATTTGGGCTTCATTTATTTTTACTGAAGTGAAGGCTAAAAGTCATTGTCTCATAGAACCATTATATATTTATTTTTGTATTTGCAATTTCCTTCTTTTTTGTAAGAAGAATTTTCAGTATTTCTAACTGGCCATGTAACAGGTACTTTTGTGCTTAAGAGCATGGAGATTTGATTGGACTTTGAAGTAGATAAGATCTGAACGAGTAGAAAATTTCTGCATAGAGTGAGAGTAATGTGTTAAACTTTTCTCTTTTTAAACGACTGCTTACCTCTTTTCTCTGCTTTCTTCCCACTCAGAGCCTGTGAATCAGCTGATTCATTGGTGTCACTTGTGTCCACAAATAATCTCATGCTGGTAGTATTTAAAGCAGCACAAGTAAAGGAGCAGAAGGAATTCCATGGCTATTTTGAGGTCATTACACAAGAAAGTAGGTTTGTTCTGTGTTTGGAAGTGTGTTTATTATATTGTTTCTTCTAAGATCCTGAAGTGTCTGTCTTGTTTCTGACTACGGAAAAAATTATTCCTGTATCTGAGTTTCTTCTTTTTACAGATGCCTGTCTCCCCTTCATCTCCTCTGCATTACTGCGTGCCTTCCTATTGAGTACTGTAATCTGATCAAACTAGTTGAGAAGTATGAAAGTAAAAGGCTGAAAGCGGCCCTGAATTCAGTTGGTGAGAACTGCAGTGTACCAGTAGATGGGGCTGTTATTTCAGGTGTAGCAGAGGTCTCCCTTCTGCCTAGGAACTCCGGTATCATGTTAAAGGTGGAAGGATGTCAGTACTAAAAACTACTTTCAGAAAAAAAAAAAAAAAGCTTCAGTTGCTTTGTTCAGTTGCATTTGCTATCGGTTCCTGCCTCTTCAGGAACACAGAAGAGTCCATAACTTTTGTGCATTAAGTCCATGACTTTATTGCTTTAATCTTTTAGAGATGATGAGATCATAATCACAAGTAGTACAAAGAATATGCTAATGGCGCAAGCAGAAAAATCTCATACAACTCAGTGCAAGGAAATTCAAGCTGCTCAAAAAGATGCTGCATGTTGACAATAATTAAGCATTAACATACCGTCATAAAAGCATGTGATAAACTCTCCATAATAATTAACTTCAAGTTCTGTTCTGTGTGGGTTGTGGGTTGGTTGGTTGGTTAGTTTTTTTTAAGTTCAAGTCTGGGTTTTCTTTTTTTTTTCTCTGCATGTGAGTTTGTGTTTAATGAATTCTGTAAATCCATTGAGCAGTCATACAAGAAAGTTTTGGGTTCCAGGAGGCTGATTAGTTTAGTATGTTGTCCATTTCACTTCTAACTGGCTGCATTTTAAGACTAGAGGTCCCTGTGTAGTACTGGAGTGTGGATGGATTGATATTCTTGTTTGCAAAACCGTCTTCAGTGAAATAACATAAATAAACTTTACAGTGTGTTCTTCTGGTCCTGCAGAGCCCAGCACTCATCCCTGGATCTTTACGTCTTTTGTCTTCTGTGTGCATTGTTGAAAAGGGTCTCTTTTTACAACTTGAATCCAGCTAAATATAATCCCTCACTTGTCCAGCTTTGCAGTGATAGACTTATGATAAATGTGGATGCTTTAGCCCACTGAATAGCTTTACTGAAAGTGTATCAAAGTTTGCCAAATTTTGCCCTTTTAAAATTTTTTTTCCTTTTTTTCTTTTTTCTTTTTTCTTCTCTTTTTTTTCTTTTCTTTTTTTTCTTTTTTTTTTTTTTCTTTTTTCTTTTTTTTTTCCAGGGTGTGGAAAAGCAGTAGTGACAAAAGAAGAAACTGGCTACGAAGGGAGAATCACAAGTCCATATTACCCAAGTTATTATCCTCCAAAATGCCTGTGTACATGGAATTTCCAGGTAACATGATTCTTTCTCTCTTAGGCACTGTTGTGTGTTTTGGGAGCATAGAGCTTAAATAATACAGGAGCAAGTGAGCTGGCAGTAACCTGCATTCTCACAGATGTGCTGCTTTATAGAAATGGCATTGCTGAAGCCCTTGCTGTGCTCATGTGTTCTCTATCAGTCTTTTCTCTTTCTGTGCACTTCTTTCTAAGGAAGAGAACATAGTTCCTAAGCTGTCCTATTGCAAAGGTGAAGAGCTAAGATAAGTTTTGATGTTTAGCCTGCAGAATTACTTCATGGCAGGCAATATTTGACTGTTTTTAACCCCTCTCTTCCCAACCCCAGAAATTTGGATAAAAAGTATGTAAAAAAAATCCTCTAACCTAGTTATTAGTAACCCAGTAACTTTTCATATGCCTAATACATTTAATTTGTCTTCAGAATGGTCTGTCCTATCAGCGCAATCCCATAGACTGCTTTTTTTAATTTGGTATCCTTTTTCTACATCTTTTCAGGTACTCTCCTGAAAGCAAATTGCTGAAAGTTGACATTGTTTTAAAGTAGTTGTTTTCTCTGACATGAGTGTTTACTTATTAGTGCTGCTAAAATAAGGTCTCCGACTTAGCATTTGCTTTTCAGTGTTTTCCTCTCTAAAGAATATAGCAATGGATGTGATGAGGTCCACTGTTTACCCATCTTTCTGTTACTCATGACTTGTCAAGCTAGTGACTGCCCACCCTGAATCACAGCAATATAAATTAAGTCCAGCTAGCCATAAGCTACAGCCCCTTCCCCTTCTAGAATTATAAGGCAATTTTGGGGGGGCTAAATTTATGGTCTTTAGTTCACCCTGGACTTCTGATAGAAAAGTTTATTGCTCAAACCAGTTTCATTTTCAATACCGTATTTTTGTGCAATGTTGAAACTTGATTCATTTCCCAAGTTATATTTTCTGTATAAGAGAGGGAGAAAAATTTTCATTTCTGTATTTTTGCCCTGAATCAGCCCTTGTTTTTGAATGAGCACTGCCTTGCCTTGCAAAAAAAAGTTCTGTTCCTTTTATGAAAGGAATTTCCATTTAAGTATGAACACTCATGATTTTGCTGGGTTTAGAAATGTTTTGAAAAATACTAAAGAATGCATGGCTAAGCAGGTGCTAGCAGAAGACTTATAATATTGTGATAGAAGTAACTCCTAGCATTACAAAGATGGCACGAGTATTCCAGGTAGTATCTTAACTCTAAAAATCCGCTGGGGCTCTGTGTCCCTGTACAAGTACATTTGGATGTGTATGAGTGCTTTGATCTTGATACAAAAGCTGCTTTCTATGGCCAGTGGCTCTCTGAAGATGAGAAGGCTATTGGCTAGAGGGGGAGA
The DNA here is from genome assembly GCA_013397315.1 of Donacobius atricapilla. NCBI lineage: Eukaryota > Metazoa > Chordata > Aves > Passeriformes > Mimidae > Donacobius > Donacobius atricapilla. The sequence goes on along the minus strand of WBMY01004803.1, from coordinate 142,148 downwards.
AAGCCTGCAGCTGTGGTGTAGCTGTGCCAACCTTTGCTTTGACTCAGGACTGAATAGCTGGCAAGTGTGCAAAGTGCTGGCTGTTGAGCTGGTGAAGCCAGCACAGCTCCCAGGGTGTGGCAATGCCAATCTCCATCATTCCTGAAATACGTATATAGACTTTTGTGTTCTATGCCCACAAAGGAAAAAGAAGACTGCTTGCACTGTCTTTCTTGCTCACAACAGACTCCACAGAAGAGCCTTGGTATAGCTCTGAAGTTTCATAACTATACCATTAGTGAGAAGAATATTAAAGGCTGTGAGCGAGGGTGGTGGAAAATTAATGAACGCATGTAAGTATTCTGCATGGATTATTAATGTAATGGTACCAAAATAAACCTTCCCATTACAACTGTAGCTTACTCAGAGAGCTTCCACGAGGACAGAAGTAATTCACTGGGGCATCCTACCATTCTTTCATTCTAGCTGATGATGTAACAATCCTTAAAAAATATGCATATATATGTGTGTGTGTGTGTGTGTATATATATATATATATATTCTATTGAAAAGTACCAGAAGGATGAAGACAAGAGTCTTTGGTACTCTCTGGACAGTGAGAAATGGAAAGAGTTGGATGAAGATGGATGTCCTGTGAACCCTAAAATAATTCTGTGTTTTCTGGGGCCATTAAACAAGGTCTGTTTAAAGCCCTTTTAAGTGTAACTTAATTCTATGATTGCTCAAGAGGACAGAGAATCTAATTAACTTCTTGGTGAAAGCCATTTCAATGAGATGATTGGGAATAGAACTGTAACTGCTTCCTCATTCCAGTCACTGGCTCTTGAAAGAGAAACCACACAAAGTGGCTTCCAGGAACCACTGAAGTGTTTTTTCTTAAAATATTTCTGCTGGTTTTTTTATTAAGATACCACTGTTTTCCCAGCACATTGTCCAACCATTCTTTCCTCAATTTTGAGGTCATCTTTGGAATGCTGGATGACGATGTAAGGCTAGATTTAAAACATCAGATTTTTTTTTTTCTTAAACTTCATTCAAATGGAAGCCTCGGTAAGATTAGTCTTGAAACTGAGTTTCTGAACTCACTACTGGAACTAAGTCAGTTAGGCCCTTAGGAGTACCACTGAAAGAATTACAGAGAGAAGAAAAAATTTTATCTGTTCTTCAATGCCACGTGGTATTTATGGAGTGAAAATTCAGTTTGAAGCTCCTACAATTGTGCCTTCATGGGAATTGGTTGCTGGACTAGATGAGTGCATAAAAACACCAGTCAAAACACAGCCCATTTAGTGTGACTGTGGGGTTTTTGGTGGTGTTTTTATGACAGAAATTGAAAGATTTGTGATATTTGGGACGGCTGAAAGAAAAAACAAAGGCAAAATCTGGAGGAAAAATTATAATAGGTTCATACTGAGGAATTATCTGACAGGGAATACTGAAAGAATCTGAGCAGCTTTTTGACAAACCTGCCAATTAGGCATGCCACAGAATGAAATGTCCATGGTATGATTCTTAGAAGTGCACTCGGGGTTACTTTTGAGGTACTGCACAAGAATGCATGCTCCTGCTTTGTGTTGCAAGTTGCTAGTTATAGTAGTAGACCAAGAGAAGCTTTCCTTTGAAATAGTGTGTTTTTCAGTGAACATAAGGCTTTTAAACTTCTGATTTTCTGTTCTACATTTACTTTTGAAGGGGAAAAAATATGACTTCAAGCATGAAACATGGTGATGTTTTATTTTATTTTTTTCCACAAATTTTAATTGTTAATGAAATGGGGGGGGGGGGGGGTGGGGGGC